>CM060434.1:3492500-3978346 GCA_030545235.1 Helianthus tuberosus
GTTCAAAATATGATTTTTAGTAGAACTTGATTCTTACTTAAATGTACACTATTTTTGGTGATAAAATAAGTGTAAGAGCACTTTATTTACAAGAAAAGTTCAAAAGAATAATTTTTGTAGAATATGTTCACAAGTTGTAAACACCTAGTTTCTTTAAGAATGAGATTTTTTTTTTAAAGAAGTAGACACACTTTAAAGGATAACTAAACCTACTAAACACCCTACCAAATTACTACGAGTTTTTGTGAAAGTTCAAGTTCATGATTTTATGAAAATTGTATAGTTTTTGCACTTGAGAAGTGTAAGTTGTTTAAGGATTAATTATTGGTTGTTGTGATGATTTTTGAAAAGAAAATGATATGCTTTGATAGCATGGACGCCTCCATTTTTAGGGAAAACTATGGCAAAATTTTCTAAAAATATAAACACTTGGAAAAATATTTTCTAATAAATATTTACAAGTGTATTTTGATCATAAGTTTTCAATATAAACTTTGCCATAATTTTTGTAACAAAATACAAATTTTGGAGATTGGGTTTTGTAAACAAAAATGGGTAAACATATATATTCAGAATATATATATATATATATATATATATATATATATATATATATATATATATATTAAGACACTTGTGTGATTATTTGTATACTTGATGAAATGGTTATATTATTTTAGGATAAAATAATATAACTTAACAAAGTACCATGAAATTTACTATCCAAAACAATACTGTTACAAATATATCTTTGGTAGATATTATTTTAGATACAAGAAAGGGAATTATGATTTTTGTAAATGTTACAAAGTTATATCATACTTTGACAAAAGAGAAAATAAAATTTTGGGGAAGTTAAAATGTATTTTCTTAGTATATTTAGAAAATATATGATTTTTGGGAAAAATATATATTTTCATGAAATACATTATTCCGGAAACTACAATTACAAGAATACGAAAAAATCATGTATGAAATACTCCCATCCTTGGGAAGTAATTATGAAAATAAATACTTGAGAAGTATTGTCACGAAACCTTGAAATAATATTTGAGACATAAAAGAAATGTAACTTAAAACATGAATACTAAGGCAAGGCACGACCCGCTCGTCTAATAGACCCCCGACATTGTAGGTAGGCGTGTTTGCTGAGGAGATTTGAGTTACGAGTACTGAAGACGCAAAACAGTGAGTTCATGCTCCCCCTTTTCTTTAACTGTTTTTGGTTTTATAACTCTCGGGGGTGAAATACATGTTACGAATGCTTGAAAACGGTAGGAAATGCCTATGAAATACTAGATCACGTGAGCATAGACTAGATATTGAAATGCCATTAATACTTAATTAGGGACGAGGTTTAGATCTAACGGGTACGGCCGAACCCCACTCATGGTCACGACTAGTACCAAGCAGTGCTTCGGAGTCCCAGTCGAGGGTAATCGACATAGTCGAGTGTAACTCCCCGTATTTACGTATTTCCATGTTTTAAGAAATACGTGTCCGTCTTTTTTTTTTAGAAACGTAGTTGAAATCTGATCGAAAAACGGTTTAAAAACGGAAAAACTACGCTTCTTACGCACCTTTAATGCGACTGACAAGCTAACGTGACCAGTATCGAACACCGAGATTATTTCGCGTATTTTAAACTTTAAAATAATAATATGCTACTTTTTTTTTACGACATTCGGGTTTTGATAACGGGTCCCGTAGGTAGATACGGGCCATTTAAACACAGGGATTGGGCTTGTGGGCCTTGGGCCCAAGCCCAAAGCCCACTAACTAAAACCTAGTATAAAGATACACTTATAATCTCAAAACCGTCACATTTCTTGAAATGTTTCAGCCGACACTGTTTCCCTTCATCTTCATCTTCTACATCTAAAAGACCCTAAATCCACTTCTTGTGCCTGTTACCTTCATTTCCCTCTCACACAACAACAGATCAAAGAAACCCTCACCTCTCTCACTCTCCTGCTCCGATGAAGACCACCGGCAGAACCAGCGATGACCGGCGACTCCCCAGCGCCCCCTCCTCCGACATCAGTCAAACACCCCCTTCTCTCCCCGTCTTTCTTGGCCGACGAGCGAGCAACCGCCGGCTGTCTGTCATCTTGGCGACGCCATTCGCGGCGGCGGCAGCAGGGCCTCAACTGAGTCACGGTGGTGGTGGTGTTTCGACAGGCCGAGTCACGAGTTTGGGCTTCGATTTGAGTTGTTCGGCTTCGGTACCGATACGGGACTCGCATCCTAGTCGATTCAGGTTAGACAATGATTCGGGTTTGGTTGTTTAAGCTTCAATTCGATGTTTTGTTTCAGTTTTGGTTCGAGTTTTGTTTTGTTCAAGTTTGTATGTTAAGTCTGATGTGATTCAAGTTTCGACTCGGGTTCGGTTAAAGCTGTCGACGGGTTCGGGTTCACGTCACTTCGTTCACTGTTTCGGGTAATCGTTCGTATCTTTTGGAAATTCACCATCTTCACTCGTGCGTCATTTCAAGGAATTCTTATACGCAACCAATGTTGACGATATAAATAAAGATGCCCGGAATCTAGTAGGATTTGCCTAGAAACGCATTTAAACTTTAATGCTTATTATATTGTATTTTACTTCCAAACTTGATGGATTTGGTATCCAAATCATGTACTACATTACGTAAATGAAATAAAGGTTTATTATTTGACTATTTGTTGTAAATGATTTAAACTTGTTGTATATTATTTCAAGTGATGTAAAATCAATAAATGAATACTTGTCATCAATAGCGTTATGAAGCCTCTTGCAATCTACACACTTCGTCTCATCCCGATGTTTCCGCCATCGGTTGGGATGTGACAGATTGGTATCAGAGCCATAACTATAGGGAATTAGGTAGAATTGACATGTTCGACCTAGTCTATAGTCTAAGTACCAAAACTTGACCATTCCTGATTCTTGATTAATATGAAATTCTCCCTATTTGCTTTTAGCTATTCATTTTGTCTAAATATACAATGTGCCTTTTCTAAGACATTTTACGCAATAAATAGCTTGAAGACACTCATATTCCACAATCGAAATAACTCATCAAAATAGGGGTGATTCCCGCCTTTGGTGACGAATTTCAATCCACCTTACATGTTATTTTGCACGAAATTTCACCATCAAGTCAGGAGTGATATCCATATCTTGATGAAAACTTTCCACTTCATATTCTAGTGGATCCTTATTGACGACTCGAAGATTATATCTTGTTCGTTCAATAAACCACATTTTGGGGACGAAATTGTCAAGCTAGGATTGATGTCCACACCTTGATGACTGGTCCCACTCTTCGATTTTCAATCTCGCCAAAGTTTCGTATCTGCCATCAAATCAGGGACGTGGATTAACTGGAAGGATAAAATATCGTTAATCGCCTGGAGACGAGAGTATTATACCTATTAGGCCAAAGCATGTCTCCCTAATTCGGAAGGACTTGCGATTCACTTTGGAATAGTCGAAGTTTCTAAACCCGAAGCACTCCAATACTTATCAAGCCTCTCTTTTATATTAACTTAACTTTTATGCGATTTAATACTTGTTACCTAATCACCGTTCTTACACAATAAATTAATACACGTATACTGATACATTATACTTGATTCGGGATTACTGGACATTCTTTATGTGATGAACTGGTCATTAGCTTCGTAAGAAGCCACACCTTAACGCATATAGTGCTTGTGAAGCACAATAGGAGTAGCGCACCGCCACATGGATTTGTGGTTACGTTAAGTTAAACTTTTACGGTCTTTATAGCAACGAAATGATGACATGTGCTATAGAGATGATACTAGCAGACACATTGGTTCGATTTGTTCGAGCCTCACCTTAACATATATAGTGCTTGTGAAGCACTATAGGAGTAGCGCACCGCCTCATGGACTTGGGGTCATGTTAAGTTAAACTTTTACGGATCTTTTCATAGCAACGAAATGATGACATGTGCTATGATTAGATGACGCCTGCGTTAAACGTTGGGTTGACATTTTGTCATTAACTTCGGATGAAGCCTCACCTTAACATATATAGCGCTTGTGTAGCGCTATAGGAGTAACGCCCGCCGCATGGACTTGCGGTCATGTTAAGACATTCATACATACTTGCGGACACGATGGTTTGACCAGTGAGATCACATGCCAGTAATGCGGTAATCTAGTAAACTAAATATCTCGTGTGGACTATTCAAAACTTTAATCATACTCATACTTATAACCTCCCTCATACTTAAATACCAATCATGCATGCATACTTAAAATTTCTATACGATATCATTCTCACTCGTAATACGTTAATGTAGCCCGACCCGTACACTACTAGTACAAACTATGCGGATCATGCACATACCAAAATAATCGCGGATGCATACGGGGTTATATTGGTAGATGCATGAAAACCATAGTAGGTTCTACTGTGTATCATAACACGGAACGTAATATGACACCGAGTTGCGAAACGGACGTAACATGATATGAACATGGTGGATACGCCGCTGATACTTCCTATATAGAAGTGTTTTCACCATGTTACCAAACTTTCGTAAAACGTGCCATGAGAAATTTGGTGTTTTGCAGACCTACTTAGACCTAATACGTGAACTTTAACAACTCACAAACGCATTGCTAAGCGCGCGATATCCGATTATTCACGATGAAACTTCATTCTTAACACATCACTTTCGTCTATCCGATACTTATGCTATCCTTATACTCGTAATCATTTATTTAGATCAATCATTCACTCTTATACCTCCATTATTCTCCGTTGTCCTTCTTGCAAGCCGCAATTTTTAAACAATCCTCTTCGGTCCGCCAAAACCCTTTCAAGTCTTCCTTCTGAATAAATTTCGGGACGAAATTTTCTAAAGGAGGGGAGACTGTAACTCCCCGTATTTACGTATTTCCATGTTTAAAGAAATACGTGTCCGTCTTTTTTTTTTTAGAAACGCAGTTGAAATCTGATCGAAAAACGGTTTAAAAATGGAAAAACTACGCTTCTTTCGCACCTTTAATGCGACTGACAAGCTAACGTGACCAGTATCGAACACCGACATTATTTCGCGTATTTTAAACTTTAAAATAATAATATGCTACTTTTTTTTACGACATTCGGGTTTTGATAACGGGTCCCGTAGGTAGATACGGGCCATTTAAACACAGGGATTGGGCTTGTGGGCCTTGGGCCCAAGCCCAAAGCCCACTAACTAAAACCTAGTATAAAGATACACTTATAATCTCAAAACCGTCACATTTCTTGAAATGTTTCAGCCGACACTGTTTCCCTTCATCTTCATCTTCTACATCTAAAAGACCCTAAATCCACTTCTTGTGCCTGTTACCTTCATTTCCCTCTCACACAACAACAGATCAAAGAAACCCTCACCTCTCTCACTCTCCTGCTCCGATGAAGACCACCGGCAGAACCGGCGATGACCGGCGAGTCCCCAGCGCCCCCTCCTCCGACATCAGTCAAACACCCCCTTCTCTCCCCGTCTTTCTTGGCCGACGAGCAAGCAACCACCGGCTGTCTGTCATCTTGGCGACGCCATTCGCGGCGGCGGCAGCAGGGTCTCAACTGAGTCACGGTGGTGGTGGTGTTTCGACAGTCCGAGTCACGAGTTTGGGCTTCGATTTGAGTTGTTCGGCTTCGGTACCGATACGGGACTCGCATCCCAGTCGATTCAGGTTAGACAATGATTCGGGTTTGGTTATTTAAGCTTCAATTCGATGTTTTGTTTCAGTTTTGGTTCGAGTTTTGTTTTGTTCAAGTTTGTATGTTAAGTCTGATGTGATTCAAGTTTCGACTCGGGTTCGGTTAAAGCTGTCGACGGGTTCGGGTTCACGTCATTTCGTTCTCTGTTTCGGGTAATCGTTCGTATCTTTTGGAAATTCACCATCTTCACTCGTGCGTCATTTCAAGGAATTCTTATACGCAACTAATGTTGACGATATAAATAAAGATGCCCGGAATCTAGTAGGATTTGCCTAGAAACGCATTTAAACTTTAATGCTTATTATATTGTATTTTACTTCCAAACTTGATAGATTTGGTATCCAAATCATGTTCTACATTACATAAATGAAATAAAGGTTTATTATTTGAGTATTTGTTGTAAATGATTTAAACTTGTTGTATATTATTTCAAGTGATGTAAAATCAATAAATGAATACTTGTCATCAATAGCGTTATGAAGCCTCTTGCAATCTACACACTTCGTCTCATCCCGATGTTTCCGCCATCGGTTGGGGTGTGACATCGAGGGTAATCGACATAGTCGAGGTAAATCGACATAGTCAAGGGAAATCGACATAGTCATGGTAAATCGACACAGTCGAGGGAAAATCGACAAGGGTATAAGCCTACTCATTACGAGTGCTCCCTATGTCCTCACATGCCTTAAAGTCCTTGTAAAACAATTATGTTCATACACGCTTTTCATACCTGTTTACAAAGGAGTCTCTCAAAGATTTACAAGATTACAGTACTCACACAAAACGCATGAACTCGCTCAACTTTTGTTGATGTTTTCCAAAATTACATGTATTTCAGGTAACAGGATGGATCTTAGGCGCGGGTGTTGTTTCTAGAAGTAGACTCCAAGTTTAGATGTCATCCACTTTTGTTGGTTTGTAACATAGTCGAAGGTTGTGTTTAAAACTTAAATAACCAGTGTTTGTAATACTCAAATTTTATGAATGGATGAACATCGTTTTTGGATCATGTAGTTGTTTATTATGATTGAATGCGATGATATTAAACCAGTCACACATCATACGCTTCCGCAAAAGTCAGGGTGTGACATTGTTCTCCCTGAAATGTCTCGTTGGACGGATCGCCATCTGAGCGAACGGCCATCCGATCGGACGACCGTTTGATCGGACGACCTGAAAGGTAGAGATACTTCTCTGATTTTAAAATGCTACAACGAAAACTTCAAAGCCATCATACACAACCACATCCATCCCAAACGAATGACAATCCGACCGAATGGCCATCTGACCGGATGACCATCCGTCCGGATTGTCATCTGATCGGATGACCATTCGTCACTCAGTTCACTCGTCTCCGTTTAACGCACCGTTCATCGCTTATGCTATCGTTCTGTAATCAGGCTAATTTTCCAGCGCTCCCTTCAATCCAAGACGGTGTTTATTTATTAAACGCTATCTGTGAGTATACTCGAACCCTTTTTGCTTTACGCACTTTTGGGTGTTACATACGTTACTTATTCAAAACACAATCGACACACAATGCAAACACTTTATACGCTGACCGTTATTGCATGTTATACGTGTTATTCGATGAATGCTTGTATGTTATGTTTACACAGTGATTGTTGCCTGACACCTTAGCAACGATAGTACTATAGTTTGGACTCAGCACCTATCATGGACAGGGGTTGTTAAGGGCTTTACTTCACGTGTCACAGTGGTGATATGTGTTGCGCATTCTACAACTCGCACTCACGTCTGTGCATATTTCATTTTCGATAACCTACTAGCTTCGCTTTACTACATGTTACATGCTGGTTATACGTAAAACGATTTCGCTATCTATTATACTATTAAACTTGTATGCTCACCTTTACACTATGTGTATTGACCTCTATTTTAACGTATGTGACAGGTGTTTGAGACGCTAGGATGCTTGCTATGTGGAATCAAGTAGAAGAGTCTAGAAACAAAAACAATTAATATTTTTGAGTTGTCGGAACAGTATTTTATTTGTCTTTGAGATGCTCTGTCTGTAATAATTTATCTTACTGAATATGTTATGGTATGGGACATAACTTAAGAATATTTGGTAATATTAGTTGTTATGGATTTCTCCTGGACAATCTGTTTCGCTCAGTGCCGCACCCCGATGATTCCGCCATCGGTTGGGGTGTGACATACACTTCGTAGGCAAAAAATCTCTTGTACTAGATCCCCTCTCTATATCTAATTTCCGTGTTATATTTATTGGGGGAAGATCCATTAAAAAGTGGGTTTTGTCTAAATAGTCTAAGAATGATTGTGGAGATGACATGTGACACTCCTTATAAATAGGATAGAATGTCATTTTGGTCCTAAAGTACAAACTTTCACCTTTTGTTTTTTTTTTCTAAAAAATACAACACAAAAAAATTAGTACAAAAAATTTAGTATTAGAACATGTAGCATAAAAAATCTAGTATAAAAAATTCAACACAAAAAGTGTGTCATATAAAAAATCCAGCTCAAAATATTATACAACATAGAGTTTTAACACTATTTTTTGAGTATTTTTAGATGTCATATTTTATATAACAATAGGGTACTTAAATTAAAGATAAAAATGCTCGATTTTATGGTGCAATTTTAAAAAAATACTATCGTATAAAAAGTTATGAATGTTAAAAAATGAAGAGGAATATACATGTGCATTGCATGTGAGAGAGATCATCAACAAATAGGCTATCCCAAATATATCTTTATACCTCTCTTTTTCCTACACTTTCATTTTAGTCATTGATTTGAAAAATGAAAGGTTAAGATATTTTCTTATCAAACTTAGGCAAAAGAGTTAATTACATAGATAGTCCTTATGGTTTATTGAAAGTAACACATTTGAGTACTAACATTTTTGTTACAGGTTCATGTTTTACGGTTTCAGTTTTGTAATACCGCTAACTATTAAGGTAACTGTCGTAAAATATTATATTATATTATATTAGTGTAAAACGACAAAACGACCTTAAAATATAGTTTTTCGTTAATACTTAAAAGTGTTACTTTCAATAAATCACAATGATTGTCTATGTAATTAACTCTAAGAACAATATAAAGACTCATTACATTTTTGAAAAAAAAATATTATTAAATATGCTACATAAAAATATTTAATAATACACATTATCTCAAATATAATATACACACATTTTTTTATCTTTCATTATATTCGGACCTAATATTTATTATGGTTGTTTGTTTAGCTTAGTTAATATTTCCCCTATATAATTTTATAACTTTTCTCTCAGACACATAATTACTATTCAATTTAGATTGTTTCCATTGGTCCAAGGCTCCAAGCCATCTTCTTTCTCTAGCTTTTTCTTTACCACTTTCCCTCTTACACCATCATATAATATTTACTAACTATTTAAAATATAACTAATATTTACTTTTATACTAGAATCCATAAATTTTTATATTTACTTACACCCCTTATAATTTAGTCATTTTTTCCTTTTCTTATATTTTTCCTTTATCTCTTATTTTGTTATCCATTTAATTACTTATTTTCTTTTCTTTATAATTAAATCTAACTTTTATATTTAGACCTGTATACTTAACCGTGCGGCTTGCTTATTTGGATGTGTTAAGAATTATCACTTTTTATCGTCGTATTGATGTCAATATTTTTTCAGTAGGTTTTGTTGCTATCGTTTCTTCTTAGTTGTTATTTTCTATGATAATGTTTTACGTTTCGGTCTCAGTTTGTCGATTTAACAACCCACAACGCAACGCGCGTGCGTGGTTTGACGTGTATACATCTATATTTTGTTTAGTTTGACGCCCCGTTGAAACGCACGGGGTCTAAAAAACTCGTTATTATATAAATATTATGTTATGTGTTATATTATATTATACTCTATTATATTATATTATATCATGTCATCTTATATTATAGTATAGTATATATTATATTCTTGATTTAGTTTAGGTAATATTACATTATATAACCAATGACTGGTTTTGATCATAACCAACAATAAGACGAGTTGATGGAGCTGCTAACGGGGAGTTCAAATCTACCACAGAATCCAGATAATTCCATGTAATGCTTTCAGCTTAACTCAATGTGTTTTTCGATAGATTTTCAGAACTCGTCCATCGAAAATGATGGTGGTAAGATACTGGTAGGTCGGGGGGCGTTGTTGGGATCCCGGAAAAAAAGAGAACGTGTGGAGGTGAAGATGAAAAATTAATAAAAAAAAAAACTAAATCCCTACCAAAATGTTTCTCTCATAATAGACGTTTGGTAATTGTATGTATATTAGTTTTATGTATGTAATTATTAAATATTTTTTGTAACATATTTTATAAAATTTCTTTACAAATATACGAGTTTTTATATTTTAAGGTTAATTATATAGATAGTCCTTGTGGTTATTGAAGGTAATACATTTGTATGCTAACAGGAAATTATATAAAGGGTATTTTAGTCATTTTACACTGATTACTTAAATGTGTTACAAAATCGAAGCCATAAAATCTAAACCTGCTATTGAAAAAAATGATACTAAAAAATGTTAGTTTTAGTAAACCAGAAGAACTATTTATGTAATTAACTCTATGCAAAATTAACTTTCTTTTTTATCCTACCCTGTGGTCATGACCCTTATGGTTACCATGACCCTCCACATCAGCGCTATGTCATCCACTTCTAATCCACCATCCAAAACAACTACCCTAAGGGTGTGGTAATGACCCAAATCACTATTTTCTTATTTTAATTTATTTTTGTCAAAAAGAAAAAGGAAATATTTAAAAAGGAAAGTAGGCTCATGGTTAACATGGTTTAATCCATTCCAACCATGATGGATGAGACAAGTGGGTGGTGTAGCAATTTATTAATGGTCCTATGTGACATTAATGACCGAACCCATGCCCCCCACACCCTTTTTAGCCTTAGTAACTAACTATCTATTATACATTCCCATATCTTGAGTGTCCAAAGCGAATTTATTTCCTGAATGAATAACAATACAAGTGTTTTGAGAATTACGACAAACAAAAAGCATCCTTATCAGAAATCAGAAAACTAATAAAAAATTGTTTTGAGAATTACGACAATCGAAAAGCATCCTTATGAGAAATCCAAAAAGGAATAAATTTTTATTCAAAAAATAATTTCGATTCAGCAAAAATGACAAATATGAACAAAATGACGTGCTAATAATATGTTTTCATTTTCTATTTATGACTAGCATTTTTTTAATTATAATTATTAAACATGCACCATATTTAAATGGCAACACACAAAACAACAGTTTATGATCAATATGATTCATACAAGCAAAGCAAGATATTACGAAAATGTTTGTCATAAACTATTGTATCAACCATATATATGCAATTATAATTGAATATATATGAACTTTAATTTAATTGTATCAACCATATATATTCAATTATGATTGAATATATATGAACTTTAATTTAATTTAATTCGTTGATCGCCTATAAATTCATGTCATCTCTCAATACAAATCATCATTCATCAGTATTAAATCGAACATCATACGTAACTCAACATGACAAAGTCTATGTCCTTCACCATATTTGTTGTGTTTTTCATGCTCATAGGTAAATTCCGATTCCTTTTTTCTTGGTTAGTTTCGTGACACAAGTTTTATAGAGGTTGATAACTAGGCGTACTTCATTTCTAGCAAAACATCTATCTCTAAACTTTGTGAAAAATCATTAAGGCTGTCTTATATTATTCGGAAAAAGTTTTAAGAATTTATTTTTATTAACTATATTGCTATTTAAATAGTTGTATACATGGGCAGAACAAGGGCCCAAGAGGGTCCATTGACCACATGGTCACTAGAATTTGTTGAATATTTATATAGAAAAAATGACTTTTTTTAAACAAAAACACGAGTTGGACCATTGATTTGTAACATGTTGATATGATAACCTGTTTTGGTTCCGCTATTGGTTGTATAGTTCTTAATTTATGACATATGCATTATCAATTTGTAGGTATGGAGTTGGGCATGGCAAAAACATGTGTAAAGCCTCATAATAATCCGTTATGTGAATTTCATGAATGTAACCATTTGTGTGTAAGGGAGCATGGATCGAGTGGTGCAGGAATATGCTTAAATAATTTCATTTGTGTTTGTTATTTTGACTGTCCGGGGAAGAATATGGATATGAATCCTCCTCACGTCTCTCCCACATTTAAAAATCAATGATTGTCTTATGAGTTATGTAATACCTATAAATAGTGTACTTATTACTTGAGAATCTTATTAAATTCTTATGTTTCTCATTGTTGCTTTGCATTATTGTGTCTTTAAATGAAAACAGATGTATGTGATTAAAAAAAGGATCCGTTTGTGGTATTTAATGGTGTGTAGCTAATGTAACAAGATTATCCACCAATGACCTTTCAAACGAGACACTACTAGAATACTAGCAGCATCTCTGACCGAAATTTGCGATCAGACACACGGTTGCAAATTTAGCGGCAGATTTGCGACCAAAATTACTGTGATCACAAAATTAGCGATTGTTACCGACCTGGTCGCAAAATTTGTGATGGCTAAGTTTGGTTGCAAAATGTGTGACCATTTCATTTTCTTCGCAAATCAGTCACACAAAAAAGGAAAAAAAAAAACTAACTAAAAAAACGCCAGAAAAGGTCTGTATTATTTATTTTATAAATATATTGATATTGGTACACAAGGTACTATGCTCACTTGTTTTTATGATCTTATATGTTATAAAGAAACGTGACTAAAACAGTGTAACTAAACTAAACATGGGACCACCAAATCTCAAAATGACCATATTATTATTATTATTGTTATTATTATTATTTTTATTTTATTACTATTATTATTACTATTATTATATTATTATTACTATTATTATCATTATTAATACTTTTCATTTTCTGATTTATAAGATTATATTTGGTTCTAACGACTAACATGCATGACTCGATTAATATATGGAGACAAAAAGATTTTAGTAATACATAAGGCTTAAATTGGTATGATGCCACGATGGTTGGGTACTTGGGTGTCACATTTCTTTAAAACAAAAATTGAAGGGGATACTATAATGGGCCTAATGTGGGCTGGAAGAAAACGAACTATGGCCCAAAGAAGAAAAGAACTTGGTTGGAAATAAAGAAAACGAGGGTAACTGTTCACGAAGAGAAGGTCCGGCAATTGGAGAGACTACATGAGACACGAGTAAGAAGATACAATTTTGTTGGTCAACGTTGGAAAAAAATCGAGAACTAGAATTATAATGTTAATTTCTAATGATTACTGTTATTAGGGTACTCGGGAGTCGGGCATCCTTCGGTTTCATTAATCGGGTTCTTGGTTTTAAAGGTTATATTGGAATTGGCGTTATCTTCTATTTACTTAGCATATTGTTTCCTTTCTATTGTTTAGGAAAAGATATCCCTACGTTTATTATCTTCCTTTTTGGGCTCCTATGATTTTGGATCCCCAAGTCTATTTATGTACTGGTTGTTCTTGAATGAAATCAATTGAAACCTTTGCCATAGTTTTTATGGTATCAGAGCAGATGATTCTGAACCTTTAGAAATCGTGAAAACCCACCATCACCAGCCGGCGTCATGGCCGGTGAACAACCCGAAAATCAGAAAACTGAAGCCATCGATAGTGGCTCACCTTACTACATCCATGCATCAGACTCACCGAGGCAGATGCAGACAAATGATCCCCTCACTGACAGCAATTACAGTGATTGGGTCCAGGAGATGGAAAATTTCCTTTTCGCCAAAAACAAAATGGGTTTCGTTGACGGAACCATTCCAAAACCCGACAAAAAACACAACAACTTCACAGCGTGGATGCGCTGCGATGCAATGATCAAAGGGTGGTTGACGGCCTCGATGGAGAAGACGATCAGGGGCAGCGTTAAATATGCCAACACGTCGGCCGAAATCTGGGCTGATCTCAAAGAAAGATTTGGAAAAGAAAGCGCCCCACGCGCGTATGAATTGAAGCAAAAACTCACCATCACCAAACAAGAAAACAATTTTGTCTCGGCCTACTATACGGCTCTTAGGAGTCTTTGGGACTAGATCTCATCCGTTTTGCCCACCCCTCGCTGCACCTGTGGCCATTGTACATGTGAAATCGGGAAACGGCTAAGCGACTTTCAAGAAAGAGAACATCTATACCAGTTTCTTATGGGCTTAGATGGCGTCTTCTCCACCATCCGAACACAAGTGTTGTCCATGAAACCAAACCCCACACTCAGAGAAGCTTATAGACTTGTGTCCGAGGATGAGCAACAACGCTCCATTACCACGGCTAGAGAAGGTAACATTGAACCCGCTGCGTTTCAAGTCTACTCTAATGGACGCCGTGATGGATCAAACAAGCGTTGGAATCATGGGGATAAGGGCCCGCCAAGAGATGACAAGCGGAACAATGACAACCAGGGGCATTGCACCGTCTGTGGTCGGGACGGTCACAAGAAAGAAGGGTGCTTTAAGGTCATCGGGTACCCGGATTGGTGGCCAGGAAAATTAAGGAATGAAAAGATCAAACCAAAGGCGGCTCATGTTGATAGCGAAGCATACACAGTGGGAGGTTTGACCGAAACCCAATATCAAACTTTGCTAAAGCACCTGTCGGAAACCAATGACAAAACCCAAGGTGATGTTCCGCGTAAAGCTAACATGGCAGGTATGGTTAAAATTAGTGATGATGAATGGATCATGGATTCGGGTTCCACGGACCATATTGTCCATGAGCGTGGCATGCTCCAAAAACGCCACCAAGGCTCACTCCGAAACACCCGTGGTTATTCCCAATAGAGAGAATATCTCCGTCGAAGCTACGGGTGACTCTACCCTGATGGGCGGTATCAAAGTAGGAGGAGTTCTATATATTCCCAAATTTAATTGCAACCTCCTTTCCGTGAGTCGATTATCTAAAGACCTAAACTGCGTTGTAAGCTTTTACCCGAATTTCTGTCTCATGCAGGACTTACACTCGAAGAAGTTGATTGGAGCGGGTAAATGTGTGCGTGGTCTTTATCGAATGGGTGTGCTGGGGGATGATAGAAGAGTCATGGTGTTGAAGGCTGATGCTGAAGTTTGGCACTCTAGACTAGGTCATGCCTCTACCTCGAAACTTAGTCACATCGAGTTTTTAAAGAATTTTTCTTTTGATTTTAAAGACGATGTTTGTCATGCGTGTATGAACGCTAAACATACTCGATCTAGATTTTCTAAAAGCTTTATCAAATCCAATGAATGTTTTGAGCTTATCCACTGTGATATTTGGGGTAGATATAGAAAACCGTCAACTACTCTTGCTAATTATTTCCTTACCATCGTTGACGATTATAGCCGGGGTGTATGGGTGTATCTTATTAAACATAAAGATCAAGCAAGTGACTGTTTGATTAGTTTTCACAAAATGATTAAAACTCAATTTGGAAAACGAATTAAAAGGGTTAGATGCGATAACGGAGGAGAGTTCACATCTAATAAAATGAAATTGTTTTACTCGCAAGAAGGCATTTTGCTTGAAACCACTTGCCCATATACACCCCAACAAAACGGGGTGGTTGAACGCAAGCATCGTCATCTCCTTGAGACGGCCCGAGCACTTATGTTCCAAGGAAGTCTCCCGAAGAGATTTTGGGGTGATGTAACACCTCGAAAATTCACGTCCTATAATGTGTTGACACGTGTCATAAAGTTTGAACGTGTGAAAGAATGTTATAAAAGGACTAGAGTTGACAAACATGGAAAGTATGTGATATACGGATTCTAAGTGTCAACAGTGAATAAATATACTTCATAATAACCCTACATGATGTTTATAACATCAAACGAATAAATCATGGATCATACGAAGCTAAAAGTGAGAGATTACAAACTACAGGGGTTAAATGTGTCAACATGTTAAAGATATACCTCTGAGTGACCTTTTGACGAACCCGAAGATTTGTAAATGTAAATTATGCTCATTAGAATACGCGATATAAATTTCATAAAGTTTCGTTATCGTATGAGAAAGTTATGATCAAATTCGTGTGCGAGGGGTTAAAGTGCAAACGTTGAAAGATAAGACTTTTCGGGTTAACCGGAAGTGTTCGGGGACTTGGCAAAGTGGGTATAAGTCCTAAAGCCCTTGTGGGTAAATAATAAGGGGTCAAAATGCAAGAATTAAGCTTGGTTGACCTTTCGGAGCACCAAGAGCCAGGGATGCAAACTGAAAAATGGAAGAATTGCCCCTGAGGAGGGCTAGCGGTGCGCTACATCAGAAGCGTAGCGGTGCGCTAGCCATGCCCAGATGCAGCAGTTTGGCTTTTGGCTGTTTTAAAGGTTGCAACTGATCTTTAATCGATTTTCCTCATCACCCTTGGCCCCTAAACACTCCCTAAACATGTAGGACACATGTTGATCAGTTGTGGTAAGTAATAGACCTAGTTGTCAACATCTTATGGTGATTAAAATCACTATATAAAGGCTTTAAGTTGCAACATTTCAATCACACCTTCATCTGCAATTGAGGAGCCTTTCTGGAGCTTCAAAGCAGACCCAAGCCCTTCCTAATCAAGCTTAGGACCTTGGTAAGTTTGCTAAACCTTTCTTGATTAAGTTTTAGCTTAGTTTTAGCTTAAAAGTCAAACCGTCGTAATTAACGGTTGACTTTAAGATTAATCACTAATGGTCCAGTGATTAGTCAAAGTGAAAGTAGTTATAGGATGGTATTTATGTGGGTAATAAAACCCCAAAAGGGTTTCCCCTGATCACCATCCTAAGCAGGTCAAATGTCGGGTCAAACCTTTACTTAAAAAGTCAACATAATGCTTAAAATGTCATTTATGCATAATTAGCTATCTAGAACATATATAACCTGTTTGAACATTGTTATAACTTAGAAATAAGTTTAAGAACATGTCCCAACACGTTCAACCCGACTATTTCCTGTTTAGACCCGGTTCGGAACCGAAAGTCACATAGTTTGACTTTCTCGTTGACTTTCAGTTCTGACCCGTTTGGGCATATTTTAGAAATGCCTCAGAGCTTTAATTGGATTAGGATACATGTTAGAACAACCCTCTGTGATCATACACCTTGGTTCACTAGTTATCCAATTAATATGCATATTTCCGTTAATTGCTCATACGTTGACCGTTATGCCCTTATTACCTTAAATCATGATTTATGAAAATTTAAAAGTGTAGAAACCTTAGTTACTGATATATAAACTTGTATGCAAAGTTTGACATCAGTTTGACTTGTAGATTAAGAGTTATGCTCATTGTCGCTAAATTAAAGCTTTATGTTAACAAAATGGCGTAATTAGCGTATAGCCTAGTTAAACATACTTTTTGATATCAAATATTTTACCCACTGATGTAATATATTATTTTGGGATTTTTAAAGATTTTTAATCAATTTTAGGCCGAGCATAACTAGTAGTCGTAGGCTTAATCCGGTAATTGTCGGTTTTGTCCTTACGGGCCATAAAATGAGTTTTACTTATCTAAACGACTCCAAACCTTTTGCTACTGATCACATATGTTAAATAAATTATTTTAAGCCTTCTGGAAATATAAAAATATCAGATTTAAGTATAGAACCCGGAAATGGCCTTTAATCGCCATAATTAGCGTTTTTAACGCATAGTATGTCTTAAAATCATATTGGACATACCCGGGTTGATACCTACTGATATATGAGGCAAATGATGATATTTTAACAGTAAGCAAAGGTTGATAAACTCAGACTTCGTTTTTGAGCTTTTCGGCTTATGTGAAATTACCAAAATACCCCTACGGGGCATAGTTTGGTTAAAGATGATAAATTTCACATATAAGCTTTAGCCTACTGATATAACTTATCAAATTGAGTATGTTTGCTGTTTACATCAGACCTGTAACTCAGTTAAACAATTTAAACTCTTTTACAAACTTTAAAATGACCAAACTACCCCTACGGGGCATAGTTTGTGTTTAAATTAGTTCGGGGCATAACGAAAGACATCCTACTGATGTCACAACATATTTGAAGCATATTAACTTAGGAAACCTGTATATGGCTCTTACGGATACCCGCTACGCTTATTTCGCGTTCGGTTCGGTTTATGTAACACGTTTACATAAATTAGCCGAAACGGGTCAAACCTTATCGGTTTTATCTCAAAATCCAGAATGTGAATAATAAACCCATATTAAACAAGTCTTCAAACTTGTCGGGTCTAAATCACATTCTATCCGGTCTTCGCTTAATCATGCGTCTGAACCGTATCTTCCTGTAAGACTAACCGGTCTAAGCTTAGACTTAATTAAAGACCCGTTAGCATTCTAATTAATTATTTATACCATCATTCCAGACTAGAGCTTTCCGGTAAATGGTACCTACGCTTACTTAAGTGAATACGACTGAGTTATTAATTTCTGATATTTAAGACAGGAGCTAGCTCAGGTAAATACTCTTAACTTATTTTCCCTATACGGGCTTGGGATACGGTACTATAAAAGTACCGCTTGGTCGGGTGTATGTAGTCATTTAAATCGGATTGTGATTGATGTACTTACATAACCTGTTTAATATGTATTATTTTATTATTATTTGGTGTATGGCCTTTGGGGGTTAATGACCATGTCCCGGATATCCTTGGCATCATTCGAAGTAATGGCCACGACCTAAGCACGGGGTGTAGGCATACACCTGACAGCTGCATTATGTAAAAACTGGTAATCCACTTCGAGGTATCATCCTTGTGGGCATTATACCGGAACTGGTAATCCACTTAGAGGATGATAGCCCGTGGGCATTATACCTGTGGCGTGTCTGTTAATCTAGTCCGGCCCTACAAACCGGCCCTAACGGACGACAAATAAGTAAAACTGTATACAAGATTATATACAAATAATTTTCCCAAGTTATAAAAGATTAATTTTGCCTCTGTGCATTTTAATCAAAGTGTCAAAAGGTTTTGTGCCTGGTGCATCTAAATCAATTTTCTTAAACTCTTTTCAAATGAGTCGGTTGAGTGTATTTACCAGTGAAAACTGACGTATTTTCCAAAAAGGTTAAGTGACAGGTACTAAACGAAATTGGCTGGAAGCTCAGGGCGCTAATAAGGAATCTTGCAAGTTCTAGGCGTCTAAAGTCTGTTGAACAAATGATATGTTTTAAAGATCCGCCTGTAGATCCTTTACTTTCCGTTGTAATACTGAATATTACTTTATATTCGGAATGTAATAATGATTATCGTTTGCTTCCGCTGTGCATTCATATATATTGTGTTGTTTGACTATTATGTTGCCAACCATGACGTCACGATACTCCCCACCGGGCCCACCGGTGACACGTGGAAATTCGGGGTGTGACAGGTGAGTGCATCGAAATGGCCGTTTACATCATCAACAGATTACCTTCCAAAGTAATACATCACAAAACACCCCACGAAATCATCATGGGCAAAACACCCGATTATGAGAAAATGAGAACTATAGGATGTTTGGTTTATTACCATAGTACGGTGACAGGAGGTGATAAATTTGAGCCGAGGGGTAAGCCGGGCGTTTTTATTGGGTACCCCGTTGGCACAAAGGGATTCAAAATTTTTGACATAGAGGATGGGAAGTTCGTGATCTCACGAGATGTTCGTTTTTTTGAGAAAATTTTTCCTTACATGAAATTGAAGAAAGAAAATATTGATGAGGATGCCTTTGAAATTCCTACATGGTTTGAATATACTGATGAAGAAATTAAAAACCAATTCAGTTCCCATGAGGATGGGCCGGCCGAACCTGCTGTCGAGACTCCTGGCCCAAATGTAGACTGCCATGACACATCCGAGCCCACTACTCCTATGCAGCCCATTATCGAAGAAGAAGAACAGCAAAGTCAATCCATCGAAAACCCACCCATTGCCGCCCATCGTAAACAATGAAGAGCAACCAGTCAGATCCAAACGTGACAAAAGCCAACCAACGCGCTTCCGAGATTTTAATGTTGACTTGCCACCTTCGGTTGACCACACCCGACCCGACTCTGATCAGTCTTCTTCGACGGTATACCCCTTTGCCAACTATGTTTCATATGATAAATTCTCTGATTCTCACAAAGCTTACTTGGCGGCCATTACGAAAAATAATGAGCCTAAAATTTTTTACCAAGCCATGCAGGATATTGAATGGCGAAAGGCCATGCAAAGGGAGATCGATGCACTCGAAGAAAATGACACCTGGTCCTTGGAGGATCTTCCAGAAGGAAAGCATGCGATCGACTCCAAGTGGGTTTACAAGATTAAATATAAACCCGATGGAGAAATAGAGAGGTACAAAGCACGTCTAGTGGCAAAGAGCTTTACCCAAGTTGAAGGTGTTGACTACCACGACACCTTCGCCCCTGTTGCTAAACTAGTCACGGTTCGATGCCTTCTCACCGTGGCCGTCAAAAGAAACTGGCTCCTACATCAATTGGACGTGAACAACGCCTTCTTGCATGGAGACCTGCAGGAGGAAGTATACATGAAGATTCCCCAAGGTTTCTCCAAGAAGAATGACACTCGTGTCTGCAAATTGAAAAAGTCGCTCTATGGTTTGAAACAAGCCTCCCGTACATGGTACCAAAAATTTACTAATGCCCTGATTGAGTTCGGTTACAAACAGTCGAGAGCCGGCCATTCCTTGTTCACGGCTCAAGATGGAGAGTTATTTGTTGCCATTCTCATCTACGTAGACGATGTCATTATCACGGGAAATCACCTCTCCAAGATTGACTCCACTAAGCAACATCTCAACAATGTTTTCAGCATAAAGGACTTAGGTCCTCTCAAATTTTTCCTTGGGATTGAGGTAGCTAAGACTACTGATGGTCTTGTTTTGAGCCAACGAAAGTACACCATCGATATCCTTCAAGATTGCGGTCTTCTTAGTAGCCGACCCAGTTCATTTCCAATGGAGCAAAATGCTAAAATTGATGACTTCCCTGCTAGCCCACGTACGGATGCAGCCCAATACCGGCGGATTATTGGCCGGTTGTCCTACCTTCAAGTCACTAGACCCGATATTGCTTACTCGGTTAATGTCTTGAGTCAATATGTCTCTGATCCCCGAAAGGAGCACATGGAGGCACTGACCAGAATCTTACGTTACCTTAAAGCCACACCGGGTCAAGGAATTTACATCCCGAAACACGACGACCTCCAACTGATTGCTTATTGCGATGCCGATTGGCTTGGTTGTCTCACCACACGACGGTCACGCAGTGGATATGTCTTAATCTTGGGAGGTTCTCCGGTTTCATGGAAAACCAAGAAACAATCCGTTGTTTCGCGCTCCTCCGCTGAAGCAGAATACCGGGCTATGGCTGTTACCGTCAGTGAAGTGCTTTGGGTTCGTTGGCTATTGCAAGACTTCAACGTTCATATTACCGGTCCAACCCCCATGTTTTGTGATAATCAAGCTGCCCGCCATATAGCCAATAACCCCGTTTTTCACTAACGCACGAAACATGTTGAAATGGACTGCTACTTTGTTCGTGAACGCGTGATGTCTCAAGAAATCCAGCCCGTTGATGTAAACTCAAAGCTCCAACTTGCGGACCTCTTCACTAAACCTTTAGGAGCTCAACAGCTTCGGTTTCTATTAGACAAGCTGGGCATTCGCGACCTTCATGCTCCAACTTGAGGAGGAGTATTGGAATTGGCGTTATCTTCTATTTACTTAGCATATTGTTTCCTTTCTATTGTTTAGGAAAAGATATCCCTACGTTTATTATCTTCCTTTTTGGGCTCCTATGATTTTGGATCCCCAAGTCTATTTATGTACGGGTTGTTCTTGAATGAAATCAATTGAAACCTTTGCCATAGTTTTTAGGTTATACCGAGGCCATCCATTCGGTTTCGCTGATCCGTTTGTGATTTCGGGTTCTACAACCTGATGAAGAATGCCGTTCTCAAACATGAATATAATTGGGGTACTTCTCCAATATCATCCCAAGTGATTTGAGTACTTTTTCATTATTAAAATTGGTAAAGGTGAAATATAACGATGTAACTGGTTTTTTTTTTTCTTCAAATTTGGTACTTTGTGATATGCCCCTAGTACCCTTGTTTTTTTGGATTTCTATGAAAGCTTAGGCATGAAGATTTACGGATATCTTTTGTCTAACTTTAAGTCTTTAGACAGTTAATCTAATATAATATTAAATTGTGACAGTTGATCTTGTATGTATTGTTTGGTTGTGCTAAATGATGACGGGTTATGATATGTTATGCGACTATTAATTCCAAAATAGTTAGCATAATTAGGAAAAGACAACGTTGTAGGAATTTACATAATGTCTGTAGCAATTTGGAACTTATATCACATATCTTGTTTAACAAGTGAGTTAGTCGATTGATCAATGATCAATACAGGTAATGTCTATGCAACAATTTGGAACTTATATCACATATCTTGTTTAACAAGTGTCATTCCAACTTATAACTATAAATTAGCAACAAGAGTTGAGGAGTAGAATAAAATACAAACCACATTTCGTATACAAATTGTAAGAACCATTTAAAAAGTGTCATGTAGCATTCAATCAATTATAGAGAAATAATAAAATAATATCAATTGTATTGAATTTTCTATAATTATGATAACAAGCAATTAATTTTTTATTTGGATCTTTGTTTTGTTTTCAATATGCTGATATAATTCTTTATAAAGAAAAGTGCTGATATCATTCACATATGTGCTAAAATCAATTATGTTAATTAATTTTCATGTGTTAATATAAGTCAAATGTGCTAATTTTATGTATGTATTGTTTTATTATGTGCTAATTTAACTTTTTAAGTGTTAGGATCTGCTCTCACGGTTTATAGGATAAATATGGTTAGTGTAAATTTTGAAAAAATTTGACGTTTTTTCGATTTCGTTACCGCTTATTTATAAAACGTTCCCGCTTGGTCGGAATCCTAGATCCGCCACTGCCAACCTCAACAAGCTAGTATCCCATGTTTTGGAGGGTTTTTCAAAAAAATAAAATAAAATTGATATTACACTTTTAATCCAAAACTATTTGATTTTGTAGTTTTAACCTAAAAGTTTTTAGTTTTTCCAATTTAACCTCTCAACTTTTTTACTTTCAATTTTGATCCCCTTTGTTTTTCATATTTTGCAAAATTTTCGTTTTACATTTCATTCTAAATTTTGCGAGTTAACACGACACAATATGCGTGTGTGGTTCAACGTTTTTACGTTTTGTTATACGTTTCGTTCTAAATTTTGCGAGTTAACATGACGCAACATACGTGTGGGGTTCAGTATATTTACGTCGTCTATTTTTTTCCAGTTTAACAAGTTCGTCACGGTTTTTCATGCCCATCGCAACGCAAGGGGCTTAATCCTTGTTTAATAATATAATAAAATTGAGTTTAAACATTGGAACCATCGATAACCTAATGCATGTTCATGCTCTACATAAAATCACTTAACAGTGCATATGTCGTATAATTCACCCATGCATAATAAAATTTAGTAAATTTGGTATTATTAATACATATTAACATTCACACAGATTAATGGTTTAGCACCAATCTTCCAGATGGCAAAACAACATAACAGCAATATTTGTTGCAAGAGAAAACTTATCAACATCAGAATGCAAAATCTCAAATGTAAAATAAATATTTTCAAACAACATAAAAAAACATAAACCAAAACTGTCATAGGCACATATAGTAATTAAGTTTTCCAATATTCCTCAATCAGTTGACTATTTTATAATGTGTCCTGAATATCCAATAAAAAATATATAAATATTGTTTCATAGGAAAAAAATATCAAATATGGTTCAAGCTGTTGCTGTTGGAAATGAGGTTTACTTCACATTATACAAATGCAAGGAACACTACCAAACTCACTTGTTTGAGAACAATCCATGGCTTTTGCAAATGTAATTTTATGATTTGTTGATGCAATAATATTCATTTACATGTATTTTTAATTTTATGAATTTTTCTTTCTATCTTAAATCAATTAAGTTTTATATAAACAATTCACTGCTTATATACGTTAATCAAGCAATTATTTACTTATTTATTTTTTCATCTTGTTCATAAGAGGGCTAAAATGATCATTTTCTATGAATCAGAAAGTAAACAAAACTAGATGATGACCTTGTCTGTGAACCCATTCGTTTCCTTTCATCACATTGTCGAGATGAGTTCTCGTTCAAAGGTTATGCATGGAGAATCTTGTTAGAAAGCGTGCCTTGACAACCAGCACGTGTTTATCCCATTTGCTTTTGATACTTTCGGTTTCCTAGCGCCAGAGGCTGTGGACCTACTTAGTCGAGTTCAAAGGGTCATGCATAGTAATGTTATGACCCCGAAATCTATAGACACAGTTTTTAAAACACTTAGTTTTGCTATTCAAAAAGGGGTAGCGGCGCAGCTTGTTGCCCGTTTGCCATCTATCTCGATGTAAATTCATAACACGACTACTTAAAGGAAGCGTACCATTAAATCCGACAAACTGATAATTCAAAGCAATAAACACGATTCGAACAATTTCAATTAATCACTATATCAATTATAGATAGTACTTAACATTATGATTTTTAGTTGTACTGAATAGACGTTAGGAGGATTAGGGTGGGTATAATTACTATAGCATTCTTCTACGAACATTGATAAAAACAAAAACAAAGTACATCAGATGCGCATACTCCCACTGCACTCGATCCATGCTTCTGAATGCATAAATGTTGACATGGTTGATAATCACATCCGAATAGAGGATGAGTCTTATGACAATCTTTTGCGAAGGTCAACTGCATACCTGCAAATTTATAATTCAAATTTTGTCAAAAGTTAAGGGATTATACGACTTTGTAATTAACAGTGATGAAGCTTGAGATTTTCGACGGGGGGTCGAAAACGTATATACCTAAAAAAAATATAAAACCGGGGGGTTGAAAACGTATATACCTAAAAAATTCTATATGAAAACTACATATCGGACACTACTGAGTGAAAAGTTCGGGGGTCGCCTCCACCCCTTACAAAGTTGCGCCCTTGTTTGTAGATAGTAATATAGTTAATAAAAATTATTGTTATTTTTATTATTTTTTTGTGACAAAGTTTAGAGTAAATTCGTTATATAAATTGAGGAAGTATGCCGACTTCCATAAACTTATGCTGCAAAACTTTTAACCAAGTAAAAAGGAATAGGAAGTTACCTATGAGAACGAGGAATACAACATATATGGTAAAGAGCATAGACCTTGTCATGTTGAGTTGTGTATTATGTTTTGTTTGATATTGATGATTTGATAAAAATATATAGGCCAGAGGCATTAAATTCATATATCTTTAACCATAATTGCATTCATGCTTGATATAATAACGACAATGATTCACATAGTATCTTGGTATTTACAGGTGTTAATTATATGATATATGACAACACGTATCATGACAAAAGATTCAATGCCAAGGTGGTAAGGGTTGTCCATTTTCACCCGAAACCTAAAACTTACCCGAATTTAAAGCTATCAGAACCCGAATTAGAAAATACCTGAAAAACCTGAACCCGACTAACCCAAACCCTATTTAGGTTGATTAGCTATAACCTGAGCTAACCAACCTGAAACTAATCGGTGCATTTTAAATAAACTTTATTTTATATACATTATAATATAATTGCATTAAATTTAGTACAAAATATATTACTTAGTTTTATATTTTGTGGGCTATTAAAGAAAATACCTAAAGGTGATACTTTTATATCAAATATGAAATAAAGTTTTGAGCAATTATGATTTTGGGTCTTAGCGAGTAAATGCAAAAGTATTTAAAACAAAGAAAAACGAAATGCAAATGCTACTAGACATACATTATCATTATGATTGCAATTGCTAATGAGCTATAGCTTAACTGGAATTAGAGGGAAACAAAATTCGCAGTTGAACGTTACATGTCTCAAGTTTGAATCTGACCCAAACAAAGTTTTACCGCAGTAGGCCTTTGGACGATGAGTTTTCTGTGGAACTAGAGATGGTGGGTTTCGGCTACCGAGTGTTGTCTGCAATCGCAAGCATATGCGTCCCCTTTTACGATTGGGTTACCCTAGGTAGCTGGGATTTTAAATATATTAAATAAGTAATTGATTCATTTGTTTCTTTGGAATTTTCATAGAGAAGGAATATTGAGATGGGCAAGAGTTGGGCAATAAGGACTTAAAAGAAAGGGTTATTGGATTTTAATAATCCAAACTTTAACTAATTAGCCGACAATAATCCCAACTTAAAAAATCCTTCCTGTCAGTTTCAACTTTCAAGCTATTTTCCTCCATCAAGCCTTTACTAACTGGGGGTCTAACCCAGTAGTGTTTTCCTAATGTGGCACCAAACTTGATTATTTGCTGACGTCTTATGTGGCACCATCACCATCACCACCTTCATCACCACTACCCACAACCACCGTTTGCCACCACCATCGCCAACCACCATCACCACCGTTCATCATATCCACCGAACACCCCACCGTTCCAACCTTCGACCACCACCATTGAACTACCATCCACAACTCTAACCGCCTCACTGGAAAAATATGAGACCCAGAGATGGTGGAAATTTTGAAGTATTGAGCGGCGGAGGTCATTGGAGGTTGGAGATGACTAGTGGTGGTCTCCTTTGGTGGTTTCATGCGTAAAGAAGGTCGCCAGAATAAGTTGGAGGTCACCAGAGTTGCGTAGATGGTGGAAATTTTGAACTTTTGAGAATTGGAGAAGATTACAAAGGGTCAGAGATGACTGGTGGTTGTCTCGTTTGGTGGAGACTAGTAGAGGGAATTTTTTAAGTTGGGATTATTGCCAGCCAATTGGTCAAAGTTTGGATTATTAAACTCTAATAACCCTAAAAGAAAAGACATGGATTCACAAATAAATAAGAATATTGATGGGCTGAACTAATATTACATGGATAGTATGTGGGCCAGAAATCAAAAGTAATAGGCCACAAAATGAGTTAAAGAAAATGACAATGACCAAGGGTATGTAAAGAAGAAATGATTGTGGGCTGCAAGGAGATAGTGGATGGAATCTTAAGGATTGGAGGGCGATGTGCTTAAAATACAACATATAAATTTATCAAATACAGCGTAAAAGTAACCTTTTTTAGTACTAATGTTGGAAAAAGCTCGTGTTTTCGTTCCTTTTTTATTTTCAGGAATAAAAGAGCTTAAATGTGCAAAAGGAGCAAAAAGACAGCAAAAACCAACATAAATGTAAAGAAGGAGGAATTGCCGCAACTCGCCGAGCCCCGATTCACATCCAAACCTCAAAATAGCAAGAACATAAGACTTGACACGGGGCCGTGTCCACCAGACATGGGCCATGTCCGAAGATGGATGCTGTGCAGAAGAAAAGACAACTCCAAAAGACAAAACTGGCAACCGACATGGGGCCGTGCCAAGCTAACACGGGGTGTGGTCAACTCAAAGATTTTCAGAATCTGCGATAGTATAGCAAGTACATTGGCCACGGGTTGTGCCATTGACACACGGGGCCGTAATAGTACAACATCTGACAAGCAGTTAATGAGGAAGAGAGAGAGAGAGAGAGAGAGAGAGAGAGATGGGCACGGGGCCGTGCCAACCGGGCACGGGCCGTGCTGAAGCTTCTGAAGACAACTATAAATAGAAATGCTTGGTTCCACTTTAAGGTATCCCTTGGCAAACCACTTCTCTCTCACTTGCCACCACTCCACCACCACTACAACACCATCATCCACCACCATCATCCATTTTCCATCTTTTAGAGTGTGTGTGTAGTATTGGGATCCAAGATTGATCGTAAGAATCTTTGTCAAACAAAGGCCATGCTTGGCTAAATTCTTATATCACTTGGTGAAGACATATCTTTTATGTATTTCTTTTATGATTTCCAATCTTTGGCAACTTTTAATTGGGTATGTATTAATGACTTTAATAAATAGTTTTTTATATTGAAGGCTAATTTATTCAACCATTCTTCATATGTCTTTTATTAACATATTCATGTCTTTCGGTCTATATAAAGCATGTTAACTACTTGGAAGGGGGTTAGAAGGGTGGTTGGGTAATTCTATGTCTCGTTCAGTGTATAGATCCTGCGAGAATCTGGTTCAAGTTTAGTACTACTCCATGGATTGGCCGGGAATGACTGGTCCGACTGAGAGTAAGAAAACACTTGAACCCCTTATTTACAAACTACTATTAAAACTTTAAACCAACCCCGTGAGGACTGTATCCCTGCTGACTCGGACCAATGGGTTGAGGGTGATCGCTGCCTGGAAGGGGGCCCACAACATTTTACATTAATAACTTACTTAATTATCTTTCAATATTCCGACCTAGTGGGATTGTATCCTTGCTGAATCAAACCACTAGGTTGAGGGTAACGTCGCCTTCAAAAGAGGGGCCTACTACTATAACTAAGATAATCTCTTAAAATGCCCAAAGTGCGGAAATAAGCAAAAAGGTACATGAAAGATAAGTCATATCCAAGTGATTCTTTCTTGTCTATCTATTTTTATTTTATTTTATTTTCTGTTTTTATCTTTTTATTAGTTTAAAAATCTTTTCTCAAAGTTTGGTTCAATTAGACGTTGATGATAAGTCGGTATTAAAAGCTCTTTTGTCCTTCGACAACCTCGATATCTTGCCATCACTATACTACGTCCGTGATGGGTGCACTTGCCCTAGCGTGTGGTAGACTGATAGTGGAATTTTGTGTTTTATAAATTTAAAACTAGAAATCAGCGAGATAAAATAGAGCTAAAAATATAGACACCTGCACGCACGTCAAGTTTTTGGCGCCGTTGCAGGGGACACAAGAATTTTAAGAAAGCTTAAAATTAACGGCCTAATCCTTTTTATCTTTTCTTTCTAGGTTTTTCTTCTTTTTCTTTTAATTTTCACTTTCTGCATATTTGATACGGGGCCGTGCTGTCCTGACACGGGGCCGTGTCAACTCTCCAGTTTCTTAAGAACTATTTTCTGCCAGATACAGACTGCAGCACGGGGCCTTGTTACCCTAACACAAGGTCGTGTCAAGCTCTTTGTTTGTAAGAAAATAGTGACTGCCTGATCCCGACGGTCTAAAAAAATATATGGATTTCTTTGATTTTTTCTATCCTCTCAACTCTTACAGTTTATGGTGCGATTATTGTGGGGAGAAGCATGAAGAATCAGAATGTGGCGTTCTAAACTTCACTCCCCACTATTTAGCCCCATCGTTTTCCTGTAACGAAAACCTTGAGACAAGCGAGAGTGGAAATAATAATGAAATCCTGTGAATTTAGGATCTTGATGAATTCCTTGACCTTGAATGCGTACCGACAAGTGAAATATGTGGAATCCAATCACGTGCGTGGAATGTACACAGAGATGTAAATATAACCGGTTTCTATTAAGATCTGACAGAGTTTACACCACGAAACCAAACGGACAGAGCTTCGCCTCAAAGTTGTCCAAAAGATTACAAATGAACTAACAAGACTACTATTTATAGAGTTCTAGGTTCAAACCAAGGGTGACTGGTTGGCTTCGTACGAAGCTACTCTTGCTTCAATACTAGTCTTCTTCAAAGTTGCACCAGTCTTGTATTACTTGTTGCAGCTACGTTCTGTGATTGACACAAGCGATAGACATACTACACTCACAGACTCCCCCTTGGATATTGCTGCAGTCAATCTCGTAGCTTTCTGTTTCTTCCCGAGTCTTTTAGAAATGTTGACATAGTTTGCAACACAGACTCCCCAATCTCTAACAGAATCCCCATGGATCTGTTTAATCATCAGCGTCAGCTCCTTCTATCGTTTGATTGTTTCATCAGGCTCCCTCTTGCTTTAAGCTTCCGTGCTTTCAGCTTCTAGAATCGACACCTGGCTCTACAAGCTCTTTAAGTTCCTCCAGGATAATCACATGGCTTCTTGAGTGCACGCTTATCTTCAGACTTCCCCTTAAGCTCAGCTATTGGGATCGTAATCTGGCAAATCATCTGCAAAATCTCAAACATTTATAAGATATTTAACAACTTTTAAACAACCTAGCTCTAATCATATAACAATGAATAAGCTGGAGCATTTCAAATATGTGACATCGCAGGACATCGTTTGTTCACAAAATTCTGGATTTTATATATAACATTGAAAGCATTTTGGTTTTCCAGAATCGATGACCTGGCTCTAAATCACACAGAATCAATAATTTCTTTATATCTCCCAAGGCCAATTGCCTGGCCCTTAGATACAACTGAGTTTGACAAGTTTTTAGATTTTTCCATGTAATATGACCTGGCACTCTTCCCCTATCAACCAGCTTTATAAAATTTGATAGTTAAGAGTCCAAAACCTCACAAATAATCTTCCAAGTCCAAATTAATGAACTTGGAGATTTTCACAAACTGTTTTTGATTTTTTTCATAAAACTTCAAGTTTCAAATTAATGAACTTTTTATTTTCAGAAACACGATCAACATACTTAGATCTTGAAACTCAGCTCTCAGACATTGGTTGTTGAAAATAAAGTAGAAACAAAATCTGTTTGTATTTTTTTTGAAACATAAAGCAATAAAGAAATATTTACAGATAGTATTTTTGTTTGAGTTTGTGTTAGAGGATCATATCAGTTTATGACAAATCACTAGCACCGTTGAGCTATAAACTTTAAGTTCTAAACGATTCACTTAGATTGTCAGTATACTGATCCACTTAATTTTTCACACAAATTTCAACAGATTCGAGATACGAGATTAGTGACTTAAGAACTTAAACTTATTCGCGTGTCCCACCTCAGAATATACTCTCGTATCAAGATTCCCTAGATTCAGTCTTACAGGTGAATATACTATAATGATATCTGTTCTCTGGGTTAGTGCGAGACCTTGAGAGCTCAGGTATGAACTACCATTCAGTCAAAGAGATGAAGGCTCGACTTTGAGGTGTGTCCCCTTTGGGGATCTTCTTTACAACTGCACTTGATTTATATCTTTCGATATTTTCTCAATTTTTATGCAGAGGGTAAGTTTTAAGCGCGTAAAGTAGTTTACGAGGTCTAGGCCATTGCTTCCGCAATATCAGAAGACCAAGTATAATACCCCAGATATCAAACAGTATAAAAACCTAGTATCTCAGAATCAGACAATCTCTCAAACAAGATTTCGGGGGTTACCCACATATCCGAGAGATGTTACCCACGAGATAAGTAAGATATTGATATTTAGGTTTATATCTCGAAATCAATCCACTAAGTGTGTAAAAACCTACTAACACATCATCAGTGAGACCGTTTATCACATTTGACTTTCCATTTCTTTAGCGTACTGTGATTGTCTACTGATGTACTATCATTTCCTCTTTTTATACAAAAACTCATTTTGAATTTTCTATTGTTTTTGACTTTTTCAAATTTTCAAATGTTTTTGTATTTTCAAAATTCTTACACCCCCTAAAATTCAAAACATTTAAAGAAAATTTGACAAAACGATGTAGATAGGTTTATCTCGCCATCCATTTTCTGCTTCACATGCTCTATTTTACGGAAAATACCCCCATGATTTACAACACATTGATTTTTAACAAAGTTAAAAGCATTTTCAATTGTGAAATAATCATGTTTGTTCCTCCGTGAGGGTTTCAACATATTCAATCAAAACATCTTTTTGAAATTTTTTTATTTTTTGACAAAATTTAAAAGCAAACATATTTTTTTTTGTTTTTAAATTTTTCTATTTTTAGGGTTTTTGAAATATGGTTTATTTATGTACAAGAACGAAAAAACTCCCTGTATTCACTTGCAGGGATCAACAGCCTCATCCTCTTGTGCCAGGCTGCACCGATACTCGTCTTGTTGATATTCAGTTGTCTTCGGGAGCTTCTGCACATCCAATTAATTCAATCATTTGAACAATGCAACCCAAGCCTGTTTAGACTCAGGTAGTTGAACATGAATCTTTCCAGGTCGAACTGGGTAGTTTCGTTTATTCTTCTCAAAAACATCTTCATTTCCATTATCACTCACAGAAGTTTGTTTCTTGACCACCCAAGTTTGGCCTTTTAAAACATTTCTTTGATAAAATCTTGATTCGTTTTGAATGTTTTGTTTCGACAAATCATTTTTAGGTTTCCAGATTTGTTTTGGTTCTGACACATTTTCTTTCTGTTTCCAAATCTGTTGTGTCACAACTTTGGGTGTCGTTGATTTTGGATTCCAAGTTTGTTTTGATTCAAACTTGGTTGACATCTGTGTCTTAACCTCAACTTTCGTTTTCTTGTCAACATCAACAGGTTTCAGATTTGGACACTTACGACTAAGATGTCCAATTTGGTCACACTTAAAGCATGTTCTCTTGGAAACATCTTTAACCTGTTGTTGTTGCCTTTTCTTTTGAGCATAGAACTCTTCATTAGACTGTCGTCCAAATTGGAGTTTTTTCTCTTCCTCAGAACTTGTTCCGTGAACAAAGTTTGTTTGTTTATGAAGATTTGTCTTTTCATATCGTTTGTGATTTTGTTTCTTCTTATATCCCAACCCAGCTTTCATATTTTTTTTTGTAACTAGGTTTGTTATAAGAATTTTCTTTGCTTTTGTCAGCAAATTTTGAAATTTCATATTTTTGAATTTCTACCGGTTTGAACACTTTGTCAAATTTTCCTGAAATCACATTCTGAATTGGGAATTCAGCATCTGAGAATAATTTTTCCGATCCAATCATGGTATAAACCAATCCTGTTGAATCATCATTCACATTTTTCTCAAATTTTGAATTTTTAAGATACCTATCATGAAAACTTCCCTCATTTTCATCTTGTGACTTAGACTTATCTGGTTTGGTAGAATCCTCTGACAAAACGCTTTCAACAACCTTACCAACCACTACCGAATCATCGAGATCATCAGATTTGGTGTAAGTCACATCAATGTTGTCAGGTAATTGGTCAACCATGTTAATAGCTTTTTCCACCTTCTCGCCGTCATAGAATGTATAATTATCCTCCAACGGTGGTGGAACCTGATGGTATTCTGACCCAATACCCTTTTTATTCTTTTCAGAATCTTTACCATTCGGTGTGATGTTGAAAATTCGTTCAAGAATATATGAAGAAGCATGATAACTTTGAAGTTTAATAACCAATTTTTCTTTTTTTAGCTAGTTCTTGTTTAAGTTTAGCAGCTTCATCAATATAGTCATTTAAAACCTTTTGTTTTCCTACAAATCTTGCTTCAAGAAATGCATTTAATTGGTGATAAGCTAACAATTTATTATCTAGACTTGTGACTTTATTTTTCAAAATCTCATAAGCTTCTTTTATCGTGTGATATGACAATTTCATTCCATCATATTCCTTTTGCAATTCTTGAATACTTTTATCTTTTGGAACACATTCGTTGCAAATTTCTGAACACTTTTCATTCAAAATTTTGTTTTCTTTTTCAAGATCATCACCTTTTGTGTAAGATTTTCATTGTCTTGTTTCCAAAACTTTTCATTTCAACCATTTCATTACATTTTTCTTTGAAAATCTTTTCTATTTTAGAGAATTCAACATCTCTGGATCTTAGACTGTTATCCTTTTTAGTACAAGCTCTGCACGTTTCCATGCATTTCTTGCACTGTTCATCAGCTTTATGATCAGATTTATCTAACATTTCAGAAGATTCAGATCGAGTTCTTACCTTAGCATTAGGCAATGTGATTTTTTCTGCCTTCTGATCTTCCTCAACCTTCTGTTTATCATCGACCATAACCTTTGACGGCTTCTCTGTCTTTGCATCAGCCTTCTTTACCTCCTTCACCAACTTCTTGCTTTCAACCACAATATCCTCCACTGTCTTCTTTTTCTTTTTCTCCAAACTCGCACAGATCACCTTGTAGATTTCTTCTTCGACCTTTTCTCTGTAGTCTCGAATTTCTCTAATTCCTCGACGCCAAATATCCTCAGTTGGTATAGCAACCACTAATGCATCAACATCTACCTCTTCTGGATCAACTACCGGATTACCTTTTGGATCAACATAACAATCTCTCTCAGTATCCCATCTTTTTGCCCATCTTGCTTCTTTGTAAGCATCGTAAACACTATCCAAATAACTTTGGGCCTCAATTTCTTCTCGGCTTCTCTTGATCTTAGCAACCATTGCTTTGAGTTCTCCATCTTCTTTAAAATGATCATTCCAATTGAACCCTTCATCATCTTGAATCCTCCATTTGCTATCATCTTGAAGAATACTGGATTCACTATGATCACGAATCGTCAACACAGCTTGTTTCTTCTCTTTGGACGATCCTTCATCAAGCTGTTTTCTTGTTGGTTGCTCATTGTTGTGATGATAGATAGCCTTTTTGTAATAATCATCATGAAACGGGTTCACACTATCATCAGCTTTGTTGTTTGTGCATTCCCTCTTGAAGTGCTCATTTTGTTTACATTTGAAGCAAGTGACTTTGTTCTTGTCAAAACCTATTTTCATGTCTGGGCCTTCCAAGAACTTCCTACCGGTGATTTCCATGAACCTTTGAGCTCTCCTGATGACACTTGCCATGCACCAGCGAATGTCGATGAGCTCCATCTCTTCTGGATCAACCTGATCGTAATCCTCCTTCGTCATGTTCGGATTCCCTATCTTTCCTACAATTAAACCTTCATAAGATACCAGAATAGATGCTAAGAAACTCATGTGTTGTTGAGCAAAATCATTGTTCAAATGTGGAGAATTTTTCCAATCCTGATTTCAACTAGATTTAGATGATGTAGATGATGAATGATATCCTGGATCATAGCTTGAAGATTTGGTGTTTGAAGAATCACTAGTCTTATTTGCACTGAATGCTGTTCTGATCTTTGCAGATTTGTTTTTTTGTAGCACACCTCTTCGGTAATACAAATCAACATTATGTTGATAACTAGAACTAGAAATTTTGTTTTGTTTTTGTAATAATAGATCATGTCCCTCTAGTTTTTCAATCAAACTCTCTAATGTCATCTCATCAAATTTGGCATCGTTTTTCAAAACAATTGATTGGAGTATCACGCTCCGGTCAAAGATAATATTTATAAGCCCGAATTACCCTTAACAAATAGTTAGTGGTAGTAAGGGGTCGAACCACGAAGAGTATGTGGTTTGCGAATGGACTTGATTGATTTTAACGGTTTGTCACTATTATGAGCTTACTAGATTATTTCTATGGTTTTTGTTTGTTTTGAAAAGATGTTGAATTGAACTAACAAATTTGATTTGATTAATTAACTACTAGAATTCGAATGATTGCAAGAAAACTATGATTAACGATTATAAGACAAGATAGACAAACAAGGTTCACACCTGGTTCAACAAATGCAAGACCTAGAGTTACTACACATTTTAATTTGGTTTAATCGAATTAGTTCATTAACGGGTTAATAATCACAAAGCTTAGGTGCCAATCGTTATCAACGTTATAGACAACGGACCACAATGCACTTCACTACCTTGGACTAGTAAATCCTCTCACAAGACAAGGCATAAATACGCATATTCGTTTCGCAAAGTCAAATTTAATAATTCACTCAATAATTCGCAAAATTCAATACAAACGTATGACAATTGTCTAAAGATTCAAACGCAATTCAATTTGTCACAAACCAAAAATCAAACACATAGTAAAACCCTAAATCTTACAAAAGTCTACACCGGGTTGAAATCTCCGAGAAATTAACCGCTCATGATCGAATTGACTTGATCACCGGATGTTAGAGACTTGAAATTGGTCATCTTGAAGCTTGAAAATGGTTGAAGGATGATGATTAGGGTTTGAATGATTTGAGTGATGGATGAACAAGCGTTTGAGAATGGAGATGATGATGTGTAACAACCCGCACGTTCATGCATTGTTACTACTCGCTATACTCGTTACGCCTAGCACCAGAGATTTGGATCATAATGTAGCTATATCGCATACATCGCTATTTCGCAGTAGTTTCGCATATTACGCATACTTTATCGCTATAACACATCACATCGCACATACTAACACTCACGACGACGTTGAGTGAGGACCTATTCTACCCTCCACGATAGCTGTGATGTGTCGCAATGCAACACATATTCAAAACGCGCAACTCGATTGTCGCAACACAGACTTTGAAATGTGGTTATATATACGACCCTTTGTGACTAATTAAAATAAATATATGAATGTGGGTATGAAGATGTGTTACCAAGCTATCGCAATGCTTAACGAACAAAACGAAACATTGAAACGCAACTCACCGGATGCCCTCGATCGGATGACCAACCGATCGAATGGCCATCCGATCGGATTGCCATCCGATCAAAGCATCACCCGATCGGATAGCCATCCAATCCATGGCTCCCTATCACCTTCTCTCCTCTTCACCTATAAATAGCCCTTGTCACATCACTGTTCAAGTGATGTGACAGCTCTCACTCGACCAGCACGATTTAGGGCTATTTTCTCTCGATTTCTCGCGATTCTTGTAAGTTTCTACCTCAAATCTTGTACTTCTATGATCTACACGCACTTCTTCATCATTTTCTCTTTTGAATCTTAACTTTTAATCATGAAATCAATGGAATTGAGGTGTTCTAGGATGATGTCATCATGGAGTTCTTATGAACTTCAAGTGTTGGCCTAATTCCACCAAGAACAACTCAGATCTGAAGGATTTCCACAAGATTAAACAACACTTTCGCATAGTTCTACACATATTCATGGATAAAAGGATTGAAAGACGGTTTTCCAACTTTCTTTCAACTCTTTTTCACTCAATGCACTCAAAACCGATAGAATCGGAGCTCGTTCTGATCTTCTACTCCTTCTTAGTGATATGTCAGCTCGAGATCTGAGTTCTATCAAAGAGACTACCAATTTCAGGTTAAACACGAACGACCGTCTCGAACTGTGGACTGATCGGACTAGGGTGATTCCTGTTCAACCGGGTCACTTGAGTCTTGATGGGGTTTCTGTTGTTTGGCATGTTGTTATACCGTCTCAAGAAAACCGCAAAACTTTCAAAACAGTCAAGTTCCAAAGACGATCAGGTCGTTGGGATGGATTGCCGTCCGATCGGATTGCCGTCCGATCGGATTGCCGTCCGATCGGATTGCCATCCGATCGGATTGCCGTCCGATCGGATTGCCGTCCGATCGGATTGCCATCCTATCGAACAGCCATCCGATCGGCTTACACTTGGTCCCGAACTTAAGCTTTTATTTCCAACTTTTCAATGATCTGAACGTCGAACGGATTGCCGTCCGATCGGATTGCCATCCGATCGAACGACCATCCGACCATGTGACATTTGGAGCTTCAACACTTAAAACAATTTTCAACGTGTTCAATGACCAACAGATTGCCACCCGATTCGATTGCAATCCGATCGAGTAACAACCCTGCTGTGAACCTGTTCTCACTAAGTGTCCTACCTATCGGATCATTACCCTATCGAACGACCGTTCGGACGATCGACCTAAAGGGTAGAGATACTTCTCTGTTTCCAAAATGCTACAACGAATACTTCAAAGCGATCGTACACAAACACATCCTTACCAAACAAGATGTCAATCCAATCGAATGGCCATCTGATCGGATGACCATCCGAACAGATTGACGTCCGATCGAGTGGCCATCCGACACTTGGTTCACCGCCACCGTTTAACACACTATTCAACGCTTACGTTATCAATCTGTAATCAGGCTAATCTCAGACGCGCTCCCTTCAATCCAACCAAGTTGTGTTTACTTGCTGAACACCGACTGTGAGTATACTCAAACCCCTTTTATCGCAATTTGGGTGTAACATACGTTCCTATTAAATCGAATCTATCATAACGAATTATTCAATCAAACTGTTTATCACTTGCGAATAATTGTATGCATATTTACAGGTGATGCTAGTTACATATGTGTTAGGACTTTTACCCATGAGGTCCCGCCTTAACTAGTATAGTACTATAGCACCCGACGGGGTCTAGTTAGGATGAATAACAATCGCAGCTCGAGAGACTTAGCTGGTAGTAACTGTCTAATATATGTGTTGAGGTATGTCGTTTATGTATGTGGTAATTCGCAACACTTTTATCTACTATGCTTTTCTATCAAAACTTGTATACTCACCAATACTTTTGTATTGATGTTGTTTTAACGTATGTTGCAGGTTTAGTCGCAGTCTACATCAAATCAAGCTAGGAAGTCTAGAGACACACCTAAAATCTAGGTTGTCGGATTTGTATTGTTGAGAGAACATGAAATTCGTGACAGCTTATGTGAATGTATTTGTTTATTAGTATGGGATAATGAACGCATTAAATACTATCGCAATTTAGTTGTTATGGATCCTCTTGAGCAATCTGATTCGCCTAGTGGCGCCCCCCGATGATTCCGCCATCGGTTGGGGTGTGACAGATTGGTATCAGAGCCGTAACTATAGGGAATTAGGCCAGACTTGACCTAGTCTGGGTCAATGTCTTAGAAATGACCTAGTCTATAGTTTAGGTACCAATGGGCCGACTCGTGCGAACCCAGTAGGATTTGCATGGGCCTACTTGATACTCTCGTTCGAATCCGCTAAAACTACAACCTCACGTGAACACCGCATACTACAATTTCACGCTAAGAGCCTTTCCTAAGGCCGGAATATTACTTATCCTTTCCTAAGGCCAACACAATGCACACGTTTTCAAAAATACTCGCATAACACAACCGAGTGATCCAGTCGAGATCAAGCGTGAAAACCAAGAACTCTCGATAAGATCGCTCACTCAGCGCATTTTTCTAGCACGAGAACTTTTCGTCGAGCTAGGAGTGACATCCATAACTCAACGAAAGTCTCCATTTCAAAATCTAGTGGAACTCCCGGACTTATTCGAAGAGCATAACCACAGTTAGGAGCGAAGTTATTGGGTCAGGGGTGAAACTCGTATCTTAATGAACCGTTCCACTCTCTATAAAATGGTTTTCAAAAGCTCTCACCAAGGACTCGGCTATAACGATAACTCGAGCCACGCGATGACTAGGAAGACGAATGCCATGAGCTGCATCCCAGTGGAAGCATAAGTCTTGTAGGGCAATGCGCGTGCATGAACTTGTTGGGTATGGTTGGGTTACCATGGGTAGTCAATGCCTAAACAACCGAGGCACTCTATCTATTTCTCTAGCATATGACTTGCCGATTTTACGCTTTACTGAACCTATTTACGCTTATGTAGCTACGATTTAAAACTTTACGCTTTATCGATTTTCGCTCCCTGCTTTTGTAAACACACAAGTCGCAATCTAAAACAAAAACCAAATGTTCGCAACAAAGCTAATGTCTAATTACTCGCTCTCACTCCCTCTCTCTGCATCGCGTCCTCGCACTATCTATGCAAGCATAAAGATATAGTTTATACGAACCTATATATATATATATATATATATATATATACAAGCAAATCAATTGTGTGGGAACTTAAGGAATCTCGTGTCTCCTATGTGAAATCTATTATATTACTCGTTACAAGTTTTGATCGCGCTCAACCGCATCGCAAAACTTAAAATCATTATGATCGAATCTCACTCCAAATCTCTCTGTGTCTAGATGTCTTCCAACGACTCTACCTCGAGACAAACAGCTAGGAGAAGAGCCAAACGAAGCGCCGAGAAGAGGATTGCCTCGCTTGTGGCCAAGGAAGTGGCCAAGGTCATTCCTCATGTTGGATCGTTGTTTGACCTGATTGAGTCGTTCAGAAGAGTTGTAAGTCCAGTTCAAAGGCGGAATCAGAGAACTAGACACCGAAACAGCTTGATACTTTAATATCTGTCAATTATATTGCTTTTAACAATGTTTACAACCTGACAGAAAACCGGCAGCACTTCGTTACACTTTCAGAAGTCGCGTATCAAATGAACTAACATGTGCCCCTTATATACTAGTGTTGATTTCGCTTCAATGTACATGCCCTTGAAGCGAAATCACTTAATTCTGATTTCGCTTTTATGGACATTGACCATTGAAGCGAAATCACTTAATTCTGATTTCGCTTTTATGGACATTGTCCATTGAAGCGAAATCAGCACTATAACTTCTAACTTTCGACTCTTGAATCTCGTGCACCAGATATTCTAACCTATCCTATTACAACACATGATACAAGACGAAGTCAATAGACGCAAGTGCACTAACAGACTCCCCCTCGGATATTGACGAAGTCTTCAGTGACTATTCTCTGTTAAGACACCTTCTTCTGTCTTGATCATTTTGTCTTTTCTTTCAAGTTGTAACAATGTAAGCATCCATCAATCTTTCTCTTCTTCTATCAGCTTCAGGCTTCCCCTTTCATCAAGCTTCCGTGCTTTGGGATCGACACCTAGCTTTCCATCTACAAGCTTCTCTTTGCTTCAAGCTTGTCTTCAGACTCCCCCTTAGACTCTGCTCTCGGGATCGTAGTCTGGACTATCTGCAACACTCAAACATCTATAAATGCAATGTTTTCGTATTATCAATCAAATTCTCTAATCCACTTCCCCTATCAACAAACTTTACAGATTTGGCAGTGTTAAAGAATCCAACTCCCTCACAGTTTATCATCCAAGTTCAAGTTAATGACCTTGGAGATATCACAAACTGTTTTTGAAATTTTTGATTTTAAATCAAGTTTCAAATTAATGAACTTGTTTTATTTTCAGAAACACAATCAGCTTACTTAGATTTTGAAACTCAGCATTTCAGATATCGGTTGTCGAAAATAAAGCAGAAATCAAAATCTTTTTGTATTTTCTGAAAATATAAAGCAATAACGAAATATGTACAAACATATTTACAGACAATATTTTTGTTTGAGTATGCGTCAGAGGATCATATCAGTTTTCGACAAGTCACAAGTACCGTTGAGCTTAAAATCACATTATGCATTAAACAATTCACTTAGATTGTCGATATACTTGTCCACTTAAATTTTCATACAAACTTCAACTGATTCAGGATATGAATTAGGTATATTAAGAACTTAAACCCATTCATGTGTCCCACCTCTTGAATATACTCCCGTATCCAGAATCCCAATAATCAGTCTTACAGGTGAGTATACTACAATGATATCTGTATATAAATTAGGTATGCGAGGGCCGAGGGATCTCAGGTCGATACTTCCGTATACGCAGAGAGATATCAGCTTCGACTTTAAGGTATGTCCCCTTTAGAGGATCTTTTTGCTTACAACAGCAACGACTATTAATTTTATTGTTTCATCGGCATGCTGAGGGTTTAATGCTATGTTTCAAGCATCGCAGTAAGTATTATCCAAGGACTAGGTCAGAACTACCGTTTAGCAGAAGTCCTGGAATAATACCCCAGACATCATTGAGTATAAAGACCTAGTATATCAGATTAAGAGACCTTTCAAACGAGATTTCAGGGGTTACCTATATATTCAAGTAGTGTTCCCCACGAAATAAGTAAGTGTGAATTTAGGTTTATATCCCGAAAAAGTTTACTAAATGTATAAAAACCTACCGACACATCCACGGTGAGATCGTTTAACACATTTTAAACTTTCCAATTCTTTAGCGTACTGTAACTGTCTACTAATGTACTATCATTTCCTCTTTTTACGCAAAAACTCAATTTTTTAAATTTTATCATGTTTTTGACTTTTTCAAATTTTCAAATGTTTTTGTATTTTCTAACAACATTACTCCCCCTAAAATGCAAAACCATTTAAAGAAAATTTGACAACCAACACTGATAGCTTTGTCTCGCCATCCATTTTCTGCTAAAAGTGTACTGATTTGCAGAAAATATACATACCCTCATGATTTACAACCCATTGATCTTAACAGTTTGAAAACCGTTTTTCAATCTGATGAAAGTAATCAGGTTTGTTCAGCCGTGAGGGTTTCGGCATATTCAATCAACACTCCCCCTTACAACAAACTATTTTCCCATAATGATTTCAAAACACTTAAGTTTGTATTAATCAGAATGGTTTTTCCGGAAAAATTAGTTTGTTTACCCATCTCTTATGAGTTCAGGGTCATCATATCACCTTGTTCTCTTTTAACCGTTTTGTACAAATTTTAACAATATAAGATCAAACACCACTATCACTTGTAGAAAATCAAGTACAACTTAATGTGCTTGATTAACCACTTGTAAGACGAAATATCACAGTTACCATCCTGTGAATTTCTCAAGAATGATGCCGATACCTGCTTCACACTTACCAACCTGGAAGCTCCGGCAAGTCAGGAATTCAACCAACAGATTTTGACACCCAAGCCTGACCAGCCTTAGGCGCATTTTGAGCTTTTCTCTTTTCATCATAAAATTCTTTTGCCCCTTTTACCTTTCCATCAGCCATTTTGCTAAAAATATGTTTAACATTGCTATTAAACATTTTTCCAGCATCAACACCTTTTGATTTTAGGTTTGCGGCTTGTAATGGTGGAAAATTCTCATCATTCATTAATGGAACTGTCTCTTCCTTCTTTATCTCAACTTGTGGCTCATCTGATTTTGTGGAATCAGATTCATTGCCCGAACTTGGCTTGTCTGACTTTGACGAGCCAGATTCATCGCCAATCACTTTCTTTTTCCTTTTGTTTGTCCTCAGATTTGTATCTGAAGAATTCGATTTGCTTGGCTTTGCAGTCGAGTGAATCAATTCATCAGAACTTTTATTCGAACCAACCGGTGAACCCGAAGACAAAATCTTCTCCAAATACTCTCTCGCTTTCTTCCTTTTCTTTCGCAGTCTGTCTTTCTGCCCCTGTGAAAGTTTAACTTTCTTTTCTTGAATTATCTGATCCTGAACTTTAGGTTTTAGAACCTTCTGTTCATGGGGCTTGACAGTGACTGGTTTCTTTACCGTTCTCTGAGATTCAACCCTCGATCTTCCCATCGATCTCCTTGGGCAATCTCTGGCAATGTGACCTTTAATATTGCATTCAAAACATCTTCTCGTTTCAAATCTCCAACTTTGGCAGTTAACAGCAATGTGTCCTCTTACACCACAAGTGTAGCACACTCTGTTATCGTACCATCCATTTCTGTCAGTCCAAACCTTCAGATCATAACATTGTTTGGCTTGATGATAATCATTTCTCCTCCTTAATGCTAGATTTGGCTTTTGAGCACTGTGGTCAAACCTGCACCACTTATTACCAACATTTTGTGAGTTTTCAATTTTAGATTTTTGTGATTTTTGATAATGATTGGATGACTTATCTGATGAGCTTTTATTTTCAATTTTAAAATTTTTCAAATTTTTAACTTTTTGTTTCTGTTCTACACTCTTCTTAACAGGTTTTTGCTTCGAGCATTCACCTATTTCAGTAGATTGCAAAACAGTATTTTGAAATTTTTCTTGTAAATCTAAAAATAATTTTCTTTTCTTTTCTTTTTCATCATCAGATATTTCATCACAATCTTCAATTTTGACTTTGTCAAAATTTGTGACATTGTCACTTATTGGAACAACATTGATCGGTTTTGGACAAACGTACGATGCAGAAGTCACAAAACTTTTCAACTTATTCTCTAACTCAGCAATTTTCTTTCTATTATCTTCGGCTTCATGCTCAAGTCGAATGATTTTATCAAGATGAGAATTTATCGCACATTGTTTTTCGAGATTATTTTTACCAAAAACATCTCTCTCATCTTCTAAAATCTTTAATTGACTTTTGAAATCATTTTCTAATTTTTTAAAATTTTCATTTTCTAATGACAAACTCTCAACATTCTTCAAAAGTTTGTCATTTTCAGATTTCAATTTTTCATAGTTCAAGCGCAACTCCAGAATCTGTTCATCATCGGTTTTCTTGTCAACTCTCAAAGCTTTGTTTTCCAATGTCAAATTCTCCACATCTTTCAAGAATTTCACATTATCTGCTTCAGATTTTTCACATTTTTCACATTTTTCATTCATCTTTTCAGCATCGGCTTCTTTCTTTGTTTCCATCCTATATGTTCCTGCACAAAAAAGTTTAACGAAATCAAAAGGATTCATACTTTCATCAATATAACATTTCCTTTTAATATCATATTTCAGAATACTCTTTGTTGCAAGACACACACGAATTCTATTATCAATTTCAGTAATAACATCCAATTCCAATTTTTGTAAATTCTTTTCCATTTCGGTCAAAATTTCCTTCTTTTTCTTATATTCCTTACGAAACTCTCCATTAACCTCATTAAAGAATTGTTTTGGATAAAGTTCTTGAAAAAAATCTTCCCTTTTTAGCTTAACCAAGAATTTATCCCATTTAGCAGGTAATGCATTTGCCAATTTCGATATCTGTTCATCATTTGATATTCTAATATTCTTGTTTCTCAAATTGTCCATTAAATTTTTAAACCGTATTTCCAACTCATCCAACGTTTCATCCTTTTGACAAATGAAATGTTCAAATCTTTCAATCAAAACCTCCTTTTTCTCAAAAGAAGAACAACAAGTCCAATTGTTTATTCTTTCAAATTTAGTGTTTTCCAGTTCATCAAACATTTTGAATTCTTGGTATTTGTGCCTTGTAAATCACCTCGAATCACCTGCAAACAAAAACAAACAAATACAATCAGTACAATCAATATCAAATAAATTGTAACAAACTGACACTTGATCGACTTGAAATAATCTTGACACGACAAAGTTCACTTTCAATCCAACTGACACTCGAGTGAAATCTGACTTTGGTCCACTGAAGTGAAATCAGGTTGAACCCTATAAGCGAAATCACATGTATGCCATTGAAACGAAATCAGGATTATAGATGTCCTTAAAAGCGAAATCTGGTGTGTCTATATAAGCGAAATCACGATGTTGACACTGGAGTGGAATCACAATGTTGACACTGGAGCGGAATCACAATGTTGACACTGGAGCGGAATCACATGTATTAATGGTACATTAAAACGAAATCAGGTTGTCATTGAAGCGAAATCAACTTTAAGATAGTCCCTTGGAGCGAAATTAGGTCTAAGATGGTCCCTTGGAGCGAAATTAGATCTAAGATGACCTTTGGAGCGGAATTAGATGAAAATATGACCTTTGGAGCGGAATTAACTATGACATAAAAGTGGAATCACCAAATGTCCATAAAAGCGGAATCAACTCCGAAGCCATTTTGGTCCATTTTTAGGTCGAATTTCAATGTGAAACTTTCAAGGGTTTATCTATATCCAATTTTAAACAATCTGTGAAATTTTGAGCGAATTCCGACCGGTAAAACTTTCTGAACAGATGAAAGAAGGTGTAGAAGTCAGAATACAATCAAAATCAAGCTAAACTCTTCATCACTAGCTCTGATACCACTTGTTGGATCGTTGTTTGACCCGATTGAGTCGTTCAGAAGAGTTGTAAGTCCAGTTCAAAGGCGGAATCAGAGAACTAGACACCGAAACAGCTTGATACTTTAATATCTGTCAATTATATTGCTTTTAACAATGTTTACAACCTGACAGAAAACCGGCAGCACTTCGTTACACTTTCAGAAGTCGCGTATCAAATGAACTAACATGTGCCCCTTATATACTAGTGTTGATTTCGCTTCAATGTACATGCCCTTGAAGCGAAATCACTTAATTCTGATTTCGCTTTTATGGACATTGACCATTGAAGCGAAATCACTTAATTCTGATTTCGCTTTTATGGACATTGTCCATTGAAGCGAAATCAGCACTATAACTTCTAACTTTCGACTCTTGAATCTCGTGCACCAGATATTCTAACCTATCCTATTACAACACATGATACAAGACGAAGTCAATAGACGCAAGTGCACTAACACCTCAAATTGTCGCTCAAGTGCACTCTCTCAGCAACTCTCGAACCTCGGAAGACTCTAAGATGGAAGCGCCGCAATCTGCTTTCCTCTACAAACACTTCAAAGCCTGTGATCCGATGGAATTCACGGGTGAAGGAGGTGTCTCCCAGCTGCTCCAGTGTTTCGATTCTATCGAAGTTACCATTCGTCAGAGTGGGTGTCCTGATGGTTTCCGTACTACTTGCGCTACCGGAGTATTTCAATCGCAAGCACTTGACTGGTGGACAGCCGAACGTAACAAACGTGGGATCTCCGCTGTCACACCCCTTTCTAAGGCGGAAGCACGAGGTGTGATCTTGAAAGGTTTCATTGCATACGAATGGTAAACATACTACATGCTTATAAAATAACTCCAAATGCCATTAATATCACATGACTAAAAACATAAGTTAAGTTTTGAGTTTACATCACAAGACAGTATATTGTTTAAAAGTTTACAACTTAAATTAAAAGATAGACATCAAGGTTTTGGTTCTTATATCTCCACGTAGAATGGGACATAACAACCAAACCTAGCAACACGACATAGGAGTCTTGACACATAGTAACTTAAAAATACAAACAACATCCAAGAGCAGGAGTGAGACTGCGCGTACATCCACCTTCGTTATCTGAAATACATGTAAGGTTTTGGAAAAATGTCAACATAATGTTGGTGTGAATTCATGCAGTTTTTGAATAGAATGTAAATATACTTGAATGAAAACATGGTATGTGATTTGTAAAACGTATATGCACTGTGAATGTAAATGTAAGGAACACGAGATCGCTAATGTTTCGCAAGGACATTAACATGTGTCACGACATAGGAAGCCACCAAACCTAGGCATTTTTGTCGAGTTCGACTGAGACACAAAAGCACTTATTGGTAGAAGTAGGCCAAGAGTGGGGTTGCCTGAAACCCATTAGATCTAACCCTTCTGTTCCGCGGTCTAAATGTATACGTTGACTAATGGTGCTTATGGTACCCTATTCATCACGTGATCTATGTGTCATTCCTTAGATTTTTGTGTGCTACATACCATTGTACATGTATTTTCCCCAAGTTAGAAAACAAGTAAAATTTTAAAAGTGGGGACATGAACTCACAATTCTGCGTTTCCTGCGTCGTAGCTTCACCAGGTTTGCTTAGAGCATCGTATCACTTCCTACACACGTACTATGTCTTATCAGACGCTTAGGTCATGTAACAACTATTAGTTTTAGTTGTTTATTAAGACTGATTTTGGAATCATTCGTATAGTTTGTGTTACATCCTTGATGTATCGTATAATTCTGAAGTGCATAATCCCAAGCTAGGAATGCTTGTATTTGTGTATATTCATACTTGTGTAATTTGCCAACAATTTTGTGGTGCATTCCGGTATAGGTATGTATATCTTCGAATAAATCTCAAAAATAATATATTTTTAAGATTAGCTTTAGAAAGTATATTTTTCTAGCTTTCACCCAAAATAGTATATTTTTAACTTGTATAAAAATATATATTTTCTTCGTCAACATGATACATTTTCTATTTGGCCAAAATATGTTATATTTTGTATTCCAAACCTTGGTGTATTTGTGTGTTATATTATTTTCGAGTTTCTAAAATAATATAACTACCACATATATATACAAGTAACACACATATTGTGACAACTAAATATATATACTTAGTCACTTTTATTTATCATAAATCAACCTCCAATGTTTGTAATTTTTGTAATAAAAATTATGGCGAACTTTTATATGAAAACTATGTTCAAAATTTACTTATAAATACTTGTATAAAAATATATTTCTAAGTGTTTGATTTCTACAAAAATTTCGCCATAGTTTCCCCTTAAAAATGGAGGTTTCCATGCTTTCAAAGCATATCATTTTCTTTTAAAACCAACAACAATCATCAATAATACAATCAAGACTTACCATAAGTCAAGATCATGTAAATTACACTACATCATGAACTTAAAGTTTTTGTAAAAACTTGTAGTAACTTACCATCTCATTTAGTAGGTTTAGTTACCCTTTAAAATATATTCATTTGTTTCTAACTCACATCCTTGAAAGATTTAGACATTTACAACTTGTAAGATGATTTTTCTAAAATTATTTCTTTTGTATTTTTCTTGTTACAAACATGTTTCTAGTCTTGTTTAATCACTAAAAAAAACATGATTAGTTTACTTAGAACCCATGTCTTTGTAAACCTTGTAAATAAACTTGGTTTCTTGAGAAAATTATTTTTGTAATCATCTATTTACAAGACTTTTAACATGTATCAACCATCATCATTCTCTAAAACATTTTTATTTTCAAGTCCATGTGAGACATAAAGGATGTTCATTATGCTTTCTTCAAGATCCATCCTTATACTTGCTAGACCATGTGTTTAATCATCATCTAGCAAGGTTATTATGATGACCAACATCATAAACACAAGAAATCCACAAACAAGTTTCATACATACACTTTATCTTCATAGATTTCATGTTATTTAGCTTTATGTTAGTGTTCATCTTCTTATTTCTTTGTGATCTTTGAGTTTAACCATTTACATGACACTTTAACCATTATGATTAGAAGTGAAAACAAGATCGAGAAGCTTACTACTAGCTCTAATGGCTAGGGAAGAACTCAAGATGTTGAAGATGGCAAAAGTGATGGATAATAGCAAATGAAAGTGGTCCTTCAAGATTCACAAGCTCCACACCTCTTAACTTAGCTTCTAACACCTTGTGTGCACCTTGGAATGGATGGAAGTTGGATGAAAATGGTGATGGTGTGGTGGTGGCTTGTAGCCGTGAGCAAGGGGAGGAGAGGGAGAGAGATTAGTGTGTGTTGAATGTGTGAGGTTTATGGGCATATGATCTCTTTTTATAACCATGCTTTGTTTAACCATTGGACCTTATGTTTCCCAAGTACATGACCAAATCTTTCACCAAATCTATGGAGATTATTAGGGATCTCATGGGATCTTATTAAGATTTGAGGGTATCAAGGTGGTGGGGGCAACCTTGAACCGTAAATGAGAGGGGGGGGGGGGGTAAGTGCAACTTTGATGGTATATGATGTTAATTAATTGGAGGTTAAGTGTAAAGTCTAGTGTTTCAAGTGTATCATGCATTATTTAGTATGTTAGAGTGTTCGGAAACCATAACTAGCTCAGAAAAATAAAACAATGCTTCTAGTATAATTTTGATCTTTCGGGTAGTGTCCGGTTGTTCAGTTAGATACTGTTTCGTTAAAGTGCTAAATTATATCGTTTAGTGTTCTTTATGTACCCTTTTGTAACACTTTTAATTCCCGACACTTAGGAAGGCATTCTGGATGATAAAACATGAATTCTGCATGATATTTCAATGTTAAAAAGCTGATTATTGCTGAATTATGGCTGATTTGTGTAAAATTCTGCATTTAAAGTGTGTCTCGGGTGCTTTTTAGTGCACAGTTTAGCTTTCGGGGAGTTTGTAAGTTAACCCTTGTTTCCATACTTGGGTTTTAATGTATTCTGGGTGTTGGACCTACTCCTAGGTCCTAATTCTATTGTCTGACTGTTTTCTGCAGAATGCTGACACAGTGTGTCTTACCAGTGAGTTTACTAGTTTCTCTGACGAAATGCTTACAGTAATGCACAAAGCAATGTTTGAAGTATAAGGCATGCATGAATTCATATGTATGGTAAGAAATCAGATAATGTTGACATTTAAGCACATAATTGCAGGTAATAAATAATATTAAAATAGTACGGGAATTACCGGTTTTGTGCCGGTTGTCACAGTCTTCCCCCGTTAAAAGAATTTCGTGCCGAAATTCATGCTGAGTTATCTCCCGCAGGAGCTTTCTTGAAAAGTTGGGGGTACTTGTCCTTAAACTGGTCTTCACGTTCCCACGTGTACTCGGGTCCGTGCTTAGAGTTCCAACGTACTTTGACAAGTTTGACACTACTCCTCCGGGTCTTGTTGACTTTCCAGTCTGTAACCTCAAAAGGTTGTTCTGTAAATCGGAGTGTGTCGTCGATATGAACTTCATCCGCAGGGATGATGACTGTTTCTTGAGTTGGGCTCTTCTTAATATTTGACACATGGAACGTATCGTGCACTCCGTTGAGTTCTTCTGGTAATTCCAATTTGGACGCCACGGTACCAATCCTTTCCAAGATCTTGAATGGCCCAATGTATCGTGGATTCAGCTTTCCACGCTTTCCGAACCTTGCTACACCTTTCCAAGGTGAGACTTTCAACAGAACTTTGTCTCCCACCTCGAATTCTAAGGGTTTTCATCTTCGATCTGCGTAGCTCTTTTGTCGATCTCGAGCTGCCTTAATGCGCTCTCGGATCTGAATGATCTTGTCGGTTGTTTCTTGAACAAGTTCGGGACCAACCATACGTTTGTCCCCAGCGTCTGCCCAGCATAGCGGTGAGCGGCACTTGCGGCCGTAAAGAGCTTCGAACGGTGCGGCTTTTATGCTCGTATGATAGCTGTTATAGTAGGAAAACTCAACTAAAGGTAGATGAGTATCCCAGCTGCCTCCTAGATCCATAACTCATGCGCGAAGCATATCTTCTAGTGTTTGTATGGTTCGTTCGCTTTGACCGTCTGTTTGTGGATGGAAGGTCGTGCTTAAATCTAATTGAGATCCAAAGGCCTCCTGGAAGGATTGCCAGATCCTTGATACGAAACGTCCATCTCTATCTGAGATAATTGAAACAGGCACTCCATGACGTGCCACAATTTCCTTAAGATACAGCTCAGCAGGTTTTCCAGTGTTATCCTTCTCTCGGATTAGTAGGAAATGTGCAGAATTTGTTAACCGATCGACGATCACCCATATCATATCATGCCCTCTCGGGGTCCTGGGTAATTTGGTTATGAAGTCCATTGATATCTGCTCCTACTTCCACATGGGAATCTCTGGTTGTTGCAGTAGACTGGACGGTTTCTGATATTCAGCCTTAACCTTAGCACAAGTTAGGCACTTTCCAACATAAATAGCAACGTCGCTCTTGAGTCTTGGCCACCAATAATATTCTTTCAAGTCTTGATACATTTTGTCTGATCCTGGGTGGATCGAGTATCTCGACTTGTGTGCTTCATCATGGATGACTTCTCGAATGCCGCCATAGAGTGGAACCCAAATACGTCCCTTAAAGTATAAGGTTCCCTCTTCTTTTGGCACCAAATTCTTCAGCATACCTCGGAGATATTCAGTTCTATGATTTTCCATCTTAAGGGCTTCTTGTTGTGCGTCGTGAATGCGTGCAGTGAGGTTCGTCCGAATAGTCATTTCCAATGCTCGGACTCTTAGGGTCTTAACCCTTTCTTTTCGACTCAACGCGTCTGCTACTACGTTAGCCTTTCCAGGATGGTACTTAATCTCACAATCGTAATCGTTTAGTAACCCAACCCATCGTCGCTGACGCATGTTCAATTCCTTCTGATCAAAGATGTGCTGTAGACTTTTGTGATCAGTGAAGATAGTACATCGAGTACCATATAAGTACATCGAGTACCATATAAGTAATGTCACCAAATCTTCAAGGCGAATACCACCGCGCCTAGCTCCAGGTCGTGCGTGGTGTAATTATTTTCATGAACTTTCAACTGCCTTGAGGCATAAGCGATGACCTTTTTGTGTTGCATGAGCACGCAACCCAACCCTTGACACGAAGCGTCGCTGTACACCACGAAGTCTTCGGTGCCTTCGGGTAAGGATAGTATTGGTGCATCGCATAGCTTGTTTTTTAGAAGCTGGAAAGCTTCTTCCTGCTTATCACCCCAGTCGTACTTCTTGTCTTTCTGCGTAAGGGTAGTCAGCGGTTGAGCTATCTTGGAGAAATTCTCGATAAATCGCCGGTAATAGCCTGCTAAGCCCAAAAATTGTCAAACTTCAGTTGGGGTTTTGGGGGCTTCCCAATTCTTTATTGCTTCAATCTTGGATGGGTCTACATGAATGCCCTTCTCGTTCACAACATGGCCAAGAAACTGTACTTCGCGAATCCAAAATTCGCACTTTGAGAACTTTGCATAAAGTTTCTCTTTCTTCAGTAGTTCCAAGATGGTCCTGAGGTGTTTCTCGTGCTCTTCTCTTGTTCGTGAGTAAATAAGGATATCGTCGATAAATACAATCACAAATTTATCGAGATATGGTTTGCAAACGCGGTTCATCAGATCCATAAATACCGCTGGCGCGTTCGTCAGTCCGAATGGCATCACAAGGAACTCGTAATGCCCATAACGCGTTCTGAATGCAGTCTTTGGTACACTCTCCTCTTGGATCCTTAACTGATGATATCCAGACCGAAGGTCAATCTTTGAGTAGTAGCTTGATCTTTACAAATGATCGAATAAGTCGTCAATCCTCGGTAGTGGATACCGATTTTTGACAGTGAGCTTGTTCAGTTCCCTGTAATCGATACACATCTGCAGTGTTCCATCCTTTTTCTTTACGAACAAGACCGGAGCTCCCCAAGGCGAGAAGCTCGGCCTTATGAATCCTTTATCCAACAACTCCTGCAGTTGTGTAGATAATTCTTGCATCTCAGATAGTGCAAGCTGATAGGGTGCTTTGGCTACAGGAGTGGCTCCTGGAACCAAGTCAATATGGAATTCGACTTGTCTTTGGGGAGGTAGTCCTGGCAGATCTTCGGGAAAAATGTCGGGAAATTCCTTAACCACAGGAATGTCTTCGAGTTTCGGCTCCTCAGCCTTCTTATCTACAACGTGCGCCAGGAATGCAACACATCCTTTCCTTAAGCACTTCTGCGCCTTCATACAATTGATGATTCGCAGGGGCGTGTCTCGTTTCTCCCCATGCACAATGAGAGTTTCACCATTCGCAAGAGGGATGCGAATGATTTTCTCATGGCAAACAACTTCAGCTTTATTCTTGGACAGCCAGTCCATTCCAACCACCACATCGAAGCTACCTGATTGGACCGGTAAGAGGTCGATACTAAATCTCTGCTCATCAAGTTCTAACGTACAACCTTTAACAACTTCGCCTGATTCAATAAGTTTACCATCGGCTAGTTCTATGGAATAAGGAATATCTAATCTGCTAGATTCTATTCCAAGCATACGTTTAAATTCCACAGATATGAAACTATAATCGGCACCAGTGTCAAATAGTATGGATGCAAAGTGATTGTTAACGAGAAACGTACCGGTGACCACGTTAGGGTCCTCGCGTGCGTTCCTTGCTCCAATCACAAATGCTCGAGCTTGAGCATTGTTTTCTCTCGGGCAATCTTTCTTGAAATGGTCCTTGCTACCATAACCAAAGCATCCTTGGTTCTGCCCTGCTCCGTTACCATTCCGGTTACCGTTACCATTCCCATTTCCAGCACCGTTTCGGTTCCCATTCCTGCTCCTATTACCATTTCCATTGCGGCCTCCAATACCTTTTCCCCAACAATCCTCAGCACGGTGGCCTGACTTCCTGCAGTTTTCGCATCTCCCAACGCGATAGTTTCCCACATGGTGAAAGTCACAGCGGTTACACTTGGGCAGAGTGCCCTGATATTTCTTAGCTCCAGTATTATTTGCAGCTGCGAAGCTTTTCGCCTCCTTAGGCGGGTTGGTATCACGCTTCTTGTTGTCCGAACCCTTGTTGTTGTTATGGGTCACTTGGTTCAGATTTGAATGTTTCCTTTTCTTGTCACCGGACGATTCAACATGCGTCTCGGTTTTCTCAGTGGGGTTTAGCGACAACTTCTTCATACGGACAGCATCCTCAGTAAGGCTGACAGCCAGAGTTACAGTCTGAGTGATTGTTGTGGGTTTAGCCGATGTTACCATGCTGCGAAACTCTGGAGCCAATCCCCAGATGTAGCACTCGACGCGCTTGAATTCAGGAGTCACCATATAAGGGATCACTCTTGATAGATCATGGAACCTTCGAGTATAACCAGTAATATCCGCACCCTCTATGGTCAAGTGCCAGAACTCAGTTTCCAACCTTTGGATTTCAGCACGAGAACAGTACTTCTCTCTCATTCTTTCCTTCAGTTCCTCCCAAGTCATGCCATACGCGGCATCATCACCCAGAGTTTGGACTTGCAAATTCCACCAAGTCAAAGCTTCATCAACAAACAGCCCAGTAACAAAAGTGACTTGCTGGTCCGCGGTACACTTGCTCATGCGGATAGTGGAATCAGTCTTTTCCGTCCAGCGCACAAAAGCCACTGCACCTCCGGTGTCATCGTAGTTTAGTGGCTTGCAGTCGAGAAACTTCTTGAAGGTGCATCCTGGAATTGATCCAACCAATTCACACGTGAGCAATCAATGAGACAATGAAACAAGGACCGTTCACAGATTTCATTTTAGCAAATCAGCTTAAGGTTACCTTGAGTTGTGTTTCCTCCAGACGAGTCCCCATGTCCATTATGTCTAGTACCGCTTGGTCCTCCACTTTGTTCGGTGCGGTTCGCCTTGTATTGGGCGATAGCTGCGGAGATTCTTTCTTCCAGTAGGGCGTTCAGTTCCTCAGCAGTCCTTGGTAGTAGGGGAGGAGGGGGTTGATCAGAATCACGAGTGTTCACAATTCTCCTGGGTGCCATGTTCTGCTAGAACACAACACAACAGGGTTAGACATTTGTTTGATGTCATCATATATCTTCTTACTTATGGAAGGAGGCATGATAGCTTGTTGGGAAATGTTGCACCATAAGTTTATATATGTATACACATTAATAGATTTCTCTTAATATATACGTATACACATAGTCATACACAAACAAGTAAGTAGTTCCTAGTTGAAGTTAAGTGCTACCCCTGTGCACCCTAGGTCTCATAGTGTCCTTACTTGACTCTTTGAAAAACAAGTTCAGGTAGTGGATGTCGCGGAAAGTTTTATGCAATGACAACTTTTGAAAATTGTTTTTGTGAGAGGATCCTAGAGATTGTAGACTAGACTCGTGAAGGAATCCTGGTTCACTACAATCGCAGCTCTGATACCAATCTGTTACACCCATTTCTAAGGCGGAAGCACTAGGTGTGATCTTGAAAGGTTTCATTGCATACGAATGGTAAACATACTACATGCTTATAAATTAACTCCAAATGTCATTAATATCACATGACTAAAAGCATAAGTTAAGTTTTGAGTTTACATCACAAGACATCGTATTGTTTAAAAGTTTACAACTTTAATTAAAAGATAGACATCAAGGTTTTGGTTCGTATATCTCCACGTAGAATGGGACATAACAACCAAACCTAGCAACACGACATAGGAGTCTTGATGTGACACCCTGCCCGGAGGCGGAAAAGTCAAGGGCATCACGAAACATGGAAGAATGCATTTGAGCACATGATGATTAAATTAAGTTGAAATATAGTTTAGATTCAATTAAAGAGATTGCATTCACATCCGAGTAAATAAGAGCACATAAACAAAATACATCATAACAAATTGTTTCACAAATGATAGATTCGGATTTAATCTAAGGCATAAATCTTGATCAATCCTATATGAAATATTCTTGCAAATCATAGCTTCAAACATTGTCACCTGAAACATATGTTAGAAAAATATTGAGTCAACAAACGGTTGAGTGAATTCATATGTTTTGTTAGGCAAAAATAACAATGTGATATGAAAATGGTTTAACACTGTGGCATGTGATATGTCTTTAAGCAAAAGAGTAATACAGGTAGTCACTTGGTGGTACATTCAAACCTTCGTTATGACGTAACACGGGTCTATCACCACACTTCCAAAAAGTTTCACATGAGTATCAACAACAACAATTGCAACAAATAGTTTCACTGGAAGTGAGATGGGGCGTCACACCTATAGCGCTATAATATAACCGTTGGGCTTTTGCAAGTTAATGAACGTAAACGCGTTAAAGCAACAACAACAAGTATTAAGCAAATGCAAGGACAATCGGGATATCCACAAATAGCAAATAAGTTTGTATCACATTGTATCATACGTTTCATCCCAAAAATAATGTAAAAAGGGACTATGAACTCACCTTGATTGCGGGTAAGTCCAAACACGTATAAGAGTTTTTGGGAACAAGATTTCCACGTCACTCTAATAGATTGAACATGCAACAATATAGAATTTGTATCAATAAAAGCGTTTAATTGTTTTTGAACGGAAGTCCTAAATCTATAGAATTTAATAGGGTTTGGATAAACGGTGATTATGTGGTTTGGATAACCTAATAGAGAACTCGGAAAATGAGTATGATATAAAGGAATTATTTATAAGAAAATATTCAATTAACATAAATTGCAAAATTATACAATTGATTTAATATAAACATTTGTAATAATAAATCAAATATAATTAACGTGTATAATTAAACAATCATAATTGAATATAATGATCATTGACAAAATATTGTACAAGTGATATAATTAATTTATAAAATTATAAATTAGTTTAGATGGTTTAAAATATATATTATTTGATAAATGATAAATATTTTGTTTAAAACAATTAATATGATAATTATATTACTAATTATCAAATTAATTATATTAAATCTGAATAATTAAAAATAACATTTTTAATTATTGAACTTGAATATCACTGATTTAAAATAATTATAATGGTCTTGGAATGATTTTAAATAATTAAAATGAATTAATTTGTTTAAATTATCAATGAATAAGTTCATATAAGTTTAATTATCTAAATAATTAAATATAATAAAAATTCAGTTTCTAAGTTTATATAAACTCAGTAATAAGTCTAAAATAATTTTGGATATAAATAATATAGTTATATAATTTAATTACACTAAATTAAATTATATTCATAAGTATTAAAACTGATTTAATTATATAAATATCAAAATTATATAAAATATCAGTAACAATATTATTTTTGTAAAGTTCACCATTTAAAATAATTAACATAAAAAGTTTCAGTATTTATTTCCTAAAAGTTGATTTATTATGAATTATTTAATATTAAACTTTTTTAATATCATAAAAATTAGTTTTATAAATAAATTGACTAACTTTATATTTTTAATAAAAGTAACAGTGTCTAATAATGTTATAAAAATTATTGAAATGTTAAAAGTGTTAAAAATATAAAGAATAAAAAGGTTTGGTTGTCCCCGGATTCGAACCCGGGTCAACCGGTTGCAAACAAACAGACCAACCACTGGTCCAGGCCTGGTGGTTATGTTTAAGTTTAGTTTAAATAAAATAAATACAGAAATGGAAATTTGTCATCTTCAACCTCTAGAAAGTCAACAGAAGTCAAACCGTATGTAAACAATGGGCAAACCAAAATTTCAGTCTAAATTAAACTTATGGGAACATTGTATAACCAAAAACAAATAAATTGGCAAAGATTAAACTGACCGGTATTGTCTGGATCGATGGTTCGACTAATTCCGGCAAGGTGTTACTGTTCAGGCGAGTTGCAGGTTTCAATTCGGGAATATGCGAAGTGTTGGTGGATTGTGAAGGGTGTAAGAGGTTCGTGGGAGTCTGAGGGACTTAAATACCAGCTCAATTTGATCTCAGATCCAACAATTCTTAGTGGTTTTGATCTGTTTTTATTTTTAAATAAAAAGTCCGATTACAGCAATTATGGCACCGAAATATGTCGATTAAATGTTCAGTTGAGTTGGGTATGGGTTGTAGATCCCTTACACATGTTCTGGACAGATCAATGATCACTAAACAATCGTTTAGAATTGATTTCCGGTTCCTCAGTGCGATCTATGTTTGTTTGAAATAATATAGTTTAATATAACGAGTATATAAATACAATATAACTTCAAGTTATATCAGCTCCGAGACGGAGGATAAACTGGTTAAGACGTTGGTGTTGTACAGCGGGTGTTCGGGTTCGATTCTTGTTCGTGGCCAGTTCGATTGGGGTTTAAACCCCTTTTTGTTTTGAATTATAATTAATTAAATATTATAATCCTAAATAGTGTATAAATGAATTTAAATCTTATATCCTAACAGCTCCTAGTAGGAGGATAAACTGGTTAAGGCGTTGCGGTTCTAAACGAGAGGTCACGAGTTCGATCCTTACAAGGGCCGGTTCTTACACAGAAGAACCCCCTTTTTGACCTAATTTTTGAATATTTACATAATTGGTCCCTGAAGTTTCGAAAATTGACACAAATAGTCCCTGTACTGTTCAGTTAAGTATGCTAACTGAGTTAATGTTTAAAGAAGGAAACCTTTATAAAAGGACTAACACAGTTAGGGTTTTCAGTTTATATAAGTTTAAAAAATAACAGTTTTGGTCCCTACAGTTTAAGTTTAAGAAAATGACCAAATGAACCCTAGACTTTTAAAACAAATTATATATATCTATTTCTTTTATAAAATAAGTTTCAAAAATTACAAAAAGAACCCTAAACTTATAGTTTGCAAAAATTGCACTTTTAGCTCTTGTATTTATATAGTTTCAAAAATGACAATTTAGCCCCTAAAATAGTACTTTCAAATAATTACGGTTTTAGTCCTTGAACTTAAAAAGTAATAGATTTCAAGCAGGTTTTAAAGAAGGTCAAATAGGTACCTCAACTAATAGTTTCACAAATAGTCACAATAAACCTTTATAGTTTATGTAACCGTGTTTAATAGCATAAAAACTCAACAATTTGAAATTGTGTCACGTGTTTGTATCGGTATGAGCACAAAGCAAGTAGGATCAAATAAGTTTCATTCCAGATACGGTAATTGTTACAATGCAAGTCAAAACAAATACAAGTGTGAAAACCAAGGTGGTTACAATCTCCCCTAATTTAGGAAATTTCATCCCGGAATTTATTTCAAAAGAGACCGTAAAATGTAATTGTAATGATTGAAAAGATAAGTAAGGAGTTTGTTTCTAGAGCATCTTGTGGTGTTGATAGTTTTTGAAGAATCTATGAGCATCATTGAGTGTATAGAGATTGTTTTGTATATCACTATGTTATACTAAATTTGTAATAAAAAGAATTTTTTTTTTGATAGTCTATTATGATGTGAACAATTTACATTTGAAATAAATCATGTAATGAATCAAATTCAGACTCAGAACTATAAGGTGGTGGAGGTGGTAGAGTCAGTCCATCTGAGCAGCTAATTGTCTTAGCATGTCTTCCAACCACTTATTTCTTTCTGTCAGCCATTTTATTTGTTGAGACAAATTTCGAACCTGATCGTTTAACCTAGTCACTTCGACTCCCATTGATTCTGGAGGTAGGTTCATTTAAGGCACCGTACTTGGGCCTGCTATATCAGTTGGTGACAATTGTTGTTCTACTTCGTTTAATAGTGACTGGAAAAACTGTGGCTGTAATGGTGGTTGCAAAAATGATTCCGATGCTAACTGTTCTTGGATCATCATGTTTTCATCAAACAAAGTTTCTTGCATCGTTGAATCCTCCTCGAAAACTAACGGTGAGAAGTTTTGTAAGACGTTTGGTGTTAATGGTTGGGATAGGTTAGTTGTAATATGTTCTTGTATGTGTGGCAGTTGTGGTTGCAGATCAAATAGATAAAAAGATGATTGAGGAAGCTGCAACAATGATTGTTGTAAATTTTGTGTGGAGGTACTCTCTAAGATAACTAGAGCTCCCTCCGACTGGAATGGTTGAGTTGGTGTATAAATATGAACAGGGGTTAGCCTAACGGAGTGAAAATTTACAATCCTTGGTGCCTTTGGTGGAGATAATCCTTGGATAATCTGATCACTTAAGACACCTAATGATTTTGCTATTTTTGTAATGTAAGACCCTCCCATGAGACTTCTCAGAGGATTTGTTTGTTGACTAAAAAAATATGTAGCAAGCTCGTGGGCAATATTACAAGGAACTTGCTCAAAAATACTATGCAGATGGAAAAGTTCGGTTGAACTAACCCTTTGTTGATTATACTTGCGCCCCGTGATAGTGTTGGCTAAAACACGGTGCATATATCGATAACGAGGGTCTGTGAAGTTCATAGAATTATGGTTGCCACACCATTCTTTTGATGAATGGAATCGCCAATATTCTGTCATTTCCGCGGAGGAATAAGAGGTTGATGCCTCCGTACAAATGGGTTGTTTAACTTCTTCATCTGTATATATGCCCAGATGAACTGCGAATTCTGTTAATGACATAGTATGAGGTTGCCTACAAAGTCGAAAATGAATGGATTCATTGGTAAGACTTTTATTATATTTGAAATAGAAAGTGGACAAGAACTCATATACCAGTTCATCGTATGATGGTTCTAGGATGTCGAAGAAACGGCGCCAGGGCGTATTAGGTGGTAGTAATCCTGCCAGTAAACCACTGGAATCAAACATTCCCATTCGATGCCAATCAATACTGTTAATAGTAAAAACTTCAAGATGCTTGAGTTTTCGATACCTCTCTTGATTGGGTAAATCAGTAAACCGAAGGAATGGATGAATTTCTGCTGTATTTGAAGATTCAGCATATGCTACTGGGAAATTTGTCATTGGAATATTGGGTTTTGTTGAACTAAGGAAAGTTTGGGTATGGGTTATTTTGGGTATGTGTTGAATTATATCAGAAGTTGTAGTTCTTGTGTAGATTATCTCGAGTAGTGAGTTTATTTTATATAGATAAGGAAATTTCGGCTTACACCATACGATCAGTTAAGGCTTCCATGATACGTTCTAAAACAGTTTAATTTGAATTTGAAAATGTATGATTTCGAGTTTTGAAAATTTGAATTTGAAAATGTATGATCTCGAGAAAATTTTGAATTTGAAAAAGAGGGGATTGTATCGTATAAAATTGATAATAGTAAAACGTAGGTTGATTAAAACTTAGATTGTTCCAAAATGGAACTTTGACTAAACCGAAATAAATCAAAAGACCTTTCAAATTAGGGTAACGTGCTTTGGTCTATAGGTATTTTGTACTCTCATCGATAGTCCCCAGGTGGGCAAACTGGTCCGTTAATTTGGATTTGTACGAATTGCCAGCCTAGACAGGATGTCCCGACTACCGGTGCTTACCCTTCCAGTAACTACACGTTTCCATTCGATCGAAAATTTGAGACTTTGGCGAGATTGAAAATCGAGGAGTGGAACTAGTTATCAAGGTGTGGATGTCACTCCTATCTTGACAATTTCGTTCCTAAAATGTGGATGTTACTTACCAAGTGAGGAGCAAATTCCGACTTGTTGGTAAGAATCCACAAGAATATGAAATGGAAATTCCCGTCAAGGTAAGGAACTCAATCCTATCTTGATGATATGTCTCCACTTGTTGTTATAAGAAATTATAAACAAAATTTTATGAAATCATGCATATGTATAAATGTAGGAAAAAGATTTAGTATAAAATAAATAACAGAATCACATGTTTGATTTAAAATTTGGATGGTTCCAAAACGGAATTTTAACCAAAGTGGTCGAAAAGTCTTTTGAATTTGAGAAGCATGCCTTGGCCTAATAGGTGGAACACTCTCGCCGACAAGTCGGTTAACGGTATTTATCCTTCCGGTTACTACATGTCCTAAATCAATCGAAATTTCAAGACTTGGCGAGATTTATGAGAAAATCAAGGAGTGGAACTAGTCGACAAGGTGCGGGTTTCACCCCTAACTTGGCAATTTCGTATCCTAAGTTTGGTTGGTACTCGTCGGGTCAAAATTTAATTTCAACACTTTGACGAGGGTCCACTAGAATTCAAAATTGAAATTCTTCATCAAGATGAGGACTTCACTCCTAGCTTGATGATGAATCTCGTATAAAAGAATAGGTAGATTGAGAGTCATTCACCAAATTATGGGTTTCACTTCTATTTTGGTGAATTTGTCTCGTTTGTATAATACGAGTGTTTGCGGATTTAGAATAGTCGAGTAAAATGAAGAAAAGCGTGCGTTGAAGATTAAGAAAACAAGTATAAACATGTCAAGAATGACACATAAAGAATGAAGTATTAGAACAAATATTAACACAAAATAAAACATGTATTGACACATAAGAATAGTATGTCAAGTATTAACACATAAGTGACGTATGTGTTTAAAGGTCCAAAAGATAATAAATAATGAGCAAATAAAGTAACATGCAAGTAGGTCAAGCAAAGCATGAGAATTTAAAAATCAGAGGAGGTTTTGAAAGTAATCACTTAAGGATAGGTGATGAGCATTTGTAAAATCTGAAGATGAGATCCGTGGTGACGAGGCATTGGTTACAAAAGATAAGGATAGGGATGAAGACAAAGGCAAAGATAACAGAAGATTTTGCTAATGGAAAGTGTCCTAGGTAAGTTATAGTCTAGGTCAAAGTATTACTAATAACCTAAATCCCTATAACCATGGCTCTCATACCAATCTGTGACACCCTGACCGAAGGCGGAAAAGTCAAGGGCATCACGAAACATGGCAGAATGCATTTGAGCACATGATGATTAAATTAAGTTAAAATATAGTTTAGATTCAATTAAAGAGATTGCATTCACATCCGAGTAAATAAGAGTACATAAACAAAATACATCATAACAAATTGTTTCACAAATGATAGATTCGAATTTAATCTAAGGCATAAATCTTGATCAATAATATATGAAATATTCTTGCAAATCATAGCATCAAACATTGTCACCTGAAACATATGTTAGAAAAATATTGGGTCAACAAACGGTTGAGTGAATTCATAGGTTTTGTTAGGCAAAAATAACAATGTGATATGAAAATGGTTTAACACTGTGGCATGTGATATGTCTTTAAGCAAAAGAGTAATACAAGTAGTCACTTGGTGGTACATTCAAACCTTCGTTATGACGTAACACGGGTCTATCACCACACTTCCAAAAAGTTTCACATGAGTATCAACAACAACAATTGCAACAAATAGTTTCACTGGAAGTGAGATGGGGCGTCACACCTATAGCGCTATAATATAACCGTTGGGCTTTTGCAAGTTAATGAACGTAAACGCGTTAAAGCAACAACAACAAGTATTAAGCAAATGCAAGGACAATCGGGATATCCACAAATAGCAAATAAGTTTGTATCACATTGTATCATATGTTTCATCCCAAAAATAATGTAAAAAGGGACTATGAACTCACCTTGATTGCGAGTAAGTCCAAACACATAAGAGTTTTTGGGAACAAGATTTCCACGTCACTCTAATAGATTGAACACGCAACAATATAGAATTTGTATCAATAAAAGCGTTTAATTGTTTTTGAACGGAAGTCCTAAATCTATAGAATTTAATAGGGTTTGGATAAACGGTGATTATGTGGTTTAGATAACCTAATAGAGAACTTGGAAAATGAGTATGATATAAATGAATTATTTATAAGAAAATATTCAATTAACATAAATTGCAAAATTATACAATTGATTTAATATAAACATTTGTAATAATAAATCAAATATAATTAACTTGTATAATTAAACAATCATAATTGAATATAATGATCATTGACAAAATATTGTATAAGTGATATAATTAATTTATAAAAATTATAAATTAGTTTAGATGGTTTAAAATATATATTATTTGATAAATGATAAATATTTTGTTTAAAAGAATTAATATGATAATTATATAACTAATTATCAAATTAATTATATTAAATCTGAATAATTAAAAATAACATTTTTAATTATTGAACTTGAATATCACTGATTTAAAATAATTATTATGGTCTTGGAATCATTTTAAATAATTAAAATGAATTAATTTGTTTAAAATATCAATGAATAAGTTCATATAAGTTTAATTATCTAAATAATTAAAAATAATAAAAATTCAGATTATAGGTTTATATAAACTCAGTAATAAGTCTAAAATAATTTTGGATATAAATTATATAGTTATATAATTTAATTACACTAAATTAAATTATATTCATAAGTATTAAAACCGATTTAATTATATAAATATCAAAATTATATAAAATATCAGTAACAATATTATTTTTGTAAATTTCACCATTTAAAATTATTAACATAAAAGTTTCAGTATTTATTTCCTAAAAATTGATTTATTATGAATTATTTAATAATAAATTGTTTTAATATCATAAAAAATAGTTTTATAAATAAATTGACTAACTTTATATTTTTAATAAAAGTAATAGTGTCTAATAATGTTATAAAAACTATTGAAATTTTAAAAGTATTAAAAATAAAAAGAATAAAAAGGTTTGGTTGTCCCCGGATTCGAACCCGGGTCAACCGGTTGCAAACAAACAGACACAACCACTGGGCCAGGCCTGGTGGTTATGTTTAAGTTTAGTTTAAATAAAATAAATACAGAAATGGAAATTGGTCATCTTCAACCTCTAGAAAGTCAACAGAAGTCAAACCGTATGTAAACAATGGGCAAACCCAAATTTCAGTCTAAATTAAACTTATGGGAACATTGTATAACCAAAAACAAATAAATTGGCAAAGATTAAACTGACTGGTATCGTCTTGATCGATGGTTCGACTAATTCCGGTGAGGTGTTACTGTTCCGGCGAGTTACAAGTTTCAATTCGGGAATATGCGAAGTGTTGGTGGATTGTGAAGGGTGTAAGAGGTTCGTGGGAGTCTGAGGGACTTAAATACCAACTCAATTTGATCTCAGATCCAACAATTCTTAGTGGTTTTGATATGTTTTTATTTTTAAATAAAAAGTCCGATTACAGCAATTTTGGCACCGAAATATGTCGATTAATATAGTTTAATATAACGAATATTACAACAATCGTTTAGAATTGATTTCCGGTTCCTCAGTGCGATCTATGTTTGTTTGAAATAATATAGTTTAATATAACGAATATATAAATACAATATAACTTCAAGTTATATCAGCTCCGAGACGGAGGATAAACTGGTTAAGACGTTGGTGTTGGACAGCGGGTGTTCGGGTTTGATTCTTGTTTGTGGCCGGTTCGATTGGGGTTTAAACCCCTTTTTGTTTTGAATTATAATTAATTAAATATTATAATCCTAAATAGTGTATAAATGAATTTAAATCTTATATCCTAACAGCTCCTAGTAGGAGGATAAACTGGTTAAGGCGTTGCGGTTCTAAACGAGAGGTCACGAGTTCGATCCTTACAAGGGCCGGTTCTTACACAGAAGACCCCCCTTTTTGACCGAATTTTTTGAATATTTACATAATTGGTCCCTGTAGTTTCGAAAATTGACACAAATAGTCCCTGTACTGTTCAGTTAAGTATGCTAACTGAGTTAATGTTTAAAGAAGGAAACCTTTATAAAAGGACTAACACAGTTAGGGTTTTCAGTTTATATAAGTTTAAAAAATAACAGTTTTGGTCCCTACAGTTTAAGTTTAAGAAAATGACCAAATGAACCCTAGACTTTTAAAACAAATTATATATATATTTATTTCTTTTATAAAATAAGTTTCAAAAATTACAAAAAGAACCCTAAACTTGTAGTTTGCAATAATTTCACTTTTAGCCCTTGTATTTATATAGTTTCAAAAATGACAATTTAGCCCCTAAAATAGTACTTTCAAATAATTACGGTTTTAGTCCTTGAACTTAAAAAGTAATAGATTTCAAGCAGGTTTTAAAGAAGGTCAAATAGGTCCCTCAACTAGTAGTTTCACAAATAGTCACAATAAACCTTTATAGTTTATGTAACCGTGTTTAATAGCATAAAAACTCAACAATTTGAAATTGTTTCACGTGTTTGTATCGGTATGAGCCCAAAGCAAGTAGGATCAAATAAGTTTCATTCCAGATACGGTAATTGTTACAATGCAAGTCAAAACAAATACAAGTGTGAAAACCAAGGTGCTTACACTTGACACATAGTAACTTAAAAATACAAACAACATCCAAGAGCAGGAGTGAGACTGCGCGTACATCCTCCTTAGTTACCTGAAATACATGTAAGTTTTTGGAAAAACGTCAACATAATGTTGGTGTGAATTCATGCAGTTTTTGAATAGAATGTTTATATACTTGAATGAAAACATGGTATGCGATTTGTAAAACGTATCTGCACTGTGAATGTAAATGTAAATGTAAATGTAAGGAACACGAGATCGCTAATGTTTCTCAAGGACATTAACATGTGTCACGACATAGGAAGCCACCAAACCTAGGCATTTTTGTCGAGATCGACTGAGACACAAAAGCACTCATTGGTAGAAGTAGGCCAAGAGTGGGGTTGCCTGAAACCCATTAGATCTAACCCTTCTGTTCCGCGGTCTAAATATATACGTTGACTAATGGTGCTTATGGTACCCTATTCGTCACGTGATATATGTGTTATTCCATAGTTTTTTGTGTGCTACATACCATTGTACATGTATTTTCCCCAAGTTAGAAAACAAGTAAAAGTTTAAAAGTGGGGACATGAACTCACAATTCTGCGTTTCCTGCGTCGTAGCTTCATCGGGTTTGCTTAGAACGTCGTATCACTTCCTACACACGTACTATGTCTTATCAGATGCTTAGGTCGTGTAACGACTATTAGTTTTAGTTGTTTATTAAGACTGATTTTGGAATCATTGGTATAGTTTGTGTTACATCCTTGATGTATCGTATAATTCTGAAGTGCATAATCCCAAGAATAGGAATGCTTGTATTTGTGTATATTCATACTTGTGTAATTTGCCAACAATTTTGTGGTGCATTCCGGTATAGGTATGTATATCTTCGAATAAATCTAAAAAATAATATATTTTTAAGATTAGCTTTAGAAAGTATATTTTTTCTAGCTTTCACCCAAAATAGTATATTTTTAACTTGTATAAAAATATATATTTTCTTCGTCAACATGATACATTTTCTATTTGGCCAAAATATGTTATATTTTGTATTCCAAACCTTGGTGTATTTGTGTGTTATATTATTTTCGAGTTTCTAAAATAATATAACTACCACATATATATACAAGTAACACACATATTGTGACAACTAAATATATATACTTAGTCACTTTTATTTATCATAAATCAACCTCCAATGTTTGTAATTTTTGTAATAAAAATTATGGCGAACTTTTATATGAAAACTATGTTCAAAATTTACTTATAAATACTTGTATAAAAATATATTTCTATGTGTTTGATTTCTACAAAAATTTCGCCATAGTTTCCCCTTAAAAATGGAGGTTTCCATGCTTTCAAAGCATATCATTTTCTTTTAAAACCAACAACAATCATCAATAATACAATCAAGACTTACCATAAGTCAAGATCATGTAAATTACACTACATCATGAACTTAAAGTTTTTGTAAAAACTTGTAGTAACTTACCATCTCATTTAGTAGGTTTAGTTACCCTTTAAAATATATTCATTTGTTTCTAACTCACATCCTTGAAAGATTTAGACATTTACAACTTGTAAGATGATTTTTCTAAAATTATTTCTTTTGTATTTTTCTTGTTACAAACATGTTTCTAGTCTTGTTTAATCACTAAAAAAAGCATGATTAGTTTACTTAGAACCCATGTCTTTGTAAACCTTGTAAATAAACTTGGTTTCTTGAGAAAATTATTTTTGTAATCATCTATTTACAAGACTTTTAACATGTATCAACCATCATCATTCTCTAAAACATTTTTATTTTCAAGTCCATGTGAGACATAAAGGATGTTCATTATGCTTTCTTCAAGATCCATCCTTATACTTGCTAGACCATGTGTTTAATCATCATCTAGCAAGGTTATTATGATGACCAACATCATAAACACAAGAAATCCACAAACAAGTGTCATACATACACTTTATCTTCATAGATTTCATGTTATTTAGCTTTATGTTAGTGTTCATCTTCTTATTTCTTTGTGATCTTTGAGTTTAACCATTTACATGACCCTTTAACCATTATGATTAGAAGTAAAAACAAGATCGAGAATCTTACTACTAGCTCTAATGGCTAGGGAAGAATTCAAGATGTTGAAGATGGCAAAAGTGATGGATAATAGCAAATGAAAGTGGTCCTTCAAGATTCACAAGCTCCACACCTCTTAACTTAGCTTCTAACACCTTGTGTGCACCTTGGGATGGATGGAAGTTGGATGAAAATGGTGATGGTGTGGTGGTGGCTTGTAGCCGTGAGCAAGGGGATGAGAGGGAGAGAGATTAGTGTGTGTTGAATGGGTGTGGTTTATGAGCATATGATCTCTTTTTATAACCATGCTTTGTTTAACCATTAGACCTTATGTTTCCTAAGTACATGACCAAATCTTTCACCAAATCCATGGAGATTATTAGGGATCTCATGGGATCTTATTAAGATTTGAGGGTATCAAGGTGGTGGGGGCCACCTTGAATCGTAAATGAGAGAGGGGGGGGGGGTAAGTGCAACTTTGATGGTATATGATGTTAATTAGTTGGAGGTTAAGTGTAAAGTCTAGTGTTTCAAGTGTATCATGCATTATATAGTATGTTAGAGTGTTCGGAAACCATAACTAGCTCAGAAAAATAAAACAATGCTTCTAGTATAATTTTGATGTTTCGGGTAGTGTCCGGTTGTTCGGTTAGATACCGTTTCGTTAAAGTGCAAAATTATATCGTTTAGTGTTCTTTATGTACCCTTTTGTAACACTTTTAATTCCCGACACTTAGGAAGGCATTCTGGATGATAAAACATGAATTCTGCATGATATTTCAATGTTAAAAAGCTGATTATTGCTGAATTATGGCTGATTTGTGTAAAATTCTGCATTTAAAGTGTGTCTCGGGTGCTTTTTAGTGCACAGTTTAGCTTCCGGGGAGTTTTTAAGTTAACCTTTGTTTCCATACTTGGGTTTTAATGTATTCTGGGTGTTGGACATACTCCTAGGTCCTAATTCTATTGTCTGACTGTTTTCTGCAGAATGCTGACACAGTGTGTCTTACAAGTGAGTTTACTAGTTTCTCTGACGAAATGCTTACAGTAATGCACAAAGCAATGTTTGAAGTATAAGGCATGCATGAATTCATATGTATGGTAAGAAATCAGATAATGTTGACATTTAAGCACAAAATTGCAGGCAATAAATAATTTTAAAATAGTACGGGAATTATCGGTTTTGTGCCGGTTTTCACATCCGCAGCTTACGCTCTCTCTTGGGATGAGCTGAAAGAGCTCATGAAGAAAGAGTACTGCCCTCCCCACGAAGTCCAGAAGCTAGAAGACGAATTTTGGAAAATCAAGCAAGTCGAAGGTGACAATACTGGCTACACCGCAAGGTTCAAACAGCTTAGCATAATCTGCCCAAGTCAAGTTAACACTTCAGAAAAAGCCATCACGAAGTACATTCGCAGCTTGCCTGAATGTGTGGGTGATTTTGTCGAAGCTGCAAGACCTCTACCATCGAAGAAACCTACCGCTTGGCCGCAGAAATCAACGATAAACGAGTCTTGGACGGATTCTTCTCCAAGAATCCTGTCAAACAAGCTCATCAAGCAATCGTCATCGATTCTTCCGACGATTTTACCAACGATTCTTCAAGTGAGTCCTCAGACGAATCCTCCGAGGATAACGCATCTCCTCAGAAAGCTCAGCCCAGCCGTAAACGAAAGACCATGAGCCCAAACTCTTCAACAACTGAACTGTCGCAACCAGAACCTCTTCAAGCAATTCCAGTTCACTCGAAGCGCGAATACAACGGAACTCATCCCCTATGTCTCATGTGTACGTATCATCACCCACCGGAAGCTAACTGTCGCTTTCGCGCAAATTGCAACTGGTATGGTCATCTTACCCAGCACTGTCGCACATGGCCGCAGACTTGAGGAATTCCAGCAACAATCGCAGTCTCCGTAGAAGTCCTCCACATCAACATTAGTTATGCTTCCAATGTTGTTGTAATGATACGATTTTTGCCATTAATATCTTTTGCATGTTGAACTTATTCTATTTCTCGACGCAATGTGGACTCTATTTATCTCTCACTCTCTCGCACTCGCTCATGGACTATATACTAGTACTATATACTAGTACTATATACTATATAATGTGTTTTACCCCTACTATGCGTTCTTGAAGCGAGTTGCGATAAACATGCAAAGGACAACTTAATCACGGGTGCACACGGGATTATGTTGGTCAGTGCACAGGGATCGTAATAAGTTTCAATAATGCCATAATGTTAAAAGCATGGTCAAGCATGGTGGATACGCCGCTGGTACTTCCTATATATAAACGTCTTGAGCATGTCGACACAGGTGACACCTATTCACGGGGCAGAGGCGTGTGGTGGAAGAATGGTGGATACGCCGCTGGTACGTCCTATATATAAGTTCTTCTCCATGCCAACCAATGTCTTGTGCAGAAAGTGCCATACAAGTTGAACGTTATTAGACCAAGTATACTATTAAATCTATTTTCGACACACTACACTACATCGCAAGGCGTAACAATCTCAATCGCAACTCAAAGCATGTCATCGCTAGGGTTTTCGTAAGCCAACACACTCGCAATCGCATTATCGCTGGAATCTAAATCGCTCAATCGCTTGATGTGTGTTTCGCTAAATCGCTTATTATGAGTATCGCGCTATCGCATATCGTGGGTATCGCTCTATTGCTTGTGTATCGCTTTATCGCTTGTGTATCGCTCTATTGCTTGTGTATTGCTCCATCGCTCATCGTGTATCGCTTAACGTTTATCGCCATAGCTATCGCTTACCGTTATTTATGTTATCTGTGTTATGATAGCACACATGACCTCGCTTCACAAGACGGAACTGATAGGGTTAAAACATGGTGGATACGCCGTTGGTATTTCCTATATATAAGTGTTTTAGCCATATCCGCAGATTTTCGTGGAAAAAGGCCATGTGGGGCTTAATGTCAGTTAAAACTTGAGGTGTTGTTGAATCTAATCAAATCGCATGTTCCAATCGATTGCAACGCATCGATCGTCTCCTATCGCTCGACGGTTGCCGCTATCGCTCGTCGCTTATCGCTTTCCGCTTATCGCACTCGCTCGTGTCGCTGAACTGAGTTCGTAAACGACTTCACTGCTCAGTTTGCTTAATCTTTCTCTTACACTTGGTCCAACCATGTTTCGTGTGGACTGAGGGAATTGAAATCTATCAGTACTATGTCGACACACATGACACCACCTCACGGGACGGAAGCCATATGGCTAAAACATGGTGGATACGCCGCTGGTACTTCCTGTAAGGACCGGTTTTGACTCCGAAACGATTGCGAACCGAACGTGCGACGTGCGGAATCCGTACACGATCGTGACCGAAACACACAAGACGTAATATAATCGTGATTCTATTCAATGATCTGAAATCGTACAGCACCTGAATCACGTACAACGAGCTTTCTCTCTCTAAACTTTCTGTCTCTAGAATCTATGCTCTCCTAAGCTCCAAATCTCCAAAATGGCAAAAGTCTCAAAAGTTCTAAATTAGAACCCTAATGGTTCTATTTATAGGCCCAGGGATATAATGAGAGATCTCATTATTTACATAAATGCCACCTTGCCTTTTCCTATTTATAACAATATAAAGCCTAGATTTAAACTGTTTCAGCTACGATCTTGAGATGACGGAGGCGATAGACATATTGCACTAACAGACTCCCCCTTGGATATTGCTGCAGTCAATCTCAAAAATTTAGTCAAACTCGTAGCGTCTGATCGTTCTCTCTCTAGCTTGAACAGAATCTGGGTGGATCTGTCTTCAGCTCCAGCTCCCCCTTTCATCAAGCTTCCGTGCTTTGGGATAGTCACCTGGCTTTCCGTATACAAGCTCCTTCAGGATAGTTTCCTGGCTCATTGAATCCACGCTTCCTCTTGCGTTGAGCTCGTCTTAAGACTCCCCCTTAGACTTGGCTGTCGGGATCGTAGTCTGGAATACCATCTGCAAATCTCATACATTCAAAAGTAAAACATTTTACAGTGAAAACATTTTCAGTTGTCCAGGTATCGTAACCTGGCTCTATTAAACTTTCTAAATCAAGATCCTGGCTCTAAGATATAATAATATGAATATATCCAGGAATGCTTGATACTCTCCCCCTATCAACATGCTTCAAAGATTTGGCAGTATTTAAGAATCCAACATCGAAAACTGACTCTTTATAACAGATTTTAACAATCTAAGGATCCAACTCCCTCACATTTAATCATCCAAGTCCAAATTAATGACCTTGGAGATATCACAAACTATTTTTGATTTTTGAATTTAAAAACTTCAAGTTTCAAATTAATGAACTTGTTTTATTTTTCAGAAACACGATCAGCATACTTAGATTTTAAAACTCAGCTTCAGACATCGGTTGTCGAAAATAAAGCAGAAATCAAAATCTTTTTGTACTTTTTTCTGAAATGTAAAACAGTAAACAAATATTTACAAACATATTTACAGACAATATTTTTGTTTGAGTTTGCGTCAGAGGATTATATCAGTTTATGACAAATCACTAGCACCGTTGAGCTTTTTAACACTTTAAGTTCTAAACGATTCACTTAGATTGTCAGTATACTGATCCACTTAAATTTTTACACAAAGTTCAACTGATTCGAGATACGATTTAGGTGTATTAAAGACTTAAACTCATTCATGTGTCCCACCTCTTGAATATACTCCCGTATCCAGATCCCGATATTCAGTCTTACAGGTGAGTATACCACAAATGATATCTGTAAGGGGTTATAAATTATGAAGAATCATGAGAGCTCAGGTCAGAACTACCGTTCAGCAGAGATATCATGACTCAACTTTTGGGTGTGTCCCCTTTAGAGGATATTTTGTTACAACAACATTGATTAGCAATTTTATTGTCTTATCATATATGCTGAGGGTGATGCTATGTTTCAAGCATTGCAGAAAGTATTATTCGAGGACTAGGTCAGAACTTCCATTCAGCAGAAGTCCTGGAATAATACCCAAGATATCAACTGAGTATAAAGACCTAGTATATCAGAAAAAGGAATCTTTCAAACAAGATTTCAGGGGTTACCTATATATCCAAGTAGTGTTCCCCACGAAATAAGCAAGTAAAGATTTAGGTTTATATCTCGAATACAATCTACTAAGCGTGTAAAAACCTACTGGCATATCATCAGTGAGACCGTTTATCACATTTAACATTCCATTTCTTTAGCGTACTGTGATTGTCTACTGATGTACTATCATTTCCTCTTTCTACACAAAACTCAATTTTGAATTTTATCATGTTTTTGGCTTTTTCAAATTTTCTAATGTTTTTGTATTTTCTGACAATTTCTTACTCCCCCTAAAATGCAAAACCATTGTAAAGACAATTTGACAAACCAATGTAGATAGCTTTGTCTCGCCATCCATTTTCTGCTTATCATGCTATGATTTGCAGAAAATATAACGTACCCCCATGATTCACAATACATTGATATTTTACAGTTTGAAAACCGTTTTTCAATATTGTGAAAGTAATCATGTTTGTTCAGCCGTGAGGGTTTCGGCATATTCAAGCAACATATTTTTGAAATTTTTGATTTTTTGACAAATTTAAAAAAAAAACATATTTTTGATTTTTAAATTTTTTCAATTTTTAGGATTTTTAGAGATATTGTTTATTTATGTACAGAAATTGATAAACTCCCTGTTTAACCAAACCAGGATTCAGCAACCTTCTCTTCCTGTGCCAGGCTGCTCATCAATTCTCTTCCTTGACAATCAAACTTCATGAGCACCTGCACATTCACAAAAACTCAATTACTTGAACAATTTAGCCCAGGTCTGTTGGACCTTAGGCATTTCAACACAATATGTATCATTTAATTTCGGAAAATCTTTCTCATCAAAAACTTTTTCAACTTTAACTTCAACTTTTTCATCTTTTACCAAAATTACTTGTTTCCTAGCACTCCATTTTTGACCTTTCGGAGTACCTCTTTTGTAAAAATGTGAATCTGTTTGAACATTTTGTTTTTGATCAACAACTTTTGGTTTCCAAAACTCTTGTGGTTTTGTCAGATCAACAGTTGTTTTCCAACTTTGAGTTGTTCTGACTCTGGGTGTGTGAAAAATATGTGTTTGTTTTGAATCAGACCTAGTCTGTTTTGGTTTCCAAGTTTGTTTCGAAGCAAACTTGTTTGTGTTATACCTCCAAGTTTGTTTTGAATCAAAACTGGCTGACCTTTGTTTCACACCCTCAGATTTTGTTTCTCAACATTTTCAACATCCACAGGTTTCAGATTCGGACACTTTCGTGCAAGATGTCCAATTTGATCACACTTAAAACATGTTCTTTTTGAAACATCTTTAACCTGTGGTTGTTGCCTTTTCTTTTGAGCACAAAATTCTTCATTAGACTGTTGTCTAAATTTTAGTTTTTCCTCTTCTTCAAAACTTTTTCCTTGAACAAAACTCATTTTTTCCTGATAATTTGGCATTTCATTTCTTTTCCAACTTTGTTTCTTCTTATAACCCAACCCAGCCTTCATGTTTTTCTTTTTAAAACCAGGTTTGTTATAAAAAGTTTTATGACCTTTACCAGCAAACTTTGAAATTTCCGATTTCTCAATTTCAACCATTTTAAAAACTTTATCAACTTTTTCTGAGATCACATTCTGAATTGGGAATACAACATCTAAGAATAATTTGTCCGATCCAATCATGGTATAAACCAATCCTTTTGAATCATCATTCAAATTTTTCTCGGATTTTGTCTGTTTAAGATAGCCATCATGAAAATTTCCCTCATTTTCATCATGTGATTCAGACTTACCTTTGTTTGACTCATCTTTCAAAACGCTTTCAACAACCTTACTTACCACCTCTGAATCATCAGCTTCATCAGATTTGGCGTAAGTCACATCGATACTTTCAGGTAATTGGTCAACTATGTTCAGACCTTTTGCCACCTTTTCCTCATCATAAAAAGTATAATTGTTTCTCAATGGTGGTGGTACCTGATGAAATTCTGAACCAATACCCTTTTTGTTCTTGTTAGTATCTTTGTCATCTGATGTGATGTTGAAAATGCGTTCGAGAATGTACGAAGAGTTATGATAACTTTGAAGTTTGGTAACAATCTTTTCTTTTTCAGCCAAAACTTGTTTGAGATTAGCAATTTCATCAACACACTTGTTTAATTCAAGTTGCTTTTCTTTAAACTGTCTCTCATACATTTCTTTAGTTACCAAAGTTTCAGACAATCTTTGATCAAAACATTTGACTTGGCTCTTCAAAGTATCATAAGCCTCTTGTACTCTCTGACTCGACCACTTTAAAGAATCATACTCTTTTTGAAAATCTTGAAATTTAGTTTCTTTTTCAACACAATCAACACATTTTGCTGAACACATTTGTCTATACACATCATTATCCTTTTCAAGATCTTGACACTTCTGTGTCAGCTTTTCAACCTTTAGTTTCAAAATTTTTTCTTTTTCAATTAATTCTTTACATTTTGTTGTGAAACCATTTTCAAGTTTTCTTAATTCATTATCTTTTATTTTTATGATGTCATCTTTTTCAGTACAAGCTTTGCACATTTCTATGCAATTACTGCACTTCTTTTCATTATTATCAATAGTTTCAACATTCGATAGATCAGAAGATTCATTTACCTCAGTCTCTTTCAGCACCGATGATTCTTCTGTCTCAACTTTCTGATCTTCTTCTTTCTTTTCTTCTTCTTCTTCCATCTTCTGTTCTTCTTCTACCTTCTGTTCTTCTTCAAACTTCTGCTCTTCCCCAGCAGCAAGCTTTGCAGTACTCTTTACTTCCTCTACCATCTTTTTCAACTCTTCTTCTTTTCTCTTCTTCATTTCTACCACCCTTGGTAGGCTTGCTTCACAGATTTCTTTTATTTTGTTCAACAGATCTAGCAAATATCCTTTATCAGATAGTCTTCTTGTATTGAAAGTACCCTCATTTGGAAACAGATTTGTTACTGCCTCAAAATCCACTTTTGAAGGGTCAACCACTGGATTACCCTGTGGATCCATATAACATTCCAGTTCATCATTCCATCTTTTGGCTCTCTTAGCTTCTTTGAATGGTTCAGTTAACTTTCCAATCTCCCATCTCGCACTGTCTCTTCTCCACCATTTATCATAATTAGCATCAGCTACAAATGCATGTCCAACATAATCTTCTTCAGGTAGAACTTGACTCCAGTCATAACCTTCATCGTCATGAATAACTGCCAAAGCTCTTGATTTTTCTTCAGGCTGCTTCAATCTGGGAGGTTCAGACTTGTTCTGATGATAGATTGCTTTCTTGTAATAATCTTCCTTGAACGGATTAGCAGTATCATCAGCATAAGCATTCCTGCACTCACGTTTAAAGTGACCTTTCTGTTTGCATTTAAAACATGTCACTTTGGATTTGTCAAAGCCTAACTTGGTAGATGGTCCACCAATAGACTGCCTTCCAGTAATTTCCCTAAAACGTTGTGCCCTCCTCACTGCACTAGCCATACACCACCTTATGTCGATCAATTCCATCTCCTCAGGATCTATTTGATCGTAGTCTTCCTTCGTCAGGTTGGTGTTGCCTATCTTGCCTGCCACAAGGCTCTCATACGATTCTAATATAGAGGCCAAGAAGACCATCTGTTGCTTTGCAGACTCCTCATTGAAATTTTGAGTATTCTTCAAATCAACTGCAATGTTGCATTGGAATACATTCTTTGATGCAGATTGGCTTGATGTTGTTGAAAAAGATCCACTGTGAAAACCACTATGAGGACTTTCATTGTTCTCGGAGTTTGAGCTTTCTGCAGAAAACGCTGTTCTTGGAGACCCAGCCGGTGGTAGATTTACTCTGTAATATAACTCCACATTCTGCTGATAAGCTGAATTGTTGACTTTAGATTTCTTGATTTCCAACTCATGGCCTTCTAGTCTTTCGATTAGCAAATCCACTGTCAACTCTTCGGACTTGATTGTGTTCTTCAACATCAAGGCAAAGTATTACCAATCTTGCTCATTCGGCAATGAATCAAACAATTTGTCAACCAGCACTTCCTGAGAATACACAGTTTCATATCTTGCCAACTCCATCTTCAAATGTACAAATCTTTCAATCATTTTGGAAACAGACTCATTCTTTAAACAACCAAACAAATCAAACTCTTTACGTAACCGTTTCTTTTTGTTTTTCACAATCTCAGCACTACCTACACATTTTCTCTCTAAAGCTTCCCACAAACCTTTTGATGTTTTCTCATGTTCAAGTAGTGAAATAATATCTTCTCTCACTGACTGATGCAACAATGTAATCATTTTGTTTTCAGCTACAACATTTTTTACATCTTTTTCAGTAAACTCATTTTCAGTTAATAACTCTCCTCCTTCTTTTGTTGGTGCTTTATATCCTTGAGTTAATTTTAACCAACACTCATTTGCAAAGGCTTTTATCCAACCCTCAAACCGTTTTTTCCACCAGTTATAATCTTCAACCCTCATTAATTTCGGCGGTTTCTGTTGGTTCCCACACATATTGTCATATTTCAAATTATCTGAAATTTCTTTTGAATATTCTCTTGTTTCAGATCTTCTTTTGGATGATTCTGATGTAAAGGCATTGTAAAACGTGTTGTAAAAGTCTTCACCGCTACTCAACATCTTAAAATTGTGTCTTGATTTTTGCACCTTGTATATCTTGAATCACCTTAATTACCTGAATCACACAAACAACAATGATCAGTTCTAAAAATTATCAAACAACTTGAATCGGATGGGTATCCAATCAAGTGAGTCAACAAAAGTCAACGGTAACAATGATCTGATGACAGCGAAACGGACGGTGATCCGTCCGGGTGACAATGTTGTTCGTTCGTGTGGAATTGTATCCGTTCGGGTGAGATATCTATTCGTTCGGGTGAGATTGTTGATCGAACGGATGGGATAGTCCAGATGGAGATCCGTGCGGATGAATATGTTGAACGATCGGATGGTGTGATCCGTCCGGATGAGGATCCGTGCGGATAGTGGTGATTCGTCCGGATGGTGTGTGGTTGAAGGTAATCCGTACGGTTGGGGATCCGTGCGGATGAAGGTGATTCAACGAGCTGACACAAATCACATGCAATCAACAACTTTACAAAGGGTGGCTGACAATTATGAATCCACACATGTAAGCTATCAATAGCAGACAATATCACATGCAATCTGACATCAAGAATTAAAACAAATCACATGCAATCAAAAATAGTGGCCAACAAGATGTTATATAATATGTGATTTCTGGAACTTTGCAAATGGGGCCGACAATACTAATTGACACCTGTAATGATATACACAAACTCGACAAAGTTGAACGAATCACGTGCAAAGTTGACAGAAAACACACAACTTCACATGCAATGAGTTGCTAAGACTCGGATTGTTATGACGCGGATTGCTATCCGTGCGGACAAGTGTCCGTTCGGATAGGTCAACTAATAGTCAAAGCTTTTAAATGAAAATGTAATGCCTCGGATTGTTATCCGCGCGAACAATCAGTCAACAAGTCAACACTTTTAATGAACTGCGCATGGAGATGACTTGACACGGATGGTCATCCGCACGGATTGCCATCCGCGCGGTGAACAGTAATCATAACAGCAGCAACATTCAACATTTTTACAAACTTTTGAACCACAAAAATTAAGATTTCTCTTAAACGGCTTAGAATTAAGTTCTGAAAATTTATAGGCTTATAGATCAATTGTTTTCGCACAACATGTCCAAAAATCAGCATTTTTTATCCGTAAAAAGTCGTTTAATTTGGCGTTTTTCAGATAAAAACGTGAATAAGATGTAAAGATGAAGAATTTTGACAAATCTGAGTGAAATTTGGATCTGAATCTGATGAATTTCTGTGCGAAATCGTGCGTTTGATCCGTGCAATCGAGCTCCTGCTCTGATACCACTTGTAAGGACCGGTTTTGACTCAGAAACGATTGCGAACCGACCGTGCGACGTGCGGAATCCGTACACGATCGTGACCGAAACACACAAGACGTAATATAATCGTGATTCTATTCAATAATCTGAAATCGTACAGCACCTGAATCACGTACAACGAGCTCTCTCTCTCTAAACTTTCTCTCTCTAGAATCTATGCTCTCCTAAGCTCCAAATCTCCAAAATGGCAAAAGTCTCAAAAGTTCTAAATTAGAACCCTAATGGTTCTATTTATAGGCCAAGGGATATAATGAGAGATCTCATTATTTACATAAATGCCACCTTGCCTTTTCCTATTTATAACAATATAAAGCCTAGATTTAAACTGTTTCAGCTACGATCTTGAGATGACGGAGGCGATAGACATATTGCACTAACACTTCCTATATATAAGTGTTTTAGCCATATTGTCGAACTTTCGTGGGAAAGTGCCATCGAGGCCGACTTTGAATTTAAAATCTTGATATTATTAAAGCCTTTGTGTAAACAAAGCTTTTCTTACAAAACTTTTTCTAAAATTTGATCAAAACCATTGTACAAAACAAGATTATCTTGTAACGTTGGTGTGACAATCGACTTAAGTTACTGCCGCGTGACGAGAAAATTTCGTAAAACGAGTTTTAAACACCCTAAAATCTTTTAGTAACCTAATAAAACCCCACTCATAGCGCTGGTGTGAACATCGAAACAGTTTAACACCGCACTGTGGAAAGGTTTTTCATAAACAAGTTTCTATAAAACTTTTCGAATTAATCAACTTTTCAAGAATACAAGACACTTTTGGATCGCTTTTCGTGTGTTGCCATCTTTTGTTATACAAATCGCCTTACTTCCTTCCATCTCCAGTCATCACAACACTCTCGCTCGTCGAATTTCAATCGATCGCTCGCTTATATTGACGTTATTATCGCTACTCCCACTCGCATCAACCCTCACAACCCTTCTTGTGGATTAATTTCGGGACGAAATTTCCTAAAAATGGGGAGACTTTAACAACCCGCACGTTCGTGCGTTGTTACTACTCGCTATACTCGTTACGCCTGGCACCAGAGATTCAGATCATAATGTAGCTATATCGTATACATCGCTATTTCGCTATAATTTCGCATATTACGCGTACTTTATCACTATAACACATCACATCGCACGTACTAACACTCACGACGACATTGAGTGAGAACCTATTCTACCCTCCTCGATAGCCGTGATGTGTCGCAACGCATATTTGAAACGCGCAACTCGATTATCGCAACGCAGACTTTGAAATGTGGTTATTTATACGACCCTTTGTGACTAATTATAATAAATATATGAATGTGGGTATGAAGATGTGTTATCAAGCTATCGCAATGCTTAACGAACAAAACGAAACATCGAAACGCAACTCGCCGGATGCCCTCGATCGGATGACCAACCGATCGAATGGCCATCCGATCGGATTTCCATCCGATCGGATTGCCATCCGATCAAAGCTTCACCCGATCGGATAGCCATCCGATCCATGGCACCCTATCACCTTCTCTCCTCTTCACCTATAAATAGCCCTTCAGTGATGTGACAGCTCTCACTCGACCAGCACGCTTTGGGGCTATTTTCTCTCGATTTCTCGTGATTCTTGTAAGTTTCTACCTCAAATATTGTACTTCTATGATCTACACGCACTTCTTCATCATTTTCTATTTTGAATCTTAACTTTTAATCGTGAAATCAATGGAATTTAGGTGTTCTAGGATGATGTCATCATGGAGTTCTTATGAGCTTCAAGTGTTGGCCTCATTCCACCAAGAACCACTCAGATCTGAAGGATTTCCACAAGATTAAACAACACTTTCACATAGATCTACACATATTCATGGATAAAAGGATTGAAAGATGGTTTTCCAACTTTCTTTCAACTCTTTTACACTCAATGCACTCAAAACCGATAGAATCAGAGCTCGTTCTGATCTTCCACTCCTTCTTAGTGATGTGTCAGCTCGAGATCTGAGTTCTATCAAAGAGACTACCGATTTCAGGTTAAACACGAACGACCGTCTCGAACAGTGGATTGATCAGACTAGGGTGATTCCTGTTCGATCGGGTCACTTGAGTCTTGATGGAGTTTCTGGTATTTGGTACGTTGTCATACCGTCTCAAGAAAACCGCAAAACTTTCAAAACAGTCAAGTGCCAAAGACGATCAGATCGTTGGGACGGATTGCTGTCCGATCGGATTGCCATCCGATCGGACAACCATCCGATCGGACAACCATCCGATCGGCTTACACTTGGTCCCGCACTTAAGCTTTTATTTTTAACTTTTCAAAGATCTGAACGTCGAACGGATTGCCATCCGATCGGATTGCCATCCGATCGAACGACCATCCGACCATGTGACATTTTGAGCTTCAACACTTAAACAATTTTCAACGTGTTCAATGACCAACGGATTGCCACCCGATCGGATTGCAATCCGATCGAGTGACAACCCTGCTGTGAACCTGTTCTCACTAAGTGTCCTACCTATCGGATCGTTACCTGATCGAACGACCGTTCGGACGATTGACCTGAAGGGTAGAGATACTTCTCTGTTTCCAAAATGATACAACGAACACTTCAAAGCCATCGTACACAAACACATCCTTACCAAACAAGATGTCAATCCAATCGAATGGCCATCCGATCGGATGACCATTTGAACGGATTGACGTCCGATCGAGTGGCCATCCTATCGGATTGCCATCCGATCGGATTACCATCTGACACTTGGTTCACCGCCACCGTTTAACGCACTATTCAACGCTTACGTTATCAATCTGTAATCAGGCTAATCTCAGACGCGCTCCCTTCAATCCAACCAAGTTGTGTTTACTTGCTGAACACCGACTGTGAATATACTCGAACCCCTTTTTTTCGCATTTTGGGTGTAACATACGTTCCTATTAAATCGAATCTATCATAACGAATTATTCAATCAAACTGTTTATCACTTGCGAATAACTGTATGCATATTTACACGTGATGCTAGTTACATATGTGTTAGGACTTTTACCCGCGAGGTCCCGCCTTAACTAGTATAGTACTATAGCACCCGACGGGGTCTAGTTAGGATGAATAGCAATCGCAGTCGAAGCTCGAGTGTAGGATCGTTGTAACGACCAAATGAGTCGATCAGAAGAGTTCTAGATCAATACGAAAGGCGAAAACAGATGTATCGATGTTGAATCAGCTTGATTTACACTAATAAGTACTTTAACTATCTCTTGTATTGATTTCAGAATGTTTTACAGGCTGGAGATACTTCGGCAGAGCTTCGCTACTAGAATCACACACCCCTCCAAGTTACAAATGAAATGACAAGACCTAGTATTTATAGGCATCACCCCTTCGCACAAACCAAGGAAGTCCAGTTCGTACGAACTGGTTCTGGTCCACTTCGCACGAACTGACCAGTGCACGAACTGACCAGTTCGTGTGAAGTGACTGTTTCATGCCTTTTTCCCATTTTCCTCGTACTACGTGTCCTAGTCTATCATTCTAGTTACAAGACTAGATACAAGATGAAGTCGACAGACATATGCACCATCAGACTCCCCCTTGGATGTTGACGAAGTCTTCGGTGTCGAGTCTTCAGAATGACGAGTCTTCAGCCTTGATCAGTCTTCTCGCTCTCTCCAAAGTATCTAACACTGTAAGTATCCTTCAATCTCTTTCTTTCTCTCGCTCATCAGCATCAACAGCTTCTATCTTGAACACAGTTCCAGGATCAGAAACTGGCTTTAAAGTCTTCAGACTCCCCCTTTCGATAAACTAGGATCGCTAGAATCGAAACCTGGCTCAAACTCTGCTCATGCTTTGCAGCTTTCACAAGTTCAGGACCATTGCCTGGCTCTCCGTAGCCATAGGATCTGGAACCTGGCTTGAATCTATATATCCTTAGGAGTCGAAACCTAGCTGCTTCTACTTGCACAAATTCTACCCAAAACATAAGGTAAAATTTTGACATTTATGAACACTGATTAACTCATTTGAAATTTACTTTTGGGTAAAAACTATTTATAAAAATTTAACAAATTTGTTGGACCGTTCTACGACCTCTAAAATGTCAGTTAAGGCAGTTCATCTTTGCATACGAAGGCGGAATCAACGTAAACAAAGTCATAACAGCTCTAATCCTTTTAATCTTTCTTTTCTGATTAATATGAGTGCTTGTACAAGATTTTCTGATACAGATCCGTCAGCACTTCGTCACACATACAATGACAACTCCTTTTCGCTTCAAATGACCAACACATCTATATATAGAGCATAAGATTTCGCTTGAGGAAGTCTGAAGCGAAATCATGTGATGTTGATTTCGCTTCAAGCATAACAAAACCCTTTCAAGCGAAATCTCATCTTTACAACATAAAAACCCTAATTTAAACTCTAATATGTAATCATTCAAACAATCCTAGACACAAGACTTGATAATGACGTAATCAGCAGACATTTAGTGCACCAACAGACTCCCCCTTGGATGTTGATGAAGTCTTTGGCTTCAAGTCTTTGTCTTTAACAATCTTCAAACATTGTAAAAACTCTCATCAATCTTTATCTTCAAGCTTTAAACTTTTAAACTTCAATCTTCCCTTTGACTTTTGATCCAGACTCCCCCTTTCACAGTCTCCCTCTCTCAATATACTAGAATCTGAGAAATCTGGTTCAAACTTTAACATTTAGCTTCCATGGGAATGATAAAGTCCAATCCTGTTACTCAACCAACAAACATAACCATCCTATCTTTTCAACAATAAAACACAAACTCAATCAGCTTTAATAATTCACTCAAGTATTCAGGTCCAAGTTAATGACCCTGATTACTCAATTAATCTACCAAGTCCAACTTAATGACCTTGGTTGATCTTTTGACGAAACACACTGATTTTAAAACAAACAATTTCAAACATTTTCTGAAAAATAACAAGTATCAAGTTAATGAACTTGTTTTTTGACTTTTCAAACAATTCAAACTTCTTCAAAGTAAGCTCTCCTCATTCTTCAGTCCAGAATCTCCTGCATCTGCTTCAATCAACTGAGAATCCAACAATCAACTTTCCACTTTGGTTTGTCGGAAAATAAAGCAGAAATAAAATCTTTTTTGGATTTTATCAAAGTATTCTAAACTAAAAAAATGAAATACAGAAAACTTAAATTGCAGAAAATAAACAAAGTAAACTATTTACAAACATATTTTTGGTGAGCGTGTCAGGGAATCTGTAGGATCGTGAAACGACCTAACGAGTCGATCAGAAGAGTGCTCAGACAGAATCAGAGGCGGAATTCATTGATTCTGTCTTTGTTTAGCTTGTAACACACTAGAAATACTATTTACTGTCTCTTGTATTGATTTCTGAAAGATTACAGCCTTGGAGACACCTCGACAGCACCTCAGCGTCGGAAACCAACTACTGAACTGTTCTCTTACCCTATGATTACGCTTCAGGCTCCAGGGTATTTATAAGCATTGATGTTTCGCTTGAGCACTGTTTAAGCGAAATCATATCATGTAGATTTCGCTTGAACTTGCTTGAAGCGAAATCTCTGATAAATGTCCCTTGAAGCGAAATCATCACTAAAACACACTAAATCATTACATTTTCTCATATTACAAGCTCTAATCTATCAGTTCTAATCTAAGACTCGAACAAAGATGAAGTCGACAGACAACTGCACCAACAGACTCCCCCTTGAATGTTGACGGAATCTTTAGTGAGAGTCTTCAATGTGACGACTCTTCAATCTTGATCAGTCTTCTTCAAAACTTTCTCCTGGAATCATGAACCCCGATCTTTTCTCTAGCTCTAACTTCATCAGACTTCCCCTTTCATTAAGCTGGGATTTTCAGTCTGGAATTAGCTATCGCCTTTGAAATTAAATCCTGGCTTTTTCAGATTAAGCTCTCCACAGGTTCTGATGCATCTCCTGGCTTCTCGTAGCAACAGGATCAGAAACCTTCATTTCTCCTACACACATCTCTCTACCAAAACATAAGTTTTCACTTAAATCAATAAGAAAAACTTACTAAAAATAGTTACATCAAGTTCAAATTAATGACCTTGATTAACTAATCAAACTACTCTTTCTCAAAATCAGTTTCTTCTTTTAAACGCACACTCCCAAACCAGTTCATCATGTTCAGCACTTGAAATTTTGAAAATCAGCTCTTCAACATCAGTTGTCGAAAATCTTTTTGTATTTTTCAAAAATTTATGCTAAAACACACTTAAAATCTTTTTGGATTTTTGAAAAAGAATGAAAAGCAGAGAATGAAATATTTACAAACAATATTTTTGTGAGTTCTTGCAAGAGGATCATATCAGTTTTAGAGACAAATCACCAACACCGTTAAGCTTCATTTCATTTTAAGTTCTAAACAATTCACCTAGATTGTCAGTATATTGATCCACTTAAATTTTCACACAAAGTTCAACTGATCCGAGATACGAAATTAATGTCTTAATCTCTTGAACTTATTCGTGTGTCCCACTACTTGAATATACTCCCGTATCCAGATCCCAATATTCAGTCTTACAGGTGAGTATACCACAGATGATATCTGTCAGGGGAATAAATTATAGTACGAGGGCCGTGAGAGCTCAGGTCGATCTTTCGATACGCAGAGAGATGACGGCTTCGACTTTTGGGTGTGTCCCCTTTAGAGGATCTTTTGAATTACAACAGCCATGATTAGCATTTTTCAATGTTTCATCATTTTTTAGCTGAGGGTGAGCTATATTTCAAGCAAGTAGAAAGTATTATCCGGGGACTAGGCCATTGCTTCCGCAAAATCAGAAGTCCCGGGATAATACCCCAGATATCACTGAGCATAAAGACCTAGTATCTCAGAATAAGGGACCTTTCAAACAAGATTTCAGGGGTTACCTATATATCCAAGTTTGTGTTAACCCACAGAACAAGCAAGTTTGAAATTTAGGTTTATATCTCGTCACAATCTACTGAATGTATAAAAACCTACTGGCACATCATCAGTGAGACCGTTTATCACTTTTTTTATCTTACCAAATCTTTAGCATGTTGTGATCGTCCACTGATGTACTATCATTTCCTCTATTATGCAACAAAAACTCATCTTTGAATTTTATCATGTTTTTGTCTTTTTCAAATTTTCTAATGTTTTTGTATTTTTCAGAAATTATACTCCCCCTAAAATACAAATACATCTAAAGGAAATTGAAAACAAACTGTACAAGAACATGACAACTGATATCGAATTGCCTCAATTCTCCATCCACTTGGCATAAACAATCAGAACTCCCCCTCACAACAAACTATTTTCCCATCGATTTCAAAACACTTAAGTTTGTTTTAATCAAATGGTTTTTCCGGAAAATAAGTTTGATTTTACCACTTGTAAAACTGGGGTTTGGTTCATCACATTGTCTATCAACCATTTGTAGAAAATCAGATACAACTTAATGTCCTTGATTTACCACTTGTAACCATCACAAACATACAACTCAAACCTGTTTTTCAACCAATTTACCATCTTTTGATTGAATTCTCAAGGTGCCGATTCCTACTCCTCGCTTACATACCTGGGAGTTCCGGCAATTCCTGCAAAAATTTTCAAAAACACATTATACAAACATGATAAAGAATGATGCCGATTCATGATCCACGATTACCAACTTGGGATCTCCGGCAAGTCAGGTTTTTCATTTAAACAGATTCACCCAAGCCTGACCGTTCTTGGGTGATTTTGAATTCTTGTTCAACAACGATGGAAAATTTTCATCATCCATTGTTAAACTAGAATTCTCAGTCTTTACCTCAACAACTGGCTCTTCTGGCTTTACCACACCAGATTCATTGCCTGAATGTGGCTTGTCTGACTTTGACACGTCAGATTCATCGCCGACATGTGGCTCCTTTGTTTTCAGATAAACAAATTCATCACCACCAACTTTCTCTTTCTTTACTCTCTTTTCTGTCCTCAGATTTGTATCTGATGAATGCGTTTTGCTTGATTTGTCATTCTTTGGCGAGCAAGACGATTTATCAGAACTTTTATCTGTTTTACCAGTTGTATCCGAGGACAAAATTCTTTCCAGATACTCTCTGACCTTCTTTCTCTTCTTCCTCAGTCTGTCTTTTTGCCCCTGAGAAAGTTTTACTTTCGGTTCTTGAACTTTCAGTTCTTGAACTTTTAGTTCTTGAACGTTCTGTTCTTTGGGCTTGACAGAGACTAGTTTCTTCACCTGCTTCTGAGATTCAACTCTCGATCTTCTCATTGATCTCATTGAGCAATCTCTAGCAATATGACCAATGATGTTGCAATTAAAGCATCTTCTCGTCTCATAACTCCAACTCTGGCAGTTAACAGCAATGTGTCCTTGATAACCGCATCGGTAACACATTCTGTTATCATACCAATCACCATTTTCAGCCCAAACATTCAGATCGAAGCATTGTTTGGCTAGGTGATATCCATCTCTTTTCCTGTAAGCTTGATTTGGCCTTGAAGCACTGTGGTCCGACCTTCACCACTTTTCACCAACTATTTTTAAATTTTCATTTTTTACTTTTTGTGATTTTTGATTTCGATTGGATGATTGATCTGATGAACTTTTATTCTCTTTTTTAACATTTTTTAAATTTTTAATTTTTTGTTTCTGTTCCACTTTCTTTTTTAAAGGTTTTTGCTTAGAGCATTCTCCCTTTTCAGTTGATTGTGGAACAGTTTTTTGAAAATTTTCTTTTAACTTCAAATGTAAATTCTTTTTGTCAATTTTTACCTTTTCATCATCAGATTTTTCATCGCAATCCTCAACTTTGACATTGTCAAAGTTTGTGACATTTTCACTTATTGGAACGGAATTGATCGGTTTTGGACAGGGGAACTCAAATGAAGTCACAAAACCTTTCAATTTCTTTTCAAGTTCATCAATCTTGTTCCTTGAATTCTCAGCTTCGTTTTCAAGCTGAGATATTCTCTCAAGATGAGACTTGATTGACTTTTCATTCTCATTCTTCATTTTTTCAAGAACAGACTTTTCATTTCCCAAAACTTTTATCTGTTCTTGAAGTTTTGTTTCATTTGCTTTCAGATTTTTGTTTTCCAGCTTGATCCAGAAATCTTCATCTTCTGAAGATTTCTTTTTGCTTTCAAACTCCTTTTCTTTCTCTTTCAAAACTTTGTTTTCAGATGTCAAACTGTTCAAATTACCCAACAGTTTGTCATTTTCAGTTTTCAACTTCTCACAATTTTCTTTCAGAATAAGAATCTGCTTATCATCAGCTTGCTTCTCGTTTCTCAACTTCTCGACTTCCAGTGTCAAACTTTCTGCATTCTTCAATAGTTTGTCATTGTCAATCTTAAAGTTGTCGCATTTTGAGCACACTGATTCTGAACTTGAAGATCCAAGCTTCACAGATTCTTCATTCTTTTGAACCTGTTCTGTCTCCATCTTGTATGTACCTGCACAAAAGAGTTTAACGAAATCAAAAGGATTCATACTGTCATCAATATAACATTTCCTTTTGATATCATATTTCAGAGTACTCTTTGTTGCAAGAAATCCACAAATTCTTTTATCAATTTCAATAAGTACATCCAACTCCAATTTATTTAAATTCTTTTCCATCTTGGACAAAAAATCCGTCCTATTCTTTTCTTCCTTACGACACTCTGCATGAACCTCATTAAAGAACTGATGTGGATTAAGCTCTTGGAAAAAATCTTTTCCTTTTAGCTCAACCATGAATTCATCCCATTTAGCAGGTAATGCAGTTGTCAATTTCAATATATGTTCATCATTTGTCATTCTAATACCCTTTCTCCACAAATTGTCCGTTAGAATTTTAAATCGTGTTTCCATCTCATCCAAAGTTTCATTCTTTTGGCAAATGAATAATTCATAACTCTTTACCCAAACATCCACATCTACATTCCTGTAACTACTGTCCACAGTTCTCATATACCAATGATTTAAATTTTCAAGATACTCATTTTCTTTCTCATCAAATATCATTGTCATTTTCTAAAACAAAATGCACTCAGCAACCTTCAAGCGAAATACCTGCAAACAAACTGAAGCGAAAACAAATATATGGTTTCAAGCGAAATCAAATTAATAATCTTCTTCAAGCGAAATCACTATTTCGCTTCAACCATTCAATAACCTTTCAAGCGAAAACTTTGATTTCGCTTCAAAAACTCTAAAAGCAAATCCCTGAAGCGAAATCTGATCAATCTTCAAGCGAGACTCTTGAAGCGAAATTAAACAAAATAACCTCTCAAGCGAAATCAAGCAGAATCTGGTCAATTTCTCAAGCGAGACCTAGATTTCAAGCGAAATCAATCTGTCAAATTCGCTTGAATCATGCTGACATCATCAAGTCGGTCTGAATTTTGCAAAATTGAACAAGTTCTAGGTCGAATTTAGATCTGAATCTTTCAAGGATTTGTTAATTCAATGTTTCGCACACAATATGTGAAAATCAGTCCATTTTAACCACGAAAACTTGATTAATTTTGAAAAGAAGGTGTAGAAGTCAGAATTTTCTAGTGAAAACGAGCTAAACGGTAAGAACTCTTCCTCCTGAGCTCTGATACCACATGTAGGATCGTGAAACGACCTAACGAGTCGATCAGAAGAGTGCTCAGACAGAATCAGAGGCAGAATTCATTGATTCTGTCTTTGTTTAGCTTGTAACACACTAGAAATACTATTTACTGTCTCTTGTATTGATTTCTGAAAGATTACAGCCTTGGAGACACCTCGACAGCACCTCAGCGTCGGAAACCAACTACTGAACTGTTCTCTTACCCTATGATTACGCTTCAGGCTCCAGGGTATTTATAAGCATTGATGTTTCGCTTGAGCACTGTTCAAGCGAAATCATATCATGTAGATTTCGCTTGAACTTGCTTGAAGCGAAATCTCTGATAAATGTCCCTTGAAGCGAAATCATCACTAAAACACACTAAATCATTACATTTTCTCATATTACAAGCTCTAATCTATCAGTTCTAATCTAAGACTCGAACAAAGATGAAGTCGACAGACAACTGCACCAACAGAATCATATCAGCTTTTCAGACAAATCACAAGTACCGTTAAGCTACATTACATACTTAGATTTAAACAATTTACCTCGATTGTCGATATACTGATCCATCTTAAATTCTCATACAAATTTCAACTTAATCAGGATACGATTTAGATGAATTAAGAACTTAGATCATTCATGTGTCCCACCTCTTGAATATACTCCCGTATCCAGAATCCCAATAATCAGTCTTACAGGTGAGAATACTACAATGATGTCTGTATATAATTTAGGTATGCGAGGGCCGAGGGATCTCAGATCGATACTTCCGTATACGCAGAGAGATATCAGCTTCGACTTTTCGGTGTGTCCCCTTTAGAGGATCTTTTTGGCTTACAACAGCAGCATATATCAATTTTATTGTTTCAGCATGCTGAGGGTTTAATGCTGTGTTTCAAGCATTGTAGCAAGTATTAGCCAGGGACTAGGTCAGAACTACCGTTCAGCAGAAGTCCCGGAATAATACCCCAGACATCATAGAGTATAAAGACCTAGTATATCAGATTAAGAGACCTTTCAAACGAGATTTCAGGGGTTACCTATATATCCAAGTAGTGTTCCCCACGAATTCACAAGTTTGAATTTAGGTTTATATCCCGAATAAATCTACTAAATGTACGAAAACCTATCGACACATCATCAGTAAGATTGTTTAACTCTTTTATACTTTTCAAATCTTTAGCATACTGTAATCGTCTAGCTGATGTACTATCATTTTCCCTATATACACAAGCTCTTTTTCATTTTATCATGTTTTTGTATTTTTGCATTTTTTACTGTTTTTGTATTTTCTGAAAATAAACTATGTACAAACATCTACTCCCCCTAAATACCAAAACAAGTAAAAATTCGACAAACCATTGCAGATTGTTTCTCGTCTTCATCCGCAACAGTACTCTCATCAACGCCAATAATGCCATCCGACACCGACAGAAGCTTCATACCATTCAGTTTTAACAAATATTTAAACCGATTTTTATCAAAAGCTTTGGTATGTAAATCAGCTTTCTGTTCGTCAGTGTGGATTTTCTCAATTCGTATCAACTTTTTCTCAAAGCAATCACGAATAAAGTGATGACGAATTTCTATGTGTTTAGTTTTAGCGTGATGTACTGGATTTTTAGTTATATTTATAGCGGCCTCATTATCAACAAAAAGAGGTGTGTTAAGAAACTGCAAACCGTAGTCGCGCATCTGTTGCTGTATCCACAAGATCTGAGAGCAGCAACTGCTAGCAGAAACATACTCCGCTTCACATGTAGATAACGCCACAGACGTTTGTTTCTTACACTGCCAGGTAACCAATCTAGAACCAAAGAACTGGCATCCTGCAGTTGTTGATTTAGAATTAACTTTGCAGCATCCGAAATCCGAATCGGAATACCCTTCGAGCGTAAAGTCGCCTTTCCTAGAATACCACAACCCCAATGAAGGAGTCCCTTTCAGGTAGCGCAATATCCTCTTCACAATAATCATGTGCGATGCTCTCGGGTTAGACTGAAATCTTGCTGCGAGGCACGTTGGGTACATAATATCAGGACGTGAAGCAGGTAGGTACATTAAAGAACCTATCATGGATCGGTAAAAAGTTTCATCAGCCCTGTCTCCGGTGAGATCTGGGTGAATCCCATGATTTGTTGCAAGTGGGGTAGCAGCTGGAGTAGAACTTGACATCCCAAATTTCTCTAGAATATCATGAACATACTTTGACTGATGAATGAAAATTCCTTCAGGAAGTTGTTCAACTTGTAATCCCAGAAAGAATTTCATCTCCCCCATTGATGACATTTCAAACTTCTGCTTCATCACTGATTCAAAATCTTTGCATAGATTTTCATTTGTTGACCCAAAGATTATATCGTCCACATAAATTTGAACTATCAGAAGATGACCATCAACGACTTTAGTGAAGAGAGTGGCATCCACTTTTCCACGAATTAACTTGTTGGCTAGTAGGTGTTGAGACAAAGTCTCGTACCAGGCTCTCGGGGCTTGGTGTAAACCATACAGCGCTTTGTCCAATAAGTAGACCTTGTTTTTGTGGATTGGATCGGTGAAGCCCGGCGGCTGTCCGACATAAACCTCCTCTTTAACCTTCCCATAAAGAAACGCCAATTTAACATCCAACTGATAAACTTTGAAGTTCTTCCAAGACGCAAATGCTAGGAAAATTCTGATAGCCTCTAGTCGTGCTACAGGAGCATAGACTTCGGTAAAATCAATTCCCTCCTGTTGACTAAATCCCTGAACAACGAGTCGAGCTTTGTTCCTTACGACAACTCCTCTATCGTCCCTCTTACACTTAAACACCCACTTAGTGTTAATCTTCCTATAACCATCCGGTAAATCAACTAACTTCCACACTCCCAATTTCTCAAATTGACTAAGTTCCTCCTGCATAGCATTGACCCAAGAGTCTTCAGTAAGCGCCTCTTTGTAAGTTCTTGGTTCAATCTGCGAGATAAAACAACTTAATGAGAATTCAGTTTGCAAAGGAGCAACTTTTGTATAAAAACAAGTAAGCCCTTTATCAATCTGATTTCGAGTGCGAACACCAGCTTGCAATTCTCCTATAATCAACTCCTCTGGATGATATGAAAAAGTTCGCGGCATCACTTCACTTTGAACATCTACATTTCCCTCCAGATTAGTAACATTCTGCTCTGCATCTTGTTCACCAACTTGGTTTGTTTGACCTGAAATCTGAAACTGCTCCCCCTCAGAATTTGAATCTGAATCACCGTGATCAAATACTGGCATGTTTTCAGCTTCTAGATTATCATTCTGAATCGACTGATTATCCTGAGCAACTTCATTCTGTTGGACATCATCATGTTCACCAGCATTACTTGGACCTGCTTCATCATCATTTGAAGTTTCCCGTGGTCGTCTTGAATACTCAGCTGGGAACCTTAACTGCGACTCATATTCACGCAAAATATCCAACTCATCAAAGAAATCTTCATCATCCTCTGATTCTTCTCTCATGTCAAACGAATCCCACAGTTTGTCAAAATGATAACGCCATGAATCACCAGGATTCTGTGGCGGCATAGTATAACCTTGACATTCAACATTTGCAGCTTCAATAATCCGCTTCTCACTTGGAACGAAGACACGTCGCAATGGATTTGAATAACCAACAAATATTCCCTCAATGCACTTCGGACCAAACTTTCCAAAAGGTTCTATAACCGTACAAGGTGACCCAAACGGTTCTAGATACTTCAAATTCGGTTTGCGGTTATTGATTAGCTCAAAGCATGTTTTGTTGAACTTCTTGACAGTAAGAACTCTGTTGAGTGTATAGCATGCGGCGGAAACAGCTTCAGCCCAAAAATTAATTGGTAACTTTGAATCTGCGAGCATAGTTCTAGCCGTCTCGATTAGCGTCCGGTTTTTGCGTTCTGCGACTCCATTCTGCTGCGGAGTGTACGGAGCACTAAACTCATGCAAAATACCTCTTTCATCACAAAATTCTTCCATCTTACTGTTCTTGAATTCGGTACCATTATCACTTCGAATTTTCTTGATACGCCTTTGGTACAAATTCTCAATCTTCTTGAACAGACCCATCAAACTGTCAAATGTTTCATCTTTCGTCTTCAAGAAAGATACCCACGAAAATCTGGAATAATCATTAGTAACAACCAAACAATAGTAATCTCCTGTAATGCTCTTGACATTCACCGGACCAAACAAATCCATGTGAAGTCTTTCCAGAGGTCTCGAAACTGAGTTGACTTGCTTTGTAGGGTGTGACTTCTTCTTCTGCTTGCCTTTGACACAGCTAATGCACTCCCCTTCCAGATGAAAACCTTTGATATTAACTCCCAATACCAAATCATTGTGCACCAAATGATTCATTTTTCTAAGATGTATATGCCCCATCTTTCGGTGCCACAATCTTGATTCTTTCTCAGTTGCTCTAGACACGAAACAATGTGCTTGACCAGTAGTTGTAGTTGCTACAGACATATCTAACACATATAAATCGTTCACTCTAGGTGCCCTCATAATAATCCATTCTTCAGGAACAACAAAACCAGGTTTCAAAATCAAACATTCCTTATCAGTGAAGTGAGTAGTATACTGATTGTCACAAATCTGCGAGATACTAAGCAGATTGTTCTCCAGCTCAGTGATGTAGTTAACTCTCTCAAACGTCACAATCCCATTGGATAACGTTCCTTCACCAACAATTCGACCACCTTCATGACCAGCAAATCCCACATAACCACCATTAATGTTTCTCACATCATACAGCAATGCAGTTTTTCCTGTCATATGTCGAGATGCACCACTATCCATAATCCATCTGGATATCAGTTGTGGAAGATCCTGCACAAAACAAACTACTACTTAAACAACTTCAAGAAAGATGCCGGTTCATGCTTCGCAATCCAGGAAGCTCCGGCAATTCAAACTGCTTATTCGAACATGGTGTCCACCCAGGCCTCATCAGCCTTAGGTGTAACCTTGACTCTAGCAACTTGAATTTTGAAATTTTCAGCCTTCAAAGGTGGAAACTTTGCATCATAATCAACTGTAATCGATTCTTCAGCCTTTTTCACTTCAGAAGTTGAAATTTTCATTTCAGTTTTTGGTTTCCAAACTTGTTGAGATAATGCAACCCTCTTATAAAATTTGTCATTTTTAGTTACCACTTTCTTTACGGGTTCATTTTTCAATTTGATGCTGTCATTTTTCACATTCTTTTTCTCAACAACGATTGGTGCTTTACCCTTCACATCAATTTTCTTCTGTTGATACTTCACATTTTCAGTCTTAGGCTTCACATTGGTACACATTCGTGCAATATGACCAACTTGATTACATCTAAAACATGTACGAGTATCAACAACCCGACTTGTGCCTTCAGACTGATAATGTGAAGCTCTTTTCTCAAAGAACTCTTCATTTGATTTTGAAAAAATTTCATTTTCCTCATCAGAAAGTGAACTTGAACCATTCACAAACACCTTCTTTTCAGCAAACCTTCTGTTTTGAAAATTCTTTTTCTGATAACTCTTACCACCTGGATAACCACCCGACCAATTGTTTCGATTGTTATTATAAAAACGTGGTGGAACAATAGGCTTTTTGTAATAAGCTTTGTCTTTTTCAAAATTCATTTGCCTTTTTGTTTGTTTCAAACTGTTCACTTCTGACAACTCAACTTCAACCAATTTGAAAACATTTGTCAGCTTGTTCATGTTAACATTCTCAATAGGAAACTCAGAATCCGAATACAACTTATCAGATCCAGCCATCTTGTACATCACAAGACCCGGTTCATCACTTAAGTTGTTTTTGGACTTTGATTTCTGAATGTATTTGTCCAAGAAACCCCCATCCTCCTCAGAAGTGTCACAATCCGGTTTAAGCACTTTGTCTATCACACTTTTCACCACATCACTTTGGACACCCTCGGTATTGGAAGATGTGAACGTGACATCAATGTTTTCAGGAAGTTTAACTTCACTTTCTTCCTCAATTTCAACCAACCCAGACTTCTTTTTCGTGTAATTACCAAGAACAGGTGGTGGAACTTGATGAAACCCCACCCCAGTTCCATCACAATACACATCTTCGCCTGCTTTGTCTTTCCCAATGGGTTTAGGAATAATGTGTTGCAAAACAAAGCTTGCGGAGCTGTAACTGTTAAGTTTCATCTGGATTCGCTCGTTTTCAATTACAGCTTCTTGAACTTTAAGTTTCAATTTAGCGATTTCATCCAGTTGTTTGTTGATTGATTCTTCTTTAACTCTAAGCACTGCTTTTAAATGTTCATTTTCTTTAAAAGTTTTACCATTTCGATCATCACAATCTTTCATTGTGCTTTTGAGTTTTTCAAATTTTTCAGAAATCTGACGGTTTTCAAGAATCAACTTTTCGTTTTCCTTTTTAACTTTGTCATGATCAATTTTATCATTTTCCATTTGTTTAGTTAATTCTTTTATCCGTTCAGTTGAAGCTCTAACTGTTTTGTCACGATCAAGAATCTGATTCTCAACATTTCTGACCTTAGCTGTCAGATCTTCAACTTTCTTAATGTTGAGATATGTGACTGTGCTACAAAATTTGCAATCTTTGTTGCAATTTTTGCAATCAGCATTTCCTTCGATCTTTTTACCTGACGCATTTGTTGACATATCTGAACTGACCTGGCCTTTTGACTCAGACACGGAGTTAGAGTCTACCTCAAGTGCTTTGGCAGCTAGCACTTTGTCAGCCACCTTTCCCAGATTCTCTGCAGTCAACTCTTGCGTAGTATCGATAACTCCAGTATCAATCTTCTTGGATTCTTTTCCTTCGATCTCTTCTTTCTCCTTTCTTTCTTTCTCCTCTTCAATCATTTTCGAAGTTGGAGTTCCCCACCATTTGTGTTGCCAATACTCATCATTTTCTTTCATTTCCATGATTAAGACTTCTATATCGAGAGTTTTGTGATCAACTGCAATATTTCCATACTCATCAAGATAACACTCTCTGTCTGGATCCCATCTTTTGGCTCTTTTTGCGTCCAAATAAATTCTAGAAAGTCTAGTAATTTTGTTTTCCGAAATCATCTTTCTGTATTTATACTTCTGCTCTTCAGTTCTCTCATCTTTCCATGGAATAGGTTCATTTTTTGCCATGAATGCGTAACCAACCGCATCTTCTTCAGGTAGAACCTCTTGACTCCAATCATACCCTTCATCATCATAAATCACTGCAAGAGCTCTAGATTTCTCTCTGTTGTCTTCAACCTGCTTCAATCTCGGCGGCTCGGATTTATTCTGGTGATAAATCGCCTTCTTGTAGTAATCATCTCTGAAAGGGTTCTCTGATTCATCAGCATAAGCGTTTCGGCATTCTCTCTTGAAATGACCCTTCTGCTTACACTTGAAGCAAGTCACCTTCGATTTATCGAACCCCAGCTTAGTAGAAGCACCACCAATTGTTTTTCTGCCAGTGATTTCCATGAATCTTTGTGCACGACGAACAGCACTTGCCATAGCCCAACGAATATCGATCAGTTCCATTTCCTCCGGATCAATCTGATCGTAATCTTCTTTCGTCAGATTTGTATTGCCAATCTTCCCAGCTACCAATCCTTCATACGATTCCAACACCGATGCTAGAAAAATCATTTGCTGCTTTGCCGACTCTTCGTCAAAATTTTGAGCATTCTTCAAGTCTATTGCAATATTGCATTGAAAACGATTCTTTGCATCAGCATTTCCAGAAAATGAAGATCCACTGTGAAAACCACTGTGACTTCCACTGCTTTGATCACTTTGACTTTCTTTGCCGGCTGTCGACACGTTTTCAGCAGAAAATGCAGTTTTTGGAGAATTAGCTTTCGGCATCATGCTTTTTGGATAGTATAGATCCAAATTCTGCTGATAAGATGAATGATTAACTTTATACGTCTTCTTCAACTCTAGCTCATGACTTTCAAGTTTCTCAATCACCAAATCTGGTTTCAGCAATGCAGAAGGAATAGTGTTCTTAAGCATGAGAGCATAATATCTCCACTCCATCTCGTCTGGCAACGAATCGAACAACTTGTCTACTTGCTCATCATCAGAATATCTGATATCATGTCTTGCTAATTCCAGCTTCAGATGACCGAACCTTTCAATCATTTTACACACTGACTCATTCTTAAGACAACTAAACATATCAAATTCTTTCCTAAGAAGTTTCTTTTTGTTTTTCACTATATCAGTACTTCCTAAACATTTCTTTTCTAACTTTGCCCAGAGGTCTTTAGCATTTGAATAATCGATCAATGAAATGATATCTTCCCGAACAGACTGAAATAACAACGCCACACACTTTTGTTCGGCTACGAATGATTCAATCTCATCAGATCCTGTTAAAACTTCCCCATTCTTGTTTCCTTAGTCATAACCATTTTTCAGACTTTTCCAGCTTGGAAACGCAAATGCCATCATCCAGTCTTCAAACTTTTTGGACCATCGACTGTACTCCTCAATAGCCATAAGTTTTGGAGGTTTATTGAACGTTCCGAACGCACTTTCTGATTCCCAAGCTTCCTTTTTCTTCTCTTTTCGCGAGTTATCATCCACATTACTTGATGAAGTATCATCGTTTCCGGAATTTCCTGCAAACGCGTACATATTGCTAAACGGGTTCATGAAAAGATCATCCATCGTGAATGTTCCTGCAAAATCACCAAACTATTAGAAAAATTTTTAAGTTTTGAAAATTCAACAACTTCAAGCGAAATACTTGAAGTAATCTGCTTCAAGCGAAACAGCTCAATAATATTTGTTCAAGCGAAATCAAGCAACAACACTTAATTCAAGCGAAATCAACTATCAATTCTGATTCAAGCGAAAACAACAACAAACAATTTCGCTTCAAGTTTCAAGCGAAATCCAACAGTCCTATTTCGCTTCAGGTATTTCAAGCGAAATCCAGTATCACAACACTATTTCGCTTCAGAAGTTCAAGCGAAACAGTCCAAACAATCAGATCTGAAGCGAAATCAACCTATAATTTCGGACACCTTTCAAGCGAAATCTAGTTTTAGGTCAATTTTAACATGTTTTAAGCTGAATTTTAGTCCGAATCTTTGTAGGCTTTGTTAAAACTACGTTTTACATGTTATACTCGAAAATTAGACCATTTTGACCGTTGGAACTAGTTCAGATCTGAAAAATGTAAAAAAGAAATGAGTAGAAAGAAGATAATCCGCTGCTATGGTATGAACTCCTCGTCCTGAGCTCTGATACCACTTGTTGGACCGTTCTACGACCTCTAAAATGTCAGTTAAGGCAGTTCATCTTTGCATACGAAGGCGGAATCAACGTAAACAAAGTCATAACAGCTCTAATCCTTTTAATCTTTCTTTTCTGATTAATATGAGTGCTTGTACAAGATTTTCTGATACAGATCCGTCAGCACTTCGTCACACATACAATGACAACTCCTTTTCGCTTCAAATGACCAACACATCTATATATAGAGCATAAGATTTCGCTTGAGGAAGTCTGAAGCGAAATCATGTGATGTTGATTTCGCTTCAAGCATAACAAAACCCTTTCAAGCGAAATCTCATCTTTACAACATAAAAACCCTAATTTAAACTCTAATATGTAATCATTCAAACAATCCTAGACACAAGACTTGATAATGACGTAATCAGTAGACATTTAGTGCACCAACAAAATTTAATCTCTGCTTAACCACTTGAATTCGTTCAAATTTGAATCATTTCAATAACATTTTCATTTCAAACAAACTCTCCCAACCCTGTTTGTTCATCATGTATAGCACTTGGAATTTTGAAAATCAGCTTTCCAACATCAGTTGTCGAAAATAAAATGAAATAAAATCTTTTTGATTTTTCAAAATTTTATGCTAAAACACATTCTTTTTGGGTTTTTGTTTCTAATGAAAAACAGTAAAGAAATATTTACAAACAATATTTTTGTGAGTTTGTGTAAGAGGATCATATCAGATTTTGACAAATCACTAGCACCGTTGAGCTTTAAACACTTTAAGTTTTAAACGATTCACTTAGATTGTCAGTATACTGATCCACTTAAATTTTCACACAAAGTTCAATTGTTTCGAGATACAAGATTAGTGTTTTAAGGACTTAAACTTATTCGCGTGTCCCACCTCAGAATATACTCCCGTATCCAGACTCCTATATGCAGTCTTACAGGTGAATGTACACTAATGATATCTGTAAGGGGTAAATGCGAGACCATGAGAGCTCAGGCTATTGCTTCCGCAAAATCACAGAGATGATGGTTCGACTTTAGGTGTGTTCCTTTTAGAGAATCTTTTCTTCAACAGTACATGATTAGCATTTTTCAATGTTTCATCATTTTTTATGCTAAGGGTGAGCTTTAAGATTAAAGCAATGCAAAGCATTATACGAGGACTAGGCTATTGCTCCCGCAAAATCAGAAGTCCTGGTATAATACCCCAGATATCACCACGCACAAAGACCTAGTATGTCAGAAATAGAAAGCCCTTCAAACAAGATTTCAGGGGTTACCTATATATCCGAGAGATGCTCCCCACGAGATAAGTAAATATTTGATATTTAGGTTTATATCTCGACAACAATCTACTAAGCGTGTAAAAACCTACTGACATATCATCAGTGAGACCGTTTATCACATTTTAACTTTCCAATTCTTTAGCGTATTGTGATTGTCCACTGATGTACTATCATTTCCTTTTTTTCACAGCAAAACTCTTACTAGTTTAAAAAACAAAATGAGTTTTTTTAAATTTTATCATGTTTTAGATTTTTCAAATTTTCTAATGTTTTTGGATTTTTTGAAATTTCTTACTTCCCCTAAAATTCAAAACCATTTAAAGAAAATTTGACAAACCGATGTGAATTGCTTCAATTCTCCATCCTCTTGGCATAAACAATCAGAACTCCCCCTAACAACAAACTATTTTCCCATTATGATTTCAAAACACTTAAGTTTGTTTTAATCAAAATGGTTTTTTTGGAAAATTAGTTTTGTTGATTTCACACTTGTAAGATCGGGGATTTATTCATCACTTTGTTTTCAAATTACCACTTGTAAGAACTATCACTTGTATGAAAGTTAAATCGAGTTCAACTTAATGACCTTGATTAACCACTTGTAGGTTCTTTTCAACCAATACCACTTGTAAGTTGAAATATAACAATTTTGAATTAGTCAAGAAAGATGTCGATTCCTGCTCCACGATTACCAACTTGGGAGCTCCGGCAAGTCAGGTTTTTCAGGTATAGAGATTCTCCCAAGCCTGATGATCCTTGGGAGTTTTCGAGTCATCAACACTCGATTTCTTTACCTTCTTCTTCTTTTCATAGAATTCCTTTACCCCTTTGACCTTCCCGCCAACCATTTTTCCAAAAATATTTAGAACTTTAGGGTTAAAGGCTTTTTCGACATCAAATTCTTTCTTTTCAGAATAGAATTGATTCGAAATCTCTATTTTTCCAATTTTTTTGTTTAAAATTTTCAGTCCGCAATGGTGGAAAGTTTGCGTCATCCAATGGCGAAACTGAATTTTCACTTTTTAGCTCAACTTGTGGGTCCTCTGACTTTGACGAGTCAGATTCATCGCCAGAACTAACATCTGATTTCTTAACAACCCACATTTGGTTGTTAAGATTCACCTTTCTTTTGTAAAAACTTTTTAAACATTCACCAACCTCAAATTTTGAGTTTTTAAACACTTTAAATTGTTTGGTTGGTGGTTCATTATCAACCATCTTTTCTTTCAATTTTTCTGAGACTCCCTGTTTTGTTGGTTGCCTTTGGACAGTTCAAGGCAATGTGGCCAACTACTTTGCATTGATAACAGGTTCTCGTCTCCTTTTTTCTGAGTAACTTCATTCTTCATTCCTTCTTACTTTTTAGCAAGGAATTCTTTGTTTGATTACTTCCAGAATGAGCTCTTTTATTCTTCTTCTGAACTTGCTCCTGAAACAAATACAGTTTTTAGTTTATTAATTTTCTCATTTTTATAATTTTCTGGTGGAATAAAACCTAGACATTTCTTTTTGAAATTACCGTTATGGTTTGGTTTCTTTTGAAAACTCAAACCAGAACCGTAACCTTTTTTCTTGTTTAACCTTTGTTGAACTCTTGAGGTGTACTTTTTAGGTTTTTCAGTAAGATTTACATCTTTTATTTCAGAAATATTAATTTCTGTTAATTTGAAAACCTTTTTAATCATTTCAGTTTTAACACCTCTTATTAGAAATTCCTCATCAGAAAATAATTTGTCAGAATCATTCAAAGTATATGCTACTTTGAATGTTTCGTCATTCAAATTATTTTGTGATAACAGAAAATCTTTATTGTAAACCCTTTTTCCCTTTTCAACTATTGGACTTGAAGTATCAGACTTTGACTTTGACTCTGACTCCTCGGTTTCATCCTTATCCAACACCTGATCGACCACTTTCTTTATTAACTCAGACTCATGATCAGTGTTGGACGATGTGAATGTGACGTCAATGTTGTTTGGCAATCCATCTGAAGGTTCAGATTCCCACTTTAAATTGGTTGCCTTTTTGACTCTTTCTGAATTAGGATTTCGTGGAGAATATCCATTTTCAAGCGGCGGTGGACACTTGGTATAACCAGTACTATGTTTCTTACCAGTATCCTTTACTTCAGTATCCTCTTCTTCAAACACTTTCATGCCTTCTACTGTAGGATAAATCCTGTCAATCACATAAGAAGCACATGAGTAACTTCTCAATAACCTGTTTACCCTTTCAGTTTCTATCCTCTGGGTTTCCAATTTTTGTTCAAGTACAACACATTTTTCAATGTAATTATTGATGATTTTCTGCTTTGTCATGTACGCTCCATTGAGTGTCTTCATAGCTAACGCTTGTTCACTGCTTGACTTGTTGTATTGATTTTTGTTTAAAACATCATAAGATTCTTTCAGTCTGTTCATGTTATGAATCAATTTGTTGTTGTGCCTTTTCACAGTATCACAATTTTCACATTTTTCAGGCATCTTTTCTGCATCAGCTTCTTTCTCAACCTTGAAAACTAGAATTTCTTTAACCTGCTTCTTTATCACTCGAACATCATCATCACTGTCATCTTGTTTTTTATTTTTCTTCTTTATCACTCGAACATTTTCATCATCACTGTCATCTTTCTCAGCTTGTCTTTCTTTGAGCTCTTTCATTTTACCTGCATAATACGAATTATCATCATCACTATCATCTTGTTCTTTAACCTTTGCTGCCTTATGATTTTTCTTTTTCGCAGCTTGTTTTTCTTTTGTTTTACCTGCAAAAAACAAATCATCATCATCACTATCAATTAAAAATTTTCTTTGATAATTTTTAAGTTTTCGAATTTCTTCGGCATCATCATCACTATCTTCAATGATTGGTGCTTTTCTTGAAGCCCTATTTGTTGAAACTGGTTCTTCTTCTTTCTTTTTCGGACTCTTTTCTTCTTCAGCAGTTGTATCTTCAAAAATTTGAGCAACAAATGCTTTAGAAACTGAAGGTCTGTTAGGATCGTAATTGTCCCAACTAAAACCTTCTGGAAGTCTTTCATCATCTTGATCTATCAGACCAAGACAAACTTTCTTTGATGGCTCTTCCTTTCTAGCATGTGAAGTTTATGGAAATTGTTGTTGATGCGAAGCAACTTGATGATACATCGCCTTTCGATGATAATCATTGTTGCTGATGACGGGGGTAGCCCAAGATTAAATAAAATGACTAATTATGTAAACGCTTAAATGGTTAAATGGTTCAAGGCTTAAAAAGCTGTGGAAGGAAAAAGCAGCACGGTAACAGTAGCCAAGTCACATCTGAAGATTGCTTCACCGACCCACAGCCGCAAAGGCATTGCAGGTCTGCACGGTGCACGCTATTATCCGGGGGACTAAAGCCTTCAACCCCCAAAAGGGGAAACCCTCCACTGCAAGCGAGGTTGCTAGTCAAAGCCATTCCACTTCGGGAGATGCCTTCCCTTATAAAATGACACTTCATTTACTTCAGGGAGACATCTGGACCAGCTCTGATTCTTCTATCTCTGGTCATTCACATCGAATGCTTGTCTCGCACAAGTCATTCCCTTTCACATCCAACACACACATTCCCTTTGCTTTCACTTCCGAATCTGAGCACAAATCAGAGGAGGATCTATAGCAAAGAACAATAACAAACTAGCAAACCTCCTTCCACGTCTCGCAAACGTGGGGGGACCCCACGACCTGCGTTAGGCAAGGTTGAACCCTTCAACCCTTCTGCCTAGCCAGCCAAGCTACCATCGTTGGTCTTGTATTTGTTGCATCAACAAGTTGGCGCCCACCGTGGGGCTACGCCACTATTTCTTCTCAAAAAGACCTAGTAGTGTAGCTCTATTCACTTAAAATCACCATGTCTGAAAGTGGATCCCCGGAAGAAGTGAATCAGATTCCAAACACTTCTACTCCGGGAAGTAGCCAAGCTCACGTGGCTATACCAACTTCTTTCTCAACTCCGGGGAGCACACCCGAGTTCCTTAACTTCAACACACCAACCCCGTCCCGATCCGGAGTTCCATCTCCTAATATCGGTGTCTCTGATGCTCCATCACGTGTTGAACTCACCCCTGAAGGGGTTGCTAACAATTTCCTTGTGCTAAGGTCTCTTCTCAACCAGCACGTGAGTAAAGAAAGAGAAAAGGGAGTGAGGATTCGTTTGGACTATGACGAACCTGAGCCAACATTGTCTCCTGGACCACCTCCTCCTCTTTTTGCAACAAGAAGTGAGGCTGGTCCCGGTAACCCTTCAAACCCTCACCCTTATCTGTCCTCTATGACAAATCCTACGGTGCATCCTATCTTCTCTTCCCAACCAATTACTAGTGGTGCTCCTTTGGGGCATGAGCTGACTCTTGACCAGCTCCTACAATCCCCGGTCACAAGCTATCCAGCATCCACTACAACTACATGGGAGCAAGCTCTGTCCGTGCTCCCTTTAGCACGGAGTGCTGTTATGAGCACTCCCCTCGGGATGAACTGCTCCACTGGCCCAGGAAGCCTTCAAGGCTTCAACCCTATGCCCAACATAATGACCCAGATGATGGCCAACTTCCCGTGGCAACACTTCATCAATCAAGTGCTCGCCACTCAAGGAAACAATGGCAATGGCAGCAATGTGGATGCAAGGACTGAAGAAGACTTGGCTAAACCATACAAGCCAAGTAACCTTTCATGTTTCTCAAGACAAATAGCCGATTATGACTTCCAGTCAAAGATCAAAATGCCGGCCCACATCAGGACGTATGATGGAACTGAAGATCCTGAGGACCATCTTCAGATCTTCACCGGTGCAGCTCGGATAGAGAAGTGGTCCAACGCGGAGTGTTGCCTAATGTTCATGCAAACTCTTGTTGGGTCCGCCAGGATCTGGTTTAACGATTTACCTGCTCAAAGTGTTCGAAGCTTTGACGATCTCAGCAAAGGTTTCCTGGCCAATTTCTCTCAACAAAGACGATATGTCAAAGACGCAACGGTAATCTTTCAGATAAAGCAACGTGATGATGAAAGTCTCCGTGCTTTCATTGAACGATACAAGAAGGAAGGTCTGACTTATGTAGGGGCCGACGAGAAAATGAGGGTGGCTGGGTTCATGAATGCCATCACCTCTAAGTACCTTACAAGGGATTTCAACAAATCTCTACCCAAGACCTTAGAAGAAGCTCTTGAAAGGGCCGAAGCACACATCCGGGGAGAGGAGGCAGTAGACATTAAGGAACAAAGAAAAAGAGGGTCCGGCTGGAGGAGCAACAGTCCAGCCAGAAAAAGAGGGAACTTCAACCCCTATGACAGGCGGCCAAAGGGTTCAGATCCTCGAAGGTCTGAAGGTCGGAACCTTTCAAGCAGGGAAAAAGGCATAAGCTTCACGCCCCTCACAAAGACCCCTCAAGAAATCCTTGCAACAGAGGAAGTTAAACAAAACTTTCGGCCTCCTAGACCTCTCCCCAAAAGCAGGAAAAATGAGAACTCCACCCAATACTGCGAGTTTCATGAAGAAAAGGGTCACCACACCAATGATTGCTTCCAACTCAAGAAAAGAATAGAAGAGGCTGTTAAATCCGGAGAACTCGCTCATTTGGTAAAGGGAGTCCGGGACAAAATGGCTGAAGGAAAGGGTAAGGAAGTCAATATGGTAGATTTCGATGGAAAGGTTCCTCATAAAAGACAAAGGTTGGAAGCTTGGGAGCTTCAATGTGTCTGTTTCCCCCCTACGGAGAATGACCCTCTCTCTAGCCCACTCGTGGTAGGGGCTACCATAGGAACGTTGCAAACATGCAAGGCATACATAGACACGGGTGCAGCCACTGAAATCATGTTCGAAAAGTTCTTCAACCAATTGAGCAATGAAGAACGTTCAAGGCTTCAACCTTCTGGAACCTCTATAAAAGGTATCGCTGACATACCCCTCAAGCCTTTGGGGCAACTAACACTTAATGTTCGTTTTAGTGAAGGTTCAAAAGAACGAACCCAACCGCTCACCTTTGTGGTTATCAACATCCCCTCCAGCTATGATGTGATCATTGGAAGACCAGGACAGTGTGCATTTTACATGGCCGTGTCTGTTGGTCATGGCATAGTCAAATTCCCCACCGAAAGGGGTATAGCAACCCTTCAACCCTCCCAGGAAGCCTACATGGTTGAAGGTGAAAGTTCAAACAGTGAAGAAGACAGGCAAAGATTGGTCATAAACCATAAATACCCGGAACAAAGGATAAGGGTCAACCCTGACCTTTCTCAAGAGACCCTTTCATATCTTAAAAAATTGCTAACAAACTACAGTGATGTATTCGCTTGGTGTCCTGAAGATATGACCGGGATCCCTCGGGGTATTGCCGAGCACGAGTTAAGAATACCGCCAGGGGTCAAACCGGTGGTTCAAAAGAAAAGAAGCTTGGCACCTGAAAGAAGTCTGGCAGCCTGCCAAGAGGTTGAAAAGCTTGTGTCAGCAGGCATCCTTCGAGAAGTCAAGTACCAATCATGGGTTGCAAACCCAGTTATGGTCAAAAAACCAGACAACTCTTGGAGGATGTGCATAGACTTCAAGGATCTTAACAAAGCTTGTCCTAAGGATTGCTATCCACTACCCGAGATTGACCTCAAAGTTGACTCCCTCACCGGATACTCGTTCAAATGCTTTCTAGATGCATACAAAGGTTATCACCAAATCCTCATGAAGAAAGAAGATGAGGAAAAAACAGCTTTTCACACGGACAAAGGGATCTTTTGCTATCAAAAGATGCCTTTCGGTCTCAAAAATGCAGGAGCAACCTATCAACGGCTCGTTGACAAAGCCTTCGAAAGCCAAATTGGCAAAAATATGGAAGCATATGTCGATGACCTGGTTATCAAAAGCAAGACGGAATACCAAATGCTCGATGATATTCAAGAAACTTTCAAGAACCTCAGAAAGGTTAACATGAAGCTTAATCCAGAAAAGTGTTCATTTGGGTTCGAGGAAGGAAAATTCTTGGGCCACATTGTCGGAAAACAAAGCATCAAAGCCAACCCTAACAAAGTAAAAGCCGTCCTTGAAACCAAGCCGCCAAAGACCAAGAAGGAGGTTGAAAGCTTGAATGGGAAGCTTGCAGCCTTGAAGCGTTTTACCTCCAAGTTGGCCGAAAGATCTCTGCCATTCTACAAAACGCTCAAGAACTGCTCAGATAAAAAGGATTTCAAATGGACTGAAGAAGCTGAGGAAGCTTTCAACCAGATGAAGCAACACTTAGCTTCCCTACCAGACATAGCAGCACCAAAAACCGGGGAATTAATATCGGTGTACCTCTCAATCACGGACGAGGCCATCAGTGCAGTCCTCACCATTGAGCGAGACAAGGCCCAGGTACCCGTTTATTTTTTCAGCAAAACTTTAAAATTAGCTGAAACGAAATACCCTCCCCTTGAAAAACTTGCCCTAGCTTTAGTTCAAACAGCTAGAAGGCTCCGAAGGTATTTCCAAGCACACCCCATACAAGTGGTCACCGACCAACCTATTAAGAGTGTGCTTGAAAAACCTGAAAACTCGGGCAGATTAGCCAAATGGGCCATAGAACTGGGGGAACATAACGTCACCTATGTCCCAAGGAAAGCCATCAAGGCTCAAGTCTTGGCTGATTTCATTGTGGAAGTCCCAAACCAAACACTTACTGAAGTAAACACAGCCACCACTGAACCCTCCAACCCCGAAGCCTGGAAGCTTTTTACCGATGGGGCTTCAAGCGTTGAAGGGTCAGGGGCTGGATTAATTTTGATTAACCCGAAAGGTTTGGAGTTCACATATGCTCTTCGATTTGATTTTCAGACCACCAATAACGAGGCTGAATACGAAGCACTAATAGCCGGCCTAAGGCTGGCCAAAGAAATGAAGGTTGAAAAGCTTGAAGTGTTCACGGATTCGTTGCTGGTCTCAAGCCAAGTGAATGATAGCTACATAGCTAAAGAGCCCAACATGAAAAAATACAGAGAAAAATCAAAGGAACTAATGAGTACCTTCCAAGCATGCAACATCAAACAGATCCCCAGATCCCAAAACAAAAAAGCCGATGCCCTAAGCAAGCTTGCATCTCTCACTTTTGCCCACCTCACAAAAAAGGTACTGGTAGAAGTGTTGAAGACACCATCCATTAATGAATTGGAGGTTCAAGATGTGGTTACCGAAGAAGAACCAAACTGGATGACTCCCATAAGAAAGTTCCTCAAAAATGGTGAATTACCCAATGATCAAGTGGAAGCTAAAAGGGTTGAGATCAAGGCAAGACAATACATGCTGCAAGGAGAAACCCTTTACAAAAAGGGTTACCTTGCTCCCTTGCTAAGGTGTGTCGGCCCCGAACAAAGCAAGTATTTGATCAAGGAAATTCATGAGGGAGTGTGTGGAGCTCACTTTGGAGCTAGGTCGGTAGTTGCAAAACTCATGAACCTCGGATATTTCTGGCCTTCAATGCATCGTGACACAGCCGAAGAATTGAAGAAATGTGATGCCTGCCAGATCCATGCACCAATCCCAAAAAGTCCCAAGCACGACTTAGTCCCAATAACCCCCGCTTGGCCATTTCACAAGTGGGGAATGGACATTGTTGGTCCATTTCCCCCAAGCAAAGGAGGGGTAAAATTCCTATTGGTGGCAGTGGACTATTTCACCAAGTGGCCCGAGGTCAAACCACTTGCCAAGATAACAGGAAAGCAAGTCATTGACTTTGTCTGGGAAAACATCATTTACCGTTATGGGTTGCCAGGAGTACTTGTTACCGACAACGGAAGACAATTTGCTGAAAAGCCTTTTAGCGTTTGGTGCAAAGAATACAAAATCGCTCAGGTTTTCAGCTCAGTGGCTTATCCACAATCAAACGGGCAGGTTGAGAGAACAAATAGAAGCATAGTGGAAGGAATCAAGACAAGATTGGGAAGATATGAAAGCAACTGGCTTGAAGAATTGCCTAGTGTTCTATGGGCAATTAGAACAACGGAAAAAACAAGCCATAAGAAAACACCTTACAGCTTGGTATTTGGATCCGAAGCTGTGATCCCTGCCGAAATAGGAGTTGTAACCCAAAGAATTGTCAACATGGATCCCGAAGCAAACCAAAAAGAGACCATGTTGAATTTACAACTCCTAGAAGAAGCAAGAGATCAAGCCGCAATTCAAGAAGCCAAATACAAGCAACAGATGGAAGCTTACTACAACAAAAAAGTCAAAAACGAACGTTTCAAGCCAGGGGACTTAGTCCTCAGAAACAACGAAGCCAGCAAAAAAGAAAATCAAGGAAAGCTTGGCCCAAAGTGGGAGGGTCCATACACCATCCTTGAAGCACACAAAGGTGGATCCTACAAGCTGGCTGATTCAGAAGGCAAAAGGCTTCCAAGGCATTGGAACGGCAAAACATTGAAAAGGTTCCATGTTTAAACGGAAAGTTTGGTTTGTATCAAAATGTATCTCAAGTAGAATTATGAATACCTTTTGTAAAAAGCAAGTATTGCTTTAATGAATGAAGTTGTTTTTATCAAACTTGTCTTTCTATCCTAAAATCAGGTTGAGAACCTAGCAAAAAACTCCATGGCAAGTGCCATGTAAGGGGATGAGCTCCCAGGCCACATCGCTCAATAGGTTCAAGGGTTGAATGAGCCTATATAAGGGGTGAGTTCCTAAATCAATACAACTCCATGAGACTTGTCAAGAAAAAATAAAATTGTCTCATAGACGGGTATAAGCAGCCCACACCAAATGTTCACAAAGTTTTAGAAATATAGTCTACAAAGAGGCTAGAAAAACCAAAAGAAATAATGAAAAGGATAGGTGTTATCTCTTCTTGTTAAAAATGCCAAGGCTAAGTGTCTGCAGCACTGAACCCTTTTAGGTATAAAAAACATAAGGGCAACACAAACCCGACAAAGACAAAGTTACAAAAGAGAACAAACCAAATCCAAAAAAGAGCAAAATCCATTGGAAAAAACACAAAGGCACAAATCAAGCCTGGACGCATAACCAACAAGCCTTTAAGGCTTCAAGCCACCCGGGCAATATCTCGAAACCTTCAAGGTTTCAACCTATTAACAGACAGCCAAAGGCTTGAACGGTTAGAAACCAAACGAACTGCCCTGACTAAAGAGGCACAAACATAAAACCATAATAAAAGAAAAATAGTTAAAATATCATATCATAAAAGTCCTAAAAAGACTTCCAAACATAAGTTAAGGCAAGTCCTAGTAACTTGCAAATCTAATCATTGTCCAACGGCCATACAGGCCTTCAACATAACCAAAAGGAACCTTAGGGGTTCCTACCAAACCTAACATTGTTTAAGTTAACATTACAAACATAAGTTGTTTTCAGTGCTAAGAAAGCTACGAATCAAGCATCCACAGATTTGGAAACTCCAGAACCTTCGCCCTTGGCCTTCTTTGTTTTCTTCAACTTCTTAGTCTTCACACCTCCATCACCACCAACCGCCGAAGCCTCCAAGCTTGCATCCTTAGGAACATCCGGCTGACCTGAAAGGGTATCATCGCTATCCCCCGAATAGGACCTCTTCCTTGAAAGAGAGCCCAAAACCTCAGCACAAACCTTCTCATTTAGGCCCTCCGGTTTCAACTCCTGCAATACAGAAAGAGGTTTACCAAAACAAGTGGAAACCTGATGGATGTAGGGGTAGGTCAGCTTCTCCATCTGCTCAACGGAGCCTTTAAAAACGTCAGAAGCCTCGGGACGAAACAAAGGTGACTTCTCCAAAGGATGACCGGATTCATGAAGTTTATACCCAGCAATGAGGCCTTGGTGTTTCCCGAGGTTAAGAAGCTTAGTGTAAACGTCACCAAGAGCAGAGTTAAACTCTTTGGAGTGCAATAGATAAGTAACCACTTGGTGAAAACCTTGCTCTATGAGCCATTGGTTATCCCCAGTAGCCTGAGCAACTGAAGCTTTCAACCCTTCTTTCTCCTTAACAAAAGCCTGCTGCTGAACAAACAAAGCTTCCCGGTCAGCCCTAAGTTTCAGCCTAGAGGCCTCGAAGCTCTTTTTCAAATCATCCATCTCAATCTCATGCGTCTTTTTCAGATCACTAACCTTCTTCTCCCATGCTGCTTCCTTCTCGGCAAAACCAGCTATCTCCTTCTTCATCCCAGCCATGGAGGATTTCATTTTATCCTTCTTCTTGGAGAATTCTTCATATTCCCGCATTCTCTGACGAAAACGGGCAATGCCTTGAGGAAGCATAGAAGCTAGGTTGCAGGTACTCAAAATCATACGGGACAGCATCAGGTCATCATCCATCCCAGCAATAGTCTCGTGTACTGAGGGAGGAGCAATGTGACTCAGAACATCCTCACAAACAGCAACATCTTTGAAACTGTCATCATTCTTCACTGACCAAGCAGGCACATAAATCCCTTCCGGATCCAACCCTTCAACGTTCTTGCTTGAGGACTCCTGAACAGGAGTGACAACAACCTTCTTGCTTGAAACCTTTTTACCATGAACAACCAATTCTTTATCCTTCTCCACACCCGCTTCAACACCTTGATCCTCCGAAACTTCAATGTCATCACTCAACTCCACCGGTCCAGTAGAAGTGGATTGAGGACCAGCCTTCAACAACCGACGAGAAGATCGGCGAGTTGAAGATTTAGGAGCACTAGACTTGGAAAAACCCTTGGCAGTAGCAGCACTAACATAACCTGAACCCTCAAACCTTTGATCAACAGTCCTAACCACAACATTCTCACCAGGAACAGACGGAGCATCCTCAAAAACAACATCAGAAGTATCGTCGCTCTTAATAAAATCCAAGGCAGACATGACTGCAAAAAACAACAACACATAAGTCATAGACTAAGAAAAACATAAATAGGACAAAAAAGGAAAAGGCATACCAATTCCACTCCTCATAAGAACCGGATCCCGATCAACATTCCCCCAAATTTTACTAACCCCTAATAGAACAAGTAAGTGTTCAGGAAAGGGACGAACCCTAGAAGGGCAGTCCCGGATGGCATTAAGAAAAACAGCATTCAATTCAGACTCGGAAGGTTCCGGAGCATTGAGAACAGCATCCGGATTCCTCCACACCATTTTGAAGGGAATGATAGTATCGGAAACCCAGAAAAAGCGGTCTTTCCAAGCCCCAAGTGTGGTAACCATCGATGTAATAAGGCAGGTATCAACCTTGGTTGTTTCAAATGTAAACCAATCGCCATTCTTCGCCAAGCGAAAAAACCGGCGAAAGAGTAAAAGGGAAGGATCATACCCTAGAGCACGACACAAAACCTCAAAATGCAAAACCCTAGCCATCCCCTTTGGATGAACTTGCCCAAAAGAAACCCGATAATACTCCAACAAGTTCAAAACAAAAAACGAAAAAGGATAACGAAGGTTTGAGAACTCAAAATGACTACAATAGAGGGCAATCGAACCAGAAGGCGGTTTATCAACGGGAAGATCACAAGCAGGGGCAGTGGGGTTAAATTTCCTATCAATACCATATTCCATACAAAATAAATCTATCTCCTCTTGTGTTAACCGGGAAAAAGATTTTGCTAAATCCTTACGAGCACCCATTTTTTTTGAACGGAAAATGCAAGATGAAAAGGAAACCGGAACTAACCTCAAGAAAGGAGAGAAAATGGTAGGCACTTGGAAAAGATTATGAAACAAATGGATAAAGATTGAAGATACAAAATAAATATAAGCCTAGAATAGGGGTAATAATGGCAAAACAGTAACTCCTGCGAAAACCGCCACCCTATCAACTGCCACACATCAATCAAATCAACTGTCAGTTATTTGAATTTCAAAACATTAACTGCCTTCAACCTTTCAAGCCTTCAAGCAGCGAACCCTCGAAACCTTCAGGCAATAAAATACGTGCATAAAAGTCAGAAGTCTTTAGCTCATCACCCAAAAACCTCTGACTTGGGGGGCTGATGACGGGGGTAGCCCAAGATTAAATAAAATGACTAATTATGTAAACGCTTAAATGGTTAAATGGTTCAAGGCTTAAAAAGCTGTGGAAGGAAAAAGCAGCACGGTAACAGTAGCCAAGTCACATCTGAAGATTGCTTCACCAACCCACAGCCGCAAAGGCATTGCAGGTCTGCACGGTGCACGCTATTATCCGGGGGACTAAAGCCTTCAACCCCCAAAAGGGGAAACCCTCCACTGCAAGCGAGGTTGCTAGTCAAAGCCATTCCACTTCGGGAGATGCCTTCCCTTATAAAATGACACTTCATTTACTTCAGGGAGACATCTGGACCAGCTCTGATTCTTCTATCTCTGGTCATTCACATCGAATGCTTGTCTCGCACAAGTCATTCCCTTTCACATCCAACACACACATTCCCTTTGCTTTCACTTCCGAATCTGAGCACAAATCAGAGGAGGATCTATAGCAAAGAACAATAACAAACTAGCAAACCTCCTTCCACGTCTCGCAAACGTGGGGGGACCCCACGACCTGCGTTAGGCAAGGTTGAACCCTTCAACCCTTCTGCCTAGCCAGCCAAGCTACCATCGTTGGTCTTGTATTTGTTGCATCAACAGTTGCCGAATGGATTTTGAGCTCCAATTGCTTCTCAATTTGTGCATTCTCGCTTGAAATGCCCCTTTTCCCTGCAACGAAAACAAGTAACTTTAGATTTATCAAAACCTAAAGGTGAAGTTCCAGCATCACGAAAATATTCTCTTCCAGTGATCTGTTTAAACTTCTCAGCTCTTCTCAACACACTCGCTAAACACCACTTAATATCCATAAGTTCCTTCTCCTCAGCATCAATCTGATCGTAATCCTCTTTTGTCAACATTGGATTTCCGATCCTTCCTGCAACTAAACTCTCATAAGATTCTAAAACGGACACCAATAAAGACATATGACCTTTAGCTACTTCTTTAGAGAAATTCTGACCGTTCTGAAGATGTAATGCAATGTTACAGTTTAACACTTGACCTTTACCGTCGTATGAGCTTTGCGATTTAGAACTGGTTGCTGAAAACTCTGGATCAAATGATGGATATGAAGAAAATTCATTATTATTGTTCGATCCTCGAGATGATCTTCCAGAAGAACTTTTTGCATTAAATGCAGTTTCGATCTTTGGTGTAATGTTTGTCCTATCACTAATACCTCCTTTGTAATATAGACCAATGTCTTGTTCACCATTAAAGTCCTTCATTCTCGCCATCTTTCGTTGTTCCATCTCTTGAACTTTGAGTTTTTCAATAAACTTGCTCAATGTTAAATTGCCAACCTCATCATTATTCTTCAACATCATAAGATACGTGCCCCAAACATCTTGTGGCAACGCATCTGCCAACTTTTCAATCCATTCTTCATTATCTTTCTTGATGTTCAATCTCTTCATGTTAACCACCAAATTGCAATATCTTTCAATAATCTGCTTGGTGTTTTCAGTTTTTAATCCACGAAATAGATCAAATTCTTTCTTCAAAAGCAATTTTTTGTTCTTGATCATGTCTTGACTTCCAACAAACTTTGTTTTTAGTGCTTTCCATATTGAATGTGCACTTCCGTTGTGTTATAATAAAATCAATATTTCTTCCTTAATAGCTTGCTGCAATATATTGATCATCATCTTTTCACTTTTGTATTTCTTTTTCTCATCAACACTTAGATCTTTAATAGCAACATCCTCTCCGTCATCATTAACCGGTCTAATATATCGTTGTTCAACACATTCCCATGCATCTAAGTAATTTGCTTGAACCCAATTTTCGAAACGCTCCTCCCATCCACTATACTCCTCGATATTCATGAGCTTAGGCGGTTTTTGCATAGTGCCCATTTCATTTTCTAACATCGCATTCTGAGTCATAGTGATCGGAGTTACAAATGCATTGTAAAATTCGTTTTCCATGTTACGGTATTAAAAATTCACAAACTCAGAATTTCAAACGAACTGAAGACTTGAAACGAACTGGATGTTTCAAACGATCTGACACTGGTACTAGTTCACTTCGTGCGAACTGGAATACACAAACTCAAACGAACTGGTCCAAACTTTCAAACAACCTGATGACCTAAGTTTAATCTGTGCGAACTGAATAATTCCCTTCGTGCGAACTGAATAACTTCCAAACAATTTAGATCACTTCGTGCAAATTGATGACCTATTAATCACTTCGTGCGAACTGATACTTTCAAATCATGCGAACTGAATTGTTGTCAAGTTATGCGAACTGAGATTTGACTTCGTGCGAACTGGACGAACAGTTCGTGCGAACTGAAGCAATTTCCAAACGAACTGATGAGCAACTCGTGCGAACTGATGCTGATGTCACATGATCGGATATGTTTTTGACAAAATTGATAAAGATTTAGGTCGATTTTAGATCTGATTCTTTCAAGGATTGATTAACACAGTGTTTTACGTGTTATATGTGAAAATCAGTCCATTTTATCCGTGAAATCGTGGTTAATTTTGAAAAATCGTGTAGAAAGTGAGTAGAAATGAGTAGAAAACAGATGTTGATGACGAAATCAGGCTTAAATGGTAAGAACTCTTCCTCCTGAGCTCTGATACCACTTGTAGGATCGTTGTAACGACCAATTGAGTCGATCAGAAGAGTTCTAGATCAATACGAAAGGCGGAAACAGACGTATCGATGTTGAATCAGCTTGATTTACACTAAGATGTACTTTAACTATCTCTTGTATTGATTTCAGAACATTTTACAGGCTGGAGATACTTCGGCAGAGCTTCGCTACCGGAATCACACACCCCTCCAAGTTACAAATGAAATGACAAGACCTAGTATTTATAGGCATCACCACTTCGCACGAACCAAGGAAGTCCAGTTCGTACGAACTGGTTCTGGTCCACTTCGCACGAACTGACCAGTTCGTGTGAAGTGACTGTTTAATGCCTTTTTCCCATTTTCCTCATACTACGTGTCCTAGTCTATCATTCTAGTTACAAGACTCGATACAAGACGAAGTCGACATATATATGCACCAACATCGAGAGACTTCGCTGGTAGTAACTGTCTAATATATGTGTTGAGGTATCTCGTTTATGTATGTGGTAATTCACCGCACTTTTATCTACTATGCTTTTCTATCAAAACTTGTATACTCTCCAATACTTTTGTATTGACGTTGTTCTAACGTATGTTGCAGGTTTAGTCGCAGTCTGCATCAAATCAAGCTTGGAAGTCTAGAAACACACCTAAAATCTAGGTTGTCGGATTTGTATTGTTGAGAGAACATGAAATTCATGACAGCTTATGTGAATGTATTTGTTTATTAGTATGGGATAATGAACGCATTAAATACTGTCGCAATTTAGTTGTTATGGATCCTCTTGAGCAATCTGATTCGCCTAGTGGCGCGCCCCGATGATTACGCCATCGGTTGGGGTGTGACATGATGAATTGAATGGTGGAATGTATTGATTCAGATGATGGATGGATGTCATTGATGGATTGGGAATGAAGGAGATGGATATTGTGGCTCCAAGAACTTGATTTTGAACTAAAACAAAGTGTAACTCCTGAATATTGGTCAAAACAAAGCATATAACCCGTCCCCAAACATCAAAAAAATAAGTTTCAGTGTCTTGGTGCAGAAGGGGGAGTCACCGACGTCATTTAGGGCGTTCCCAACGGCCCCTGGATGTTCCAAGTTCGCCCGACGCGCTAATGCACTGCCTATGAACATTTTTTGCCGACGGAGGGTTCTGGAGGGCGTCGCCGACGCCCCCCATGCGTCGCCGACGCTTTCTAGTTTTGCTGGTTTCCTCCGAAAATTGTTTTCTTCATAACTTCTTCGTTATAGGTCTGGTTTACTCATCGTTTTTGCCCACATACTCGTAATTCAGCCCTCTATCATGCCATCTTCCAATATATTCATTTTAAATCCATTAACATCCCCCAAAACATATCCAATCTTCGTGATGAACCCGGTTTTATTCATTTCACATCCCCGGTTGATCCCGTTCGCTCCCGGTGCTCCGTAAAGCTCCCACATAGCTCCTTAAACTCCGTAAGACCTACAAAACACAAATCCCATTAAAATTAGGCTATTCGAGATTAAAAGTTAAGCAAATACATTAACTTAAACATTAACGAACACCGATTTTTGACTACGTATCATATCCCCACACTTGTCGTTTGCTTGCCCTCAAGCAAATCTGTTTTTCACTTTCACGTGGGTCGAACGAGAAACACACTTCCCATTCTTGAGACGTTAGTTAAGGTCTAAAGTCATACTCGGTTCATAATTTTTAAAATTTTCAAAATATATAGCGATAAATGACAATTCATATAAAGATGATTATCCAAGATTAACCCGTCCTTGAAACTCACAAGTCATACACATCCCTCACAACGTTCACTTTACTCGGTTTACAAATTGGCTAATTCTAATGATGTATTAGCAATTTTAAAGTAATAACTCAAAACCGAATAAAACACGTACCCGCATAGGCTTGCAACTCAATCATTCTCCTCCACCGAACACGAATACTAAACACAAGTCAAAAGGTCTTTAAAGGGTTGTAATGGGGCTAGGCTAAGGGTGTGGAATAGGATGTTTGAAAGTGTCTAAGGTGATGAAAATTCGATTTTTATTACAACAACTAATCTAAATCGACTAAATAAAAATCAGCAACTACTAGGCAAAAGCGTTCGCCTTTTATTCAACAATTACCATACTTCTTTTTGTGCTTTTCTCAATGTTTTTTCTCTTATTTTTCATGGTATTTTCTGATTTTTTTTTTACAAAACCACAACTTTACAAACAACTAAACCTAAAATCGAATTTCCATCACATGGGTTAAAACAAAGAGGTTTAACGGTCAAGGGCTAAATGGGGTGATCAAACGAAAGGTTTAGGCTCAAAGATGGCGATTAGGGGATAAATTTCGGGTAAGGGTAAGCAAATGGTATAAAAGGAAAAGGTTTACCTAATTCCTTAATCATTCTCGTGCTTGTATTCGGTCTATGGTCTCAAACGTATCAAAAGATGCAAGTTCTACAATACATGACTAATGGTCCACTCAAACAAAGAAATATGTGTATATATGATGTATAAAAGTGGCTCAAAACCTCACGTATAAGGGTATGGAATATGTTATATACAACTTGTAAGTTTCTTAAGCAGATTATTCCCAAATAACCATAAACTGGTGAAAGCTGAAAGTCAAACACAGTTTGACTTTCATGCTTACAACGCGTAAAAGAACGAAAAACTACTTACAAGAGGTCCAAGAAATGGAGGTTTGATCTAATTATTCTCAGGTATGAAGTGCAAACACTCCAACTTAGAGAATGAAATCAGATCAAGTGTGAGCTTGAAATGAAATGGAAGTGGGTATTTATAGAAATCATGGAACCGTTAGGATCGTTTCTCGATAAACGAGCTTCAATCTTGGCCCTCCATGTGTGCCCATGGTTTTCTAATACCATGGGACATGTAATACCATAAAAAACAAGCAAATGGTATTGAGAAAATTGCATTTAAACCCTTGAAAATCGACCAGAATGTTAAAAACATAATCTGTCCAGATCAGTCTCTGGCGCCCGGCGAGAGGCCTGTCGCGCCCCGCCAGAGACCAAAACGGCAGAACTGCAGAAATGGTCCCTGCATGCAATAAACTCAGTTTTTGACATGTTTAAGCCTCGTTAACCCTATTTCAAGGCTCCATAATGAATTTAAAGCATAGGGAACATGAAATATGCTTAAAAATATCTCGGATGTCGGTTCGTTTGGCCGTACGGTTGCGTTGTTCGGTTAATTACGACGAAACACGAACGGACGCGAAAAACGATCCAAATTACGCGACGAATGGAATTTTATCATGCCAACCATTAAAATATAATATTTTAATGATTACATAAATTTTTGGATGTCCGGATATATTCAGAACGTAAGATATGCGCGAAAATGCAAACTTATGCACTTTTTGATGCTTTTAGTCCCTGTTGATCAAATAAGTTTATTTTAGCACACCAAACACCTCAAAGCCTATGTAAAGGATATTTAGGGCATGTTTAACTTATGATCATGTTCCGGAATGTTCGTTACAATACGAATCGGCATACTTTCGCAGTTTGTCGAAATTAGTCCCTGTGATCGAATAAATTTGATTTCGCCACACCAAACCCTCCAAAACTTATTTCTAAGTTATGTAAAGGTTATTTAAGGTATGTTAAGCCTATGTCACTATTCTGGAGTGTTTGTCATGTTAAACTGGTTACGTTTACGCATCAATTTGCATATAACTTCCAAGAAAACGATTTAGAGCTCGAAATCGAACAAGAATTTATATGTGAAAATGATACACATATTTATACAAATCCCAAGTATGAAATACAATATTTCATTGATTTGGTATCTGTTTGATGGCCGTGGAGGCACAGGTGTCACAGTCTCCCCTACTTTAGGAAATTTCGTCCCGAAATTTTATTTAGAGGAAATTTGTGAGAGCTCAAAACATGAAGTCGAAAAGATAAAATAACACTGGTTAGGGTTCTGAACTTCTAGTAACTTTAAATAGCATCATGCTTGTAATGTAAGAGGGACACTTATATACAAGTATATAAAGCGCCATTGGTGCGTCCACCGTAACTCCATTACAGTGTTTACATTTTGTTATTTTTGCCACTATAGGTTCTTACACATGATAAGTCTTACTGTGGTTTCCGTGCACTGAATTTCATAATTATGTATGCATCCATAATTACGTAATTCCTTGCATAGTCCACACAGTGCATTTTATAATGTGTAGGGGAAGAAAATAATGAACGGTCCTGTGATGATTGTGACTAGACCACCCTACGGTCCTTTTATTTAAATCAATAAATGATCTCTTTAAATAGACCACCAAGGAGTCTTTTCAGCTAGAGAATCACATGCCATTCTTAACCAGATCCTGAATCAATCTTTTTGACTAGACCACTCAAGGGGTCTCTTTTGAATTATGGAATGGTACTATATAATCCAAGGGTCTTAACTATTACGTAGAAGCCAAATAAGGATTTAAGGTAGTACCTTTTTTGAATATCCTACTATGAATCCCTCATATGAAGATATGGAAGATTCTATGAGGATTTGGATAACGAATATCCAGATTACTCAAAAACAAAAAAATGCATAAAAGAAGACACATAACACATAATCACATAATTGTTTAACTTGATTTTCAATTTTTTTATCATTTTGTTAATTTGTTTGTTAACTGTGCACATGTATTCAAAGCACACCAGGAATCCAATCCGTGGATTTCATTTGGCACTTTAAACATTTTCAAGAATCTAACTATGAAGACAGGAAGATCTTAGAAAGAAAATTCGATTTTGATTACAAGGAATCGTAACATTCGAATTAAGGTACACGAGGAATCCAATTAAGGACTCTGTTTTGAGTGGTAACCATCCACAAGGATCTAATTGTGAAGGTAAGAAGATCCTATATAAATTTTGGAGTTTGAAGATGTTTTGAAACCTGGCACTGGACGTGCTTAAGTCAAAACATGAGGTAAAATGCTCATGAAGTTGAGGCGCTAGATATGCCATTGTGACATATGAAGAAGAATTTGAAGGTTAAGTCAATGTATGAGCAAAAATGTTTTTGAACACTATGCATGGGGTTCTTCAAAAATGTGTTTAATGTTTTTGAAACCTTACATAATACTTTTGAAATCATAAAGTAGGTGTATTAGATAAGTATATTTATAAAATGTTTTAAAAATCATGCGAGATGAATTTTTTGAAATTATGTATAAGGTTTTTGAAAACATGGATGATGCTTTTGAAATCATGCACTTGATATGTTAAGTAAATATACTATGTAAAAATGTTTCCAGACTATATAAAATGTTTTTGAAATCATGAAGGTTGTTTTTGAAAAGCATATATTATGTATGTCGTTATGAAAACCAGAATGTAATGATATGGGTATGAGATCGAAAAATACCCTTAGTTATCTAACCAAGGATTTAAAGTGATTACTCAAAATGTCACTTATTTTCTGTACTTTGTTTCTTAGAATGAAACGAGTACTTAGAACTTTTCGAGGAAATCATGAGCAAACACATGAATGGGAGAACTACAAGAGTAGTTTGTAAAGAACATAGTTCCTCGATGTAGGTATCATATGGAAATGCCATACATACATGTAACTACACTTGTACATCAGAATTGTGAACAATAATTTATTTATAAACAAAACAGATTGTTTCAGGGTTCAACGAAAGATACAAAAGCATAAGATACAAACTATTCAAAGTAGCAACATCTTCAAATCAGCCAACTGCTCATTCATGGGTCAGATTTGCAACAACTTTGTTTTGGATAGCAAAGCGGCATATGTTAACCAAATGTCCCCATCATCCATAGTAGGTACATTTGAAACATGGTATGTGATTTGGATAATGACGGTTGCATCGCTTACACCATGGAGCAGTTCCCTTGTATAGCTTCTTGGCTGGTGGTGCTGCCACCTGACTAGGTCCTGCTTGTTTTGGTGCAACCGCTGAGGGATTTTTTGAAGCCTTACGCTTCTTCGATTTTTTTTATGAAGGATTGACTTCTGTTTCCATCGGTGTCTCTTGAGTAGCTTCATCCGTGAGACGAGCCATGGCAGCAGCTAATTCAACAGTCTTCAGGACTACTTCGCCTATTCGCTGGGCAAATTTGGTAGTCTGCTCAGATATCTGAGTGTCGTTGCAATGAAGAGACATTCTAGAAGAAATGAAAGACATAGGAAGAAACAAGTGAAATGTTATTGGATAATCAAAACAGAATGATAATTGTTTGTTACCTAAGGCAAACAAATGAGACGGTGACTAATCAAAGTAAGCGGGTCATATTAATGTATCGCGAAGACATGCTTTAGCCTATAAGTGGACACTCCCCCCAAGAGTTCCCAGGTAAGAGTGACTAGTCCGATTATGTGGATTTGTACGAACACTCTAGCCTTAGATAGAAAACTCAGAGTACAGACATCCACCCTTCCAGATTGCACGTGTTCACATTATAAGACCCAACTTTGATGAGATTTTGAAAACTTAGAGGGTTCAAAACCTAGTAATCAATCATCCTAGAACAGATGATTGGTTTTCGAAGCAGATTCAAAATTTGTGTTCTGGTTGTAGTTGTCACCTAAGGATAAGTGACAGTATTGTTTTAAGATCTAAACACAAGTTGTCACACCCCGACCACGTAAAACAACAAAACGTGGCGGAAACGTCGGGGAATGTTGTAACAGAATCATTGTTTCATAACACATGGAAATTGAAATATTGTTTTATTGATTAAAAGAGTTACAATGTCTTGAAAATCAAAGAAAATAACATAAATAACTAGTCTTGCATCTTTTATTGTCACTAAGGCCCAAATCCGCCTAAGTGTATCTCGATAAGTCCTATGCAACATCTCCTGAAAACACATGTGAAAATAGGTACGTCAGAATAAAAATGCCTGTGAGATACATAGGTTTTGTGAAAATAGGATTCATGACTTGTAAGTTTAAGAAAATGTTTAATAAAGTTTAGTCATGAACCTTGTAATTTGATTTGTCTTGTAAATCGTTTGAAAAAGAATAAGTTCAGATGATATGTATAAGTAAGAGAATAATGTATGGTTAAATGAATAACCAAGTAAAATGAGTTCTTATAAGATAAGTTGTTTGTAAAACAATGTCTCGTGAAAAGTATGTTATTTGTATAAAATGTTATATGTCTCAAATTGAAATGGTTCAAATAACGCTACGATATGTAATACCATACAAACACTTATATATAGGAAGTACCAGCGGCGTATCCACCATGCTTGTATCATATTACACACGCCTCGTTGCTTAAATCACTTACTCAAACCAAACCATCAAGATGTAATGTTTAACAATTGTAGAAATGTTTATGTATAGTCCAAAGTCTATTGTCAAATGTAAATCATGTCAACAGATACAAATGGTTCACACGGTTCAACAATTACAAACGGTTCATATAATCAAATGGTTGCGACGGTTCACATTGTCAAATGGTTACAACGGTTCAAAATGTAATATAAGGTGTTCATATGCTGGATGAGTATATGCAACAAATTGTAATGTAAAACAATGTAGTAAGTATGCACACAATGGACATACATAGCATGAAATGTAATGTAAAACAATGTACTAAGTATGCACACAATGGACATACATAACATGAAATGTAATGTAAAACAATGTACTAGGTATGCACACAATGGACATACATAGCATGAAATGTATTGTAAAACAATGTACTAAGTATGCACACAATGGACATACATTGCATGAAATGTAATGTAAAACAATGTACTAAGTATGCACACAATGGACATACATAGCATGAAATGTAATGTAAAACAATGTACTAATAGTGTACTAATGAACATAGCAAGTATATGATGTGAAAACAGGAAAGCACGAAAGTAACAAGTAGGCACATGTGTTTCACCCCAAAACGTTTGAAAACAGTAAAAGAGGGGTCTATGTACTCACTTGAGATTGCTTAGTAGTCCTTGAGTAACAACCAAACAATGCTAGAGATCACGGATGTCAAACGACACCTAATATAGGTAACTATGTTAATATACCGGACCTAAATCGGAGGATAGGATAGAATGAGGGCTTGTAAACCAAATGAGTATGAGAACTCATGTAATATGGTTTAACAAAGCCTACATACTAAATGAAACCTAACCTAAGTGCTTACGACCCATTACGACACGTTTAGGTAGCTTATGCTACTTTAACGCGTCGTTTGTGTGAAACGCGTTCGGACAGCTTAACTAGTCCTATGACAAGTAACATATGCCTAAACATGTCTAATATTGTTGTCAAATCAGTTTAGATGTCAAAAGTTATGTTACATATGTTTAAAATGAATTTTGGCATCAAAGGGGTATTTTGGTAATTTACCTAAGGCATATAAACTACCTATCATACAACTACTTAGACGAAGCGACCATAAGGTATAACCTCGGAAGGTTATTCCCTATATACTATGGTCACCTAATGTGTTTGGTCGGATCCTAATGATCGACCAAATGGGTCGGGTTCGAAGGTATAAGCGATTTATCAGATCGCTTACCCTTACGACCCTAGACAACGTGGTAATCAGTATGCATAGTCACAAGGGACTATAACCATCGTGATTACACTCACGTTGCGAAGTTCAAACGAACTTCAAATTGACCATAAACTGGTCAATGCAGAAAGTCAAACAAAGTTTGACTTTTGGACTCAAAAGCAATAAAAGAACGAAGGAATACTTACAAAGGGTCCCCGAATGCTAATCTTGATTCAAGTAGCTCAGGTATGAAACAATGGTTTCAACTTAGAGCTTCTCAAATCAGATTCTTGTGGGTTTTGAAATGAATGGGGTTGGGTATTTATAGTATTCTTCGAACCGTTAAGATCGTTTTCTTGAATAACGTGATCGAATCTCATCCGTACACTTGTTGGAATGTTGTGGTGACTCAAAATGGCGCCTCATGAACTGAAAGGGCAAGTGTGGGTGAGTTGTTGGGTGCTTAACAGCTGTAATCTGCTGTTAAATTGATCTTATCTGATCTGTGAGCTAACGCAGGCCGCGTAAGAGGACTCACTAATCTTACGCGGGCCGCCTGGCCTGTCTGGTCAGAAACAAACTTTCATAAATGACAGTTTTGGTCCCTGTTATGTGTTTAAGCCATTTCTGACACGTTTAAGGCCCGTTAAGCCAAATTTAAGGCCCTAAAATGATGCCTAAACATTGTGGACATGAAACATGCTAAAAAATATGTCGGATGTTGGTTCTTTTGGTCGTACGATCGCGATGTTCGCTTAATTACGATGGAATGCGCACAAGCGCGAAAAACGATCCAAATTGCGTGACGAATGGATTTTTCTTATGCCAAACACTAAAATAAAATGTTTTAGTGCTTACATAAATTTTTGGATGTCCGGATGTAGTCAGAACGTAAGTTATGCGCGAAAATGCAAACTTGTGCACTTTTTGACGCTTTTAGTCCCTGAATGGCCCAAAAGTTTATTTTAGCACACCGAACCCCTCAAAGCTTATTTCTAAGTTATGTAAAGGTTATTTATGGTATGTTAAGCCTATTTCACTATTCCGGAGTGTTCGTTGCATTAAACTGGTTACATTTACGCATCAGTGCGCGTATAACCTTCCAGAAAGCGATTTAGAGCTTGAAATCGAACAAGAATTGATATGTGCAAAAGATACACATATTTATACAGATCCCAAGTATGAAATACAATATTTCATTGGCTTGGCATTTGTTTGATGGTCGCAGTGACCCAGGTGTTACAGTCTCCCATACTTTAGGAAATTTCGTCCCGAAATTTATTCGTAGGAGTCTATTTATGACTTTGTGTCAAATAACCACCAGAGATATGTAAGGCATAATCCTGTCATTTCCTTAACGAACATTCTTCAGAACGAAAATGAACAGACGGAGTCATTTTCCTCAACGAGTATTCTTCAGAAGCGGAAATGAAGGAATAAACAAACGGGGATTCATTTCCTCAACGGACAATCTTCAGAAACGTAAAATGAACTTACGGAGTCATTTTCAACGGGTGCTTCATCAGAAATGGAAATGAAAAGGAGAAACAAACGGATATTCATTTCCTCAACGGACAATCTTCAGAAACGAAAAATGAACTTACGGAGTCATTTTCAACGGGTGCTTCATCAGAAATGGAAATGAAAAGGAGAAACAAACGGATATTCATTTCCTCAACGGACAATCTTCAGAAACGAAAAATGAACTTACGGAGTCATTTTCAACGGGTGCTTCATCAGAAATGGAAATGAAAAGGAGAAACAAACGGATATTCATTTTGTTAGTGCATTACGTCTATTAACTTCGTCTTGTATCATGTAATAGAATAGAATAGGTTAGGATATCCAGTGCATGAGGTTCGAGATACAAAGTTTAGGAGTTAGAGGAGTGATTTCGCTCATATGGACACTGTCCATAAAAGCGAAATCATAAGATGCTGATTTCGCTCATATGGCATGTCCATATAAGCGAAACCTTCAATCCTATAAATAGTGCACTTGTTGTTTCATTTGGTACGGATCCAGAAATTGTAACGAAGTGCTGCCAAACTTTGTCCAGGTTGTAATCATTGTTAAATGCAATATAAGTGACAGATTATATAGTATCAAGCTGTTTTCACATCTAGTTCTCTGATTCCGCCTTTGAACTAGACATAAAGCTTTTCTGATCGACTCAATCGGGTCAAACATCGATCCTAGACATTTCCTCAACGGACAATCTTCAGAAACGAAAAATGAACAAACGGAGTCATTTTCAACGGGTGTTTCCTCAGCAATGGAAATGAATAGAGTTAACTCTAGGCACATGACAAAACTTGTTGTGGTTTCCGTGCACTAAATTCCATAATTATGTATGCATCCATAATTACGCAATTCCTTGCACAGTTTGCACAATTTGTTTTGTAATGTGAAGGGGAAAAATCAAACTTGTGATGAGGGTGACTAGACTACCATAGGGTCCTTTTAATTAGATCGACAGCTGATCTTTTTAATTAGGCCACCAAGGAGTCCTTTCAGCTATATCATCACATGATGTTCCTAACCAGATTTTTGGATCAATCTGTTTAACTAGACCACTCAAGGGGTCTAATTATGGAATAGTACAATATAATCCAAGGGTCTTTACTATTACGTAAAAGCCCATTGAGGATTTAATATAGTACCTTTGGATATCCTACTATGAATCCCTTATACGAATGATATGGAAGATTCTACGAGGATTTGGATAACAAAAACTTGCATTACACAAAAACATAAAAAGGGAGCACATAAGCACATAATCACATAGTTGCTTAACTCAGTTATTAATTTGTTATTAACTTGTTATTGATTGAATATGGATATTCAAAGTACACCAGGAAACCAGTCGCTGGACTTCAATGTCCTCTGGGATCTATCTGAAAAGATAGGATGATCTCCCAAAATTCGATTTTGTTTTCAAAGAAACGTAATACTCGAACTAAGGAATACAACAATTTTAGGATTTACGGAAATATCCTTAGGTACCCTTATTAAGGATTTATAGTGATACTTTGGGTATTCGTCTCGTGTTGTAACTTGCGCCTTGTACTTCGTTTCCTTAGAATAAACGGGTACTTAGGAATTTCGTGGAAACGCAAGAGATCATAAGATGGAAAAATTTTGGGGGGTAGTTTGCTTTTCAAGGAATACGATTCCTTGATTGTCGGTATTGTAAGGGATATGTTGTTTATGCATACAACCACATAAATACATTGCAATGTAAAGAAAAGATTTATTTATAACCAATGATAACAACTGTTTCATGGACCATGACAACAAAAGAAAATAATACATAAGACGTGATTATTTCTAAATGATGTTGTCGGTCAGATGCTCATCCCTGTGCTGGATTTGCATTAGTAAGCTTTGGGCAATTTCTTCGGAAATGACCCATCTCGCCACAGTTGAAACAAGAACCTGGTAGAAAACGACCTTGAGCGGGATTGTTGCCAGCTGGGTTTAGTGCAGCTGCAGCTGGGCAAACTCTTGCTGTATGGCCTATAAGTCCACAAGTTTGGCATTTGCGGCATTTTACATTGGCATGATGATGGAGGCTACATTGGTTGCATAAGGGTGCAGTTCCATTGTATGGCTTCCTAGCAGGGGGTTGAGCTGGTTGGTTGGGGACGGCTTGATCATTGTGAGTAACCATGGCGAAGTTCTGAGAAGCCTTTCGCTTCGTTGACTTCTTAGGGGATCCAGTCTGTTCATCCTTGGTCTTTGATTCCTCGATTGGGTTCGATTCCTCGACCGGTTTCTTTTCACCTTTTCGGAAAAGTTTACCTTTCCTGATCTTTGATTCAGTCAAGGTTGCAGATAGCTCAATGGCCTGTCTAACTGTAGTAGGGTTGCTACCAGTCACAATGTCTTGTATTGAGTCAGGGAGGCCATCAATGTACTTTTCGATTGCCTTATCCAAAGGCGTGACCATGTTTGGGCATAACACACTTAACTCCTCATAACGGTCCGTGTAGGCTCGATGCTCACCGCTATCTTGCGTAAGATCATCAAATTCCCTTTCTAAGGCCCTGATCTCGTGACGAGGACAAAATTCCTTCATCATCAGAGCTCGAAGCTCTACCCACGTTTGAGCCAGTGCCACATCGGCACCCCTATCTCTCATCACACCATTCCACCATGTCAAAGCTCGTTTCTCAAAGACGCTAGATGCGAATTCTACCTTTCGCTCATTTGGGCATTGAACATGCCTGAAGGTGCTCTCTAGACTCTCGAACCATTGCAGAAGTGCAGTCGCTCCTTGAGACCCAGAAAACTTTGATGGCTTAGCCGAGTTGAACGTCTTGAAGTTATAGGGGGCATTATTGTTGTTGAGGGCTTGGTTACATTGAGCAACGATGTTTGGGATTGCAGCAGTCATTTGCTGTGTAATGACAGCTGCCAGCTCTTCAATAGATACCGGATTTTCGCGTCGTGGAGGCATTCTAAAAGGGAAACAAGAAAGAAAACAAATGAAATGGCATTGGGTAAGAATAGGATGTTACAATTACCGACCAAAATCATGGTTGATGGTCATTTGTTTGAACCACGAAGCAAACAAACAACACAAAGGCTGAATCAAGGCAAATAGGTCCTCATAGTGTATCGCGAAGACATGCTCGCCTATAAGTGGACACTCACCCCAAGAGTTCCCAGGTAAGAGTGACTGGTCCGATTATGTGGATTTGTACGAACACTCTAGCCTTAGACAGAAAACCCAGGGTACAGGCATTCACTCTTCCAGTTTGCACGTATTCACACTATTTAGGACCCAAAACTTTGACAAGAGTTTTGAAAATTCAAAGGGGTTCAAAACCTTATAACAGAGGGTTCAAAACCTAGTAATCAATCATCCTAGAACAGATGATTAGTTTTCAAAGCGGTTTTGAAATTTATGTTCTTGTTGTGGTCGTCGCCTAAGGATAGGTGACGGTATTATTTTATGACTAAACGCAAGTAAACTCGCGTTAGGGTCCTAGGAAGGTTATAGACTAGGTCAAAGCATTACTAATAACCTAATTCCCTATAACCATGGGCTCTGATACCAACTTTTCTGTCACACCCCGACCACGTAAAACAACAAAACGTGGCGGAAACGTTGGGGAGTGTTGTAACAGAATCATTGTTTCATAACACATGGAAATTGAAATATTGTTTTATTGATTAAAAGAGTTACAATGTCTTGACAATCAAAGAAAATAACATAAATAACTAGTCTTGCATCTTTTATTGTCACTAAGGCCCAAATCCGCCTAAGTGTATCTTGATAAGTCCTATGCAACATCTCCTGAAAACACATGTGAAAATAGGTACGTCAGCATAAAAATGCCTGTGAGATACATAGGTTTTGTGAAAATAGGATTCATGACTTGTAAGTTTAAGAAAATGTTTAATAAAGTTTAGTCATGAACCTTGTAATTTGATTTGTCTTGTAAATCGTTTGAAAAACAATAAGTTTAGATGATATGTATAAGTAAGAGAATAATGTATGGTTAAATGAATAACCATGTAAAATGAGTTCGTATAAGATAAGTTGTTTGTAAAACAATGTCTTGTGAAAAGTATGTTATTTGTATAAAATGTTATATGTCTCAAATTGAAATGGTTCAAATAACGCTACGATATGTAATACCATACAAACACTTATATATAGGAAGTACCAGCGGTGTATCCACCATGCTTGTATCATATTACACACGCCTCGTTGCTTAAATCACTTACTCAAACCAAACCATCAAGATGTAATGTTTAACAATTGTAGAAATGTTTATGTATAGTCCAAAGTCTATTGTCAAATGCAAATCATGTCAACAGATACAAATGGTTCACACGGTTCAACAATTACAAACGGTTCATATAATCAAATGGTTACGACGGTTCACATTGTCAAATGGTTACAACGGTTCAAAATGTAATATAAGGTGTTCATATGCTGGATGAGTATATGCAACAAATTGTAATGTAGAACAATGTACTAAGTATGCACACAATGGACATACATAGCATGAAATGTAATGTAAAACAATGTACTAGGTATGCACATAATTGACATACATAGCATGAAATGTAATGTAAAACAATGTACTAAGTATGCACACAATGGACATACATAGCATGAAATGTAATGTAAAACAATGTACTAAGTATGCACACAATGGACATACATAGCATGAAATGTAATGTAAAACAATGTACTAGGTATCCACACAATGGACATACATAGCATGAAATGTAATGTAAAACAATGTACTAAGTATGCACACAATGGACATACATTGCATGAAATGTAATGTAAAACAATGTACTAAATATGCACACAATGGACATACATAGCATGAAATGTAATGTAAAACAATGTACTAAGTATGCACACAATGGACATACATAGCATGAAATGTAATGTAAAACAATGTACTAATAGTGTACTAATGAACATAGCAAGTATATGATGTGAAAACAGGAAAGCACGAAAGTAACAAGTAGGCACATGTGTTTCACCCCAAAACGTTTGAAAACAGTAAAAGAGGGGTCTATGTACTCACTTGATATTGCTTAGTAGTCCTTGAGTAACAACCAAACAATGCTACACGGATGGCAAACGGCACCTAATATAGGTAACTATGTTAATATACCGGACCTAAATCGGAGGATAGGATAAAATGAGGGCTTGTAAACCAAATGAGTATGAGAACTCATGTAATATGGTTTAACAAAGCCTACATACTAAATGAAACCTAACCTAAGTGCTTACGACCCATTACGACCCGTTTAGGTAGCTTATGCTACTTTAACGCGTCGTTCGCGTGAAACGCGTTCGGACCGCTTAACTAGTCCTATGACAAGTAACATATGACTTAACATGTCTAATATTGTTGTCAAATCAGTTTAGATGTCAAAAGTTATGTTACATATGTTTAAAATGAATTTTGGCATCAAAGGGGTATTTTGGTAATTTACCTAAGGCATATAAACTACCTATCATACAACTACTTAAACGAAGCGACCATAAGGTATAACCTCGGAAGGTTATTCCCTATATACTATGGTCACCTAATGTGTTTAGTCGGATCCTAATGATCGACCAAATGGGTCGGGTTCGAAGATATAAGCGATTTATCAGATCGCTTACCCTTACGACCCTAGACAACGTGGTAATCAGTAGGCAGAGTCACAAGGGACTATAACCATCGTGATTACGCTCACGTTGCGAAGTTCAAACGAACTTCGCATTGACCATAAACTGGTCAATGCAGAAAGTCAAAAAAAGTTTGACTTTCGGACTCGAAAAGCAATAAAAGAACGAAGGAATACTTACAAAGGGTCCCCGAATGCTAATCTTGATTCAAGTAGCTCAGGTATGAAACAATGGTTTCAACTTAGAGCTTCTCAAATCAGATTCTTGTGGGTTTTGAAATGAATGGGGTTGGGTATTTATAGTATTCTTCAAACCGTTAAGATCGTTTCTTGAATAACGTGATCGAATCTCATCCGTACACTTGTTGGAATGTTGTGGTGACTCAAAATGGCCCCTCATGAACTGAAAGGGCAAGTGTGGGTGAGTTGTTGGGTGCTTAACAGCTGTAATCTGCTGTTAAATTGATCTTATCTGATCTGGGGAGCTGACGCGGGCCGCATAAGAGGACTCACTAATCTTACGCGGGCCGCCTGGCCTGTCTGGTCAGAAACACACTTTCATAAATGATAGTTTTGGTCCCTGTTATGTGTTTAAGCCATTTCCAACATGTTTAAGGCCCGTTAAGCCAACTTTAAGGCCCTAAAATGATGCCTAAACATTGTGGACATGAAACATGCTCAAAAATATGTCGGATGTTGGTTCGTTTGGTCGTACGATCGCGATGTTCGCTTAATTACGACGGAATGCGCACAAGCGCGAAAAACGATCCAAATTGCGTGACGAATGGATTTTTCTTATGCCAAACGCTAAAATAAAATGTTTTAGTGCTTACATAAATTTTTGGATGTCCGGATGTAGTCAGAACGTAAGTTATGCGCGAAAATGCAAACTTGTGCACTTTTTGACGCTTTTAGTCCCTGAATGGCCCAAAAGTTTATTTTAGCACACCGAACCCCTCAAAGCTTATTTCTAAGTTATTTAAAGGTTATTTAAGGTATGTTAAGCCTATTTCACTATTCCGGAGTGTTCGTTGCATTAAACTGGTTATATTTACGCATCAGTGCGCGTATAACGTTCCAGAAAGCGATTTAGAGCTTGAAATCGAACAAGAATTGATATGTGCAAAAGATACACATATTTATACAGATCCCAAGTATGAAATACAATATTTCATTGGCTTGGCATTTGTTTGATGGTCGCAGTGACCCAGGTGTCACACAAGGATCTTGTGTTAGGGTCCTAGGAAGGTTATAGACTAGGTCAAAGCATTACTAATAACCTAATTCTCTATAACCATGAGCTCTGATACCAACTCTCCTGTCACACCCCGACCGCGTAAAACAACAAATCGCGGCGGAATCATCGGGGAGTGTTGTAACAGAATCATTGTTTCATAACACATGGAAATTGAAGTTTTGTTTTATTAAGTTACAAGAGGTTACATTGTCTTAAAAACAAGGAAACATAACATAATTACCTAGTCTTGCATCTTTTAATGTCACTAAGGCCCTCGTCCAATCCTATGTTTGCATCATAATCATCTATCAACAGCACCTGAAACACATGTGAAAATAGGTACGTCAGCATAAAAATGCCTGTCAGATACATAGGTTTTATTGATTTAGGATTCATGACTTATAAGTTTAAAGAAAAATGTTTGACAAAAGTTAGTCATGATCCTTGTAAAATGTTTTCTTTTATAAATCATACAAAAGTGATAAGAAATCAGATGATATAAAATGTTTCCTTGTAAAATGTTTTCTTTTATAAATCGAACAAGAATTGATATGTGCAAATGATACACATATTTATACAAATCCCAAGTATGAAATACAATATTTCATATATTTGGTATCTGTTTGATGGCCGTGTAGGCACAGGTGTCATAGTCTACACATGCGTATGTTTGATGATATTGTTAATTATGTGGTTGATGTTGAGTATGGTGTGCATGATGTTCATAGGAGTCTTGATTGAATTTGATAATATGATTGTCCGACGATTGAGATTATGATCCGAATTAGTTTGATAGCTTATTGTGGTTTGATGAACTGTTAATATGATCTTGTAGAAAAATGTTGTTTGATCCAAATTAATTAGGAAATTATTGGTGATTGATGTTTGTGATTAACTTGGGAGGTAACCGATAGAATTCCATAATTGATTTGACCACAATTTAAGGAAAACTGTAACTGCCAATACTTGGACCACACACCTTCATGGTGATCACACACCCCTCACACAATCGCACAACTTAACCTGGATCGCATAAGGCCATCCGGATCGCACAAGAACATCTGATCGCACAAGAGTGCTGAATCGCACAACACATCAATGGGTTAGTCAGGTTGGGCCGTAGACTATTGGGCTGCGCACAAGAGTGCTGAATCGCACAACACATCAATGGGTTAGTTAGGTTGGGCCGTAGACTATTGGGCTGGGTAACATAACTGAATCGCACAAGTAGGTCCAGGCGCACAAGTTCGTAACGATCGCACAAGTAGGCCTAGTCGCACAAGCTGAATATTTGGGCTGGATTTCTCTTTGGGCAGCACATTTATATGACTTATGTGTTTAACTGATTTTGTGTATGATTTACTGATGAGTCGTATGAGATCCAAGGAATGCATGATGTGTATTATGTGATGATTTTCTTGTGTGACTACGTGAACAACATGAATGCAAACTGATTATGTGTACATGAACATCATAGGCTTTGACTGATTAAGTGTGAACAAGTAACTAATCTTACTGAGCAAACCAAGGTGAGTTCACTGCTCTTTTCACCAAGCATGCATCCCGGGGAGGGACTTCTGGTAAACATTCCGGGGAGGAATGTCGGGTTATTGGGATGTTTGTTAATACTCGCATATCTATCACCTAAGTCCCATCTACTGATTGTTGCTGGGGAGGCAACGGGGTATTAGTTAATAGCGCTATTTAGGTTTGGCAACCTCACACCGTACCGGGGAGGTCGGGAGTGAACTAATGATCCCAGTCTTGACCATTGCTTTGATAGAGGCAATGGGGTTTGGGCAAAACAACTTTAAGCTATCAGCGGTAAACGAGTTATTACAACATCAAATCATTGAAACGTTTTAATCTAGTAACTGGTATCTAAACACGTTAACAAAACTTTGAACTCACCAGCGTCGTCTGACACACTTATCTGCATGCTTGCAGGTCTATAGGTTATATCATTTGGAACTTGTTGTCTGGAAGGCTGGAGTGGTCATGGGTCGAGTTACATGGAATCGCAACACAAGTCTAATGGTTTACTTACGCATAGTTTATGAAACACTTAACAAATGAGTTATGCTTCCGCTGTGTACAATGAATTATATGTAACACTTTATGTTAATGAATGAAAGTTTTATTTAATTATATTTACGAGTTCAATGTGATTGGTGGCTAAGATCCTGGTACGTCACACGCCTCGCGGGGATTTCCGCATGTGGTATTTTGGGGGTGTGACAGTTTGGTAGCAGAGCCACTGGTTATAGTGAACTTGGTTTTAAAACGTTTTTATAAAACCAGACTATAACCGAACAAGTTCTGAATACGACCATGACACTCAGCTCCAGACTGCAAGGTTCGTCTCTCGTATACTCATTGTACTGCGTAACTAGAGAACACTTACATATGATATTGCATGTGATTGCACGTTTAGCACAACAGTATGAATTCATTACTTGAATGTGTTATGTGATTGGTAGTGTGGTGTTTCCCTAGACAGTCATGACTCGCGTATGTGATATTCTTTGTTTGACATCTGAGTTTGAGGAACCATTTGACATGAGTTAGGAGGAACTGAGATGAGCATGCAAATCACAATATTATTGTGGGTGCACACACAATAATAATGTGGGGTGCATGTGAGTCCCAGTGAGGCTTAACAAGTGAAAAAGGGGTTCCGTTCTGTTATTTGATCGATGTGAAACACAACAGTCTATAAGAGTCATAGCAGTGATTGTCTCTTACTTGAACGTGATCTTTTCACTCCACTCTGAATCCTTATGAATCTCGATGCCATCGAGTATTACCTGAACACCCATCTGAACGCCTAGCGAACTGTGTAGAATGTTAGGTGCTTGTACAAACATCCCAGAGTTGGATGTTGCAGCGTCGAATGATTGGACGATACCTTCTCACTCCTTTTCATTGGTTGGAACTCTGTGTATTGACGCCTTAGATTCCGTAAGTGCGAACGATTCTACAACACCCTAGCAATGTACTGTGTATTACTCGACCAACTTGCAAGATCGAGGGGCAAGAGGATGATCGTAGTATCTCACCGACTTCAGCATTAGAACGGCCTTGATTACCAGCAACGAACATCAGCAATTTGACTCCAATTGAATCTTTAACCCTAGTCAGCGACTCATGGAAGTCAACTCTTATGAATCAATCGGGACACGGAATGTGTAACTTCCCACGCAGTGAGTAGTGTTTTAGGACGCGAAACAGAATGGGACAAGATGGACCCCGTTGTTGAAAGATCGTAGGGCCCTGTTTTAAGCAACGACAGTAGAGGCAACAGTCACGGCAACATCAAGGAACTCGTAACCATAGCTTACAGTATGGAGACGAAGGTGACCTCGACAAGGATTGACTGTGTTAAGGCAAAGTGTCCACACCCAAGGGGACAAAGACGGTACTAGGAATTCTCGCAACGAAAACAACAACACAGGAAATGATGCGTACGGAAGGGCATTTAGGATTGGCGTAGGCGACGCCAGGCATAATAGCAGCAGCTTGTATAGTAGCCCTGTTTTGGTTAACCCTGATGCTTCTTGAAACCGAACCTGTTGTGGCAGCAACAGATGGCAAGTCAAATGAAACCTCATATGTCCGTTGGGATGTAAACTCGACCTTGTGGGACAAGTGTTCCACGTCAACCCTCTTTCTGCTATCCTCGATAGTTTGATGCAGTAGTTAGTATGGATTGGTTATCCATACATCTCGTAAATATACCCTGTGAGAAGAAAGCTTTGCGTACCCCTCTCCCTAGTGGAGAATCGTCATCTGTTCCAAGTATCAGAGTTGTGTAAAGGTTAGCATCAATTCTGCAATGAAAGCCCAGATGTCACACCCCGACCACGTAAAACAACAAATCCTGGCGGAATCGTTGGGGTGTGTTGTAATAGAATCATTGTTTCATAACACATGGAAATTTAAATGTTGTTTTATTGATTAAAAGAAATTACAATGTCTTAACAACAAGGAAGCATAACATAATTAACTAGTCTTGCATCTTTTATTGTCACTAAGGCCCTCGTCCAATCCTATGTTTGCATCATAATCATCTAACAACAGCACCCGAAACACATGTGAAAATAGGTACGTCAGCATAAAAATGCCTGTGAGATACATAGGTTTTATTGATTTAGGATTAATGACTTGTAAGTTTAAAGAAAATGTTTAACAAAAGTAGTCATGAACCTTGTAAAATGTTTTTGTTTTATAAATCATATAAAAATCGATAAGTAAACAGATGACATAAAAGAATATGTATGGTTATGTAAATAACCAAGTAAAAATGATTTTGTATAAAATGTGTTATTTGTAAACAATGTTTTGTAAAGATATGTTAATTGTGTAAAATGTAATATGTCAAAATTGAAATGGTTTAAATAACGCTACGATATGTAATATCATAAAAGCACTTATATATAGGAAGTACCAGCGGCGTATCCACCATGCTTTTATCATATTACACACGTCTCGTTACTTAAATCACTTACCCAAATAAACCACCAATGAAAAAATGTTCATGTATAACTAAATGTAATGTTTTAAACAAATGTTGAAATGTTATTGTGTAAACAAATGTAATGTAGAGTGAATAAAAAGCCTTTATTGATTAAAAGCATTTACTCAACCCTATAAGAAAGAAATGTACAAAACAATGCATTTGACAAATTTTAATCAAAATTTATGTTTTGTAGAATAATGCATGCTTTACTGATACAAACATCTATGCGGTATTGTGAAAATGCATACATTCAAGCCTTGAGACTGTTGCGATAAACCCTTAAAAGAATTAAAGGTTTATCTGAGTTATGTTTATCGAATTCGGTCATTCCTTCCATCCAAACATACCTAGGATGTCAGGAACGGGAGTTGTCAATTCCTATGGTACCACTACCTACTAACGAACGGCGTAGCTAATGTTAATGAATGTATTTTTGAGCCATTTAAACAAACCAAATGTCATTCCAAAATGTAAGCATGTTTTATGAAATTAATGTACTAAGTATGCAACAAATGGACATACATAGCATGAAATATAATGTAAAATAATGTACTAAGTATGCAACAAATGAACATACACATCATGAAATGTAATGTAAAATAATGTACTAAGTATGTAAAATAATGTACTAAGTATGCAACAAATGAACATACATAGCATGAAATGTAAATGAAAATAATGTACTAAGTATGCACTAAATGGACATACATAGCATGAAATGTAAATGAAAACGATGTACTAAGTATGAACTAAAAGGACATACATAGAAAAAATATAATGAAATCATGTACTAATAGTGTACTAATGAACATATCAAGTATGATATTTAAAAACATGAGAAACACGAAAGTAACAAGTAGGAACATGTGTTTCACCCCAAAATGTTTGAAAAACAGTAAAAGAGGGGACTATGTACTCACTTAAGATTGCTTAATAGTCTTTAGATAACCACCAAGCAACGCTAGAAGGATCACGGAATCAAACGGCACCTAATAAGGTAACTATGTTAATAAACGGACCTAAATCGGAGGATCGGATAAAATGTGGTTTCGTAAACCAAATGAGTGTAAGAACTCATGTAATATGGTTTAACAAAGCTCACATTCTAAAACGGAACCTATCCTAAGTGCTTACGACCCATTACGACTCGTTTAGGTAGCATATGCTACTTTAACGCGCCGTTCGCGTAAAATGCGTTCGGACCGCCTAACTAGTCCTATGACAAGTAAAATATGCCTTATCATGTCTAATATTGTTGCCAAATCAGTTTATATATCAAAAATTATGTTACATATGCTTAAAATGAATTTTGGCGTAAAAAGGGCATTTTGGTAATTTTCCTAAGGCATATAAACTACCTATCATACAACTAACTAAACGACGTGACCATAAGGTATAACCTCGGAAGGTTATTCTCTATACAACTATGGTCACCTAATGTGTTTTGTCGGATCCTAATGATCGGCCAAACGGGTCGGGTTCGAAAGTCTAAGCGATTGTTTAGATCGCTTACCTTACGACCCTATATAAGCACTAAACCTAAAGTGACGAGCTAAACAAGTTAAAACATGCTTAACGACTTTAGAAAACAAGTTTGTTATCAAAACAAACGGTTTTGATACCTAAAAGTAGTTTGGTTACAAAATACGCAAGAATACGCATTTTGGCCGAAACTACGACTCGCCACTATGCCTAGATAACGTGGTAATCAGTAGGTATAGTCACAAGAGACTAAAACCATCGTGATTACGCTCACGTTAGGAAGTCAAACGAACTTCATGTTGACCATAAATTGGTCACGCAGAAAGTCAAACAAAGTTTGACTTTCGTGCTTTAAAACGCATAAAAGAACGAAAGAGGACTTACAAAAGGTCCAAGAAGGTTTGATTTCCAAGTATTCTCAGGTATGAAATGGTAAACACCACAACTTAGAGAAATCTTAGAAACCAAATGTGGGTTTTGAAGCTAGGGGGTGGGGTTTATATAGTTTTCGTAGGACCGTTAAGATCATTCCTCGTAAAACGAGCTTTAATCTCAGCCGTACACCTCATGCCCACTGATTTACAAAACCATGGGAGCCCAAAATAGCCTATAGTATGTTCAAAAACCGTTGGCAACGCATAAAACCTAGCTGCTAAAACCAGCAGCTTGTTTTGCTGATCTGCAGGTTTGGACGCGGCCCACGTAAAAGCCAAGGCTTGGCTTACGCGGCCGGCCTAGTGCTAGTTTGGCAGAATGTGCAACAATGGTCCCTGCACCTGTTTCAGTCCATTTTCGACATGTTTGAAGCATGTTAAACCGTTTTCAAAGCTCTAAAATGATGCCTATACATTAGGGACATGAAACATGCTTAAAAATATGCCGGATGTCGGTTCGTTTGGTCGTACGATCGCGATATTCACTCAATTACGACGAAATGCGCACGAACGCGAAAAACGATCCAAATTATGCGACGAATGGATTTTTCTTATGCCAAACACTAAAGTAAAATATTTTAATGCTTACATATATTTTTGGATGTCCGGATGTATTCAGAACGTAAGATATGCGCGAAAATGCAAACTTATGCACTTTTTGACGCTTTTAGTCCCTGAATGAGCATAAAGTTTATTTTAGCACACCGAACCCCTCAAAGCCTATTTCTAAGCTATGTGTCACACCCCCAAAATCCACTCGCGGAGTATCACCGCTTGGAGGCGTGACTGACCAGGATCAAGCCACCAATCATATTGAACAGGTAGATAAGTAAACATAATTCAACAAACCAATATGAAAGGTGTTCAAAACCAAAGCATAGTTAAGTGATTAGCGGAAGCATAATTTGTAAAACCCATAGCAAGTATTAAATATGAAATAAGGTAATGTCTAAAGCATGGCACACATCGCCATGTCCCACAACGACCGTTCCTCCCTGTGCAAGCTCCATGGGTACCTAATGACCTGCAAGGCATGTAGCAACGAATCAACAACAAAGTTGAGCGAGTTCACAGACAGTTGTTTGGTTAATGTATTCATTTCATAAATCGTATGTATTCGTTTTGTAAACCATGTATCGCGTTAATCCTTGCTGCCAGTCCAGGCATGCGTGCGATGATTAGTGGGGGCTTCCCATGTGTTACAAGACCACGCGTATCGACTGCTACGAAAATATAATATGTGCCCTAAGTCAATGTCTATCAGCATTGACCCTTTGCCCATAGTCCATTAGTACACGCCCGTCCGACTGGCATGGTGTGAGGTTTGTTAAACCTAATAGCGCTATTAACTAATGACCCGCTCGCCCTAGGCCTCGGCGATTAAGTCGATAATTGAGGGACTTCCTTTGATAGAGTTGATGGTCTTAAGATCATGTACGTAGGCTTTACGTACGTGCCCTTCAAACCCGAAGACAGTAGTAAGTATAACTGTACGTAGGTTTTACGTACGTGCCCTTCAACCGAGGACAGTAATAATTTGTTTAATAGAAATCGTTGTACGAGTAGTTATTCAATCCCATTCCCAACCCCTGGGAATCCCATGCCTTGGCTAGTGTGAACTCACCTTGGATTGCTCGGTATGCCATACTATGTGCTCGCAAGTAATCAATCAAGTCCTATAGTGCACGTATACTCAATCAGTTCACGTTCGTAATGTTTCACATGTAATTAGTGTCACAGTAATATCACAGAGCGTGTTTGACAGTCAACAACATGCATCACACGACAACTAATCACATTCATACGATTCATGTTTCCCAAAATGTCTTTTTGCAGTTTGGTCTATCATAATTATTCAATAATACCCTTAACAGGGTTGGCAAGCTTAACAGTATCAACAATATAAAACGGAGTTACATATTTGATAGAGTTAACATCTAACCGGATTAATGAACTAATAGAGTTTACTAAGTTAACAAAGTTAGTAATGAACAGATTAAATAAACTAACAGTGTTTCATGCTGAACAGTGTTACATACATACTTAACGGGGTTAATAAGTTTAACAGAAGTAATAGAGCTAACAATTAACAAAGTGATAACCTAACGGAGTTAATGGGTCACGTAAATCAACAAAATCAGACATGCATGTGACGAAATCACTTGGGTCACGAAATCCAATTAACCAGGTCATCGTCCATCATGTTCATTATTCTAGCACCCTTTGAACAATTTCTAATTCCAAAGCAACAGATGTCACGCAACCTCTCCATCCAACACATACATTCAACAATTCATATAGTCATGTCCTACCAACATCATCAATCATAACATGCAATACACAAATGAAAATCTAATTTTTTACCCCATAGTGGCCGACAACTACAACCCACCTTAAGAGGTTATTGGACCACTTAGATTTATGGTGAGTTTGACTAATGTTAGGTTGAGATCATGTGCAACTTTCAAAGGAGAATCAATGTTCACAATTATTATGTCTAGGATGTACCCTATATGATAACATACCACATGCGATCTAGATAGCAACAGTGATGAGTTCGATGTACGGATCTAAACACCCACAAATACCAAGTCAATCAACAAGTTTACACAATTTCCAATTACCCAAACCGTCATAACCTTAGATCGACATCCAGATTTGCATGATATCATGAATTCAATATATATCACATGCATCACAAACAAGAGCATGTTTACAACACTACAATATGTCAGCCACAGAAAACAACTACACGTGTAATACACTAACCGCACTTAAAGGATCAGACAGAAGTGATCTGGTTTCAATTGGGAGGAGGGTTGCCGTCAGGTCTCCAAAAGAGGACGAGAGAGGAGTTGAGATGTGATTAGGGTTTCTGCTAGTTAACGCGTGAAGTTTAAGAATAACACATATAACTAAAGGCTACTGGGCCGAAGCCCATTGGTTCTCGCTTGACAACATTTGGACGAAAACACTTTAGTATTTTCGGCTAAATGTGATTTCGTGAGTGGGTGTTTTCAGTTAAGGTTCCCATGTTTAGTTATACAAACATAATATCAATACAAGATAAATATACATCTATATACATATCATGTATACTACAATCTACACCCAACACGTGTATTACCCATCACATAATTATAAAAGCACACTTAACACCCACCGTATATAACGTACCAACCCCAATACAGTTTGACATATTATAACGTGTACATTTGTGGAACAAATAAGTCGTGCAAACAAGCAATCTAAACAACTAACTCGTAATTAATGCGAAGATGGAAATCTTGGAAATTCGAGTTGTCACATTATCCCCAACTTGAAAGAAATTTCGTCCCGAAATTTAGCATGCGGTTACTGAGGAAGCTAGTTGTGTTGTATTGTTTCCTGGTTTTTCCTGGGGTGTCACATCATCCCCCCGTTGATTTGGAATTTCATCCCGAAATTCTGTGGTAGCTTCAGTCTCAGTAGTGGTTGCACTGTTTCCGAACAACTGGGGATCCTTGAGTTTCATTTTGATCTTCGCGTTCCCAGGTGAACTCTGGGCCACGACGGAAGTTCCAACGAACTCGAACAAGAGGTATTCTGGTGTTCTTGAGGACCTTAACATCCCGGTCCGTGATTTCAACTGGTTCCTCGACGAATCGCAACTGTTCGTCGATAGTGAGCTCCTTCAAAGGAACTATGAGGGTCTCATCTGACAGACACTTCTTCAGATTCGACACGTGAAAGACGTTGTGAACTGCACTGAGTTCAGCTGGTAAATTTAGTCAGTAGGCCACCCTGCCTATCTTCTCTATAATTTCGAATGGACCGACATATCGCGGATTGAGCTTGCCTCGTTTGCCAAAATGAACCACACCCTTCCAGGGTGAAACTTTGAGTAGCACTCGATCCCCAAGCTGGAACTCGAGTGGTTTCCTGTCACGAGCTGCTGCCATGCGTTGTCGTATTTGAGCAATCTTTTCTGTCGTGTCAACTACGAGTTCTGGACCTGTGATTTGACTATCACCCACCTCTGCCCAACAAATAGGTGACCGGCATTTACGTCCGTACAATGCCTCAAATGGAGCAGCTTTTATGCTGGTGTGGTAGCTGTTATTGTACGAAAACTCCACCAACGGGAGATGTTTTTCCCAGCCGTTGCCGAAATCGATTACACATGCATGAAGCATGTCTTCTAGAGTATGAAATACAATATTTCATTGATTTGGTATTTGTTTGAAGGCCGTGGAGGCACAGGTGTCACAGTCTCCCCTACTTCAGGAAATTTCATCCTGAAATTTATTTAGAGTAAACTTCTGAGAGCTTGAAACATGAAGTTGAAAAGATCAAACAACACTGGTTAGAGTCCTGAACTTCTAGTAACTTTAATAACATCATGCTTGCAATGTAAGAGGGACACTTATATACAAGTATATAAAGCGTTATTGGTGCGTCCATCGTACCTCCATTACAATGTTCACGTTTCGTTATTGTTGCCACTATAGGTTCTTACACATAATAAATCTTACTGGGCTCCTGTGCCCTGAATTTCATAATTATGTACGCATCCATAATTATGTAATTCCTTGCATAGTCCGCACAGTGCATTTTATAATGTGTAGGGAAAAACCAAATGAACAGACTTGTGATGAGCGTGACTAGACCACCATAGGGTCCTTTTAATTAAATCAATAAATGATTTAAATAGACTACCAAGGAGTCTGTTTGGCTATATCACCACATGTCATTCTTAACCAGATTCTGAATTAATCTTTTGACTTAGACCACTCAAAGGGGTCTCTTTTGAATTATGGAATGGTACTATATAATCCAAGGGTCTTAACGATTACGTAGAAGCCCATTAAGGATTTAGGGTAGTACCTTTGGATAACCTACTATGAATCTTTCACATGAAGATATGGAAGATTCTACGAGGATTTGGATAATGAAAACAAAAACACAAAAGAAAACACATAACATATAATCACAAAATTGTTTATCTTGATCTTTAATTTGTTATCATTTTGTTAACTTTGCACACGAATTTAAAGCACACCGGTTATCCAATCCGTGGATTTTGATTGGCACTTTAAATATTTCCAAGAATCTAACTATCAAGATAGGAAGATCTTAAAAAAAAGAAAATTCGATTTCGATTATAAGGAATTGAAACGTTCGAATTAAGGCATACAAGGAATCCAATGAAGGACTCTAATTTGAATGATAATCATCCACAAGGATCTAATTGTGAAGGTAAGAAGATCCCATATGGATTTTGTGATTTGAAAAGCGGGAGGCGTTTCAAAATCTTGCACTAGACGTGCTTAAGTCAAAACATGAGGTAAAAATGCTCATGAAGTTGAGGTGCTAGATATGCCAAGGCGACATATGAAGCAGAATTTTGAAGGTTAGGTTAAGGTATGAGAAAATGTTTTTTGAAAACTATGCATGGGGTTCTTTTTGAAATGTGTTTAATTAATTTTTTTTTGAAACCTTATATTACTTTTGAAATCATAAAATAGGTGTATAAGTATATTTATAAAATGTTTTAAAATCATGCGAGATAGATTTTGAAATTAGGTATAAGGTTTTTGAAAACATGAATGATGCTTTTGAAATCATACTCTTGTTATATTAAAAATGTTTTCAAACTATATGGAATATTTTGAAATCATGAAGGTTGTTTTTGAAAACTTATGCTATGCATGTTGTTATGAAAATCAGAATGTAATGGGTATGAGATTGAGGAATACCCTTAGTTATCAAACCAAGGATTTAAAGGCACAGATGTGCAAAAAAGCAGGATTACTCATAATGTCACTTTATTTCCTGTACTTTGTTTCTTAGAATGAAACGAATACTTAAAATTTTTGAGGAAATTATGAGCAATCACTTGAAAGGGAGAATCACAAGAGTAGTTTGTTTAAAGAACATGGTTCTTTGATGCAGGTATCATAGGGAAATGCCATACACATATGTAACTACACTTGTATATCAGAATTGTGAACAACCATTTATTTAAAACAGATTGTTTCAGGGTTCAACAAAAGATACAAAGCATGAAAGTTCAAATTATTTAAAGCAGCTTCTTCTGATCGGCCAAATGCTCATTTGTGGGTTGGATTTGCATTGACAATCTCTGGGCATTTGTTCCTGAAATGGCTCGTCTCACCACAGTTGTAGCACGAACCAGGTGGAAAAAGAGATTGGATAGGGTTGGCTTGTGGTTGATTTGGACCACCTTGGGTTGGGTTAGTTCGACAAGCACTTGCCAGGTGACCAATTCGCCCACATGATACACACACACGAAACTGTAGGTGAGCTTGGTGATGCCCGTTACATTTGTTGCATAACGGTGCTGTTCCTTTGTATTGCTTCTTAGCTGGTGGTGCTGCCACCTGGCTAGGTCCCATTTGTTTTGATGCAACTGCTGCGGGTTTCTTTAAAGCTTTATGCTTCCTTGACCTTTTTGAAGGCTTGACTTCTGCTTCTTTCGATGCTTCTTGGGTGGCTCCATTATTGAGACGAGACATGGCGATACCTAAATCCACAGACTTCAGGATTACTTCGCCTATTCGTTGGGCAAATTTGGCAGTTTGCTCAGACATTTGAGTGTCGCTGCGATGAAGAGACATTCTGGAGGAAGTGAAAGACACAGGAGGAAACAAGTGAAATGTCATTGGATAAACAAAACAAAATGGCAATGCATAAAAATTGCGATCATTTGTTTGTTACCTAAGGAAAACAAATGAGATGGTGACTAATCAAAGTAAGCGGGTCATAATAATGTATCGCAAAGACATGCTTTAGCCTATAAGTGGACACTCACCCCAAGAGTTCCCAGGTAAGAGTGACTGGTCCGATTATGTGGATTTGTATGAACACTCTAGCCTTAGACAGAAAACTCGGAGTACAGGCATCCACACTTCCAGATTGCACGTGTTCACACTATAGTACCAAACTTTGACGGGATTTTGAAAAATTCGGATGGCACTAAGCCAAAAACAAATCATCCAAAAGGGTGGGTGATTATTTCCAAAATTGTTTTGAAAACTTAGAGGGTTCAAAACCTAGTAATCAATCATCCTAGAACAGATGATTGCTTTTCAAAGCGGTTTTGAAATTTGTGTTCTTGTTGTGGTTGTCGCCTAAGGATAGGTGACGGTATTGTTTTATGACTAAACGCAAGTAAACTCGCATTAGGGTCCTAGGAAGGTTATAGACTAGGTCAAAGAATTACTAATAACCTAATTCCCTATAACCATGAGCTCTGTTACCAACTTTTCTGTCACACCCCGACCACGTAAAACAACAAATCGTGGCGGAATCGTCAGGGAGGGTTGTAACAGAATCATTGTTTCATAACACATGGAAATTTAAATGCTGTTTTATTGATTAAAAGAAATTACAATGTCTTAACAAAAAGGAAGCATAACATAATTAACTAGTCTTGCATATTTTATTGTCACTAAGGCCCTCGTCCAATCCTATGTTTGCATCATAATCATCTAACTACAGCACCTTGAACACATGTGAAAATAGGTACGTCAGCATAAAAATGCTTGTGAGATACATAGGTTTTATTGATATAGGATTCATTACTTGTAAGTTTAAAGAAAATGTTTAACAAAAGTAGTCATCAACCTTGTAAATTTTTTTGTTTTATAAATCATATAAAAATCGATAAGTAAACAGATGACATAAAAGAATATGTATGGTTATGTAAATAACCAAGTAAAAATGATTTTGTATAAAATGTGTTATTTGTAAACAATGTTTTGTAAAGATATGTTAATTGTGTAAAATATAATATGTCAAAATTGAAATGGTTTAAATATCGTTACGATGTGTAATATCATAAAAGCACTTATATATAGGAAGTACCAGCGGCGTATCCACCATGCTTTTATCATATTACACACGTCTCGTTACTTAAATCACTTACCCAAATAAACGACCAATGTAAAAATGTTCATGTATAACTAAATGTAATGTTTTAAACAAATGTTGAAATGTTATTGTGTAAACAAATGTAATGTAGAGTGAATAAAAAGCCTTTATTGATTAAAAGCATTTACTCGACCCTATAAGAAAGAAATGTACAAAACAATGCATTTGACAAATTTTAATCAAAACTTATGTTTTGTATAATAATGCATGCTTTACTGATACAAACATCTATGGGGTATTGTGAAAATGCATACATTCAAGCCTTGAGACTGTGGCGATAAACCCTTAAATGAATTAAAGGTTTATCTGAGTTATGTTTATCGAATTCGGCCATTCCTTCCATCCAAACATACCTAGGATGTCAGGAACGGGAGTTGTCAATTCCTATGGTACCACTACCTACTAACGAACGACGTAGCTAATGTTAATATGTATTTTTGAGCCAATTAAACAAACCAAATGTCATACCAAAATGTAAGCATGTTTTATGAAAATTTAATGTAAAATAATGTACTAAGTATGCAACAAATGAACATACACAGTATGAAATGTAATGTAAAATAATGTACTAAGTATGCAACAAATGAACATACATAGCATGAAATGTAAATGAAAATAATGTACTAAGTATGCACTAAATGGACATACATAGCATGAAATGTAAATGAAAACGATGTACTAAGTATGCACTAAAAGGACATACATAGCAAAAACATAATGAAATCATGTACTAATAGTGTACTAATGAACATATCAAGTATGATATTTAAAAGCATGAAAAACACGAAAGTAACAAGTAGGCACATGTGTTTCACCCCAAAATGTTTGAAAAACAGTAAAAGAGGGGACTATGTACTCACTTGAGATTGCTTAATAGTCTTTAGATAACCACCAAGCAACGCTAGAAGGATCACGGAATCAAACGACACCTAATATAGGTAACTATGTTAATAAACGGACCTAAATCGGAGGATCGGATAAAATGTGGTTTCGTAAACCAAATGAATGTAAGAACTCATGTAATATGGTTTAACAAAGCTCACATTCTAAAACGGAACCTATCCTAAGTGCTTACGACCCATTACGACTCGTTTAGGTAGCTTATGCTACTTTAACTCGTCGTTCGCGTAAAATGCGTTCGGACCGCCTAACTAGTCCTATGGCAAGTAAAATATGTCTTATCATGTCTAATATTGTTGCCAAATCAGTTTAGATATAAAAAATTATGTTACATATGCTTAAAATGAATTTTGGCGTAAAAAGGGCATTTTGGTAATTTTCCTAAGGCATATAAACTACCTATCATATAACTGACTAAACAAAGTGAGCGTAAGGTATAACCTCGGAAGGTTATTCTCTATACAACTATGGTCATCTAATGTGTTTGGTCGGATCCTAATGATCGGCCAAACGGGTCGGGTTCGAAAGTCTAAGCGATTGTTTAGATCGCTTACCTTACGACCCTATATAAGCACTAAACCTAAAGTGACGAGCTAAACATGTTAAAACATGTTTAACGAATTTAGAAAACAGGTTTGGTATCAAAACAAATGGTTTTGATACCTAAAAGTAGTTTGGTTACAAAATACGCAAGAATACGCATTTTGGCCGAAACTACGACTCGCCACTATGCCTAGATAATGTGGTAATCAGTAGGTATAGTCACAAGAGACTAAAACCATCGTGATTACGCTCACGTTAGGAAGTTCAAATGAACTTCATGTTGACCATAAATTGTTCAATGTAGAAAGTCAAACAAAGTTTGACTTTCGTGCTTTAAAACGCATAAAAGAACAAAAGAGGACTTACAAAAGGTCCAAGAAGGTTTGATTTCCAAGTATTCTCAGGTATGAAGTGGTAAACACCTCAACTTAGAGAAATCTCATAAATCAAATGTGGGTTTTGAAGCAAGGGGGTGGGGTTTATATATTTTTCGTAGGACCGTTAAGATCATTCCGCGTAAAACGAGCTTTAATCTCAGCCGTACACCTCATGCCCACTGATTTACAAAACCATGGGAGCCCAAAATAGCCCATAGTATGTTCAAAAACCGTTGGCAACGCATAAAACCCAGCTGCTGAAACCATTAGCTTGTTTTGCTGATCTGCAGGGTCAAACGTGGCCCGCGTAAAAGCCAAGGCTTGGCTTACGCGGCCGGCCTAGTCCTAGTTTGGCAGAATGTGCAACAATGGTCCCTGCACCTGTTTCAGTCCATTTTCGACATGTTTGAAGCCTGTTAAACCATTTTCAAAGCTCTACAATGATGCCTAAACATTAGGGAGATGAAACATGCTCAAAAATATGCTGGATGTGGGTTCATTTGGTCGTACGATCGCGATATTTGCTCAATTACGACGAAATGCGCACGAACGCGAAAAACGATCCAAATTACGCGACAAATGGATTTTTCTTATGCCAAACACTAGAATAAAATACTTTAATTCTTACATAAATTTTTAGATGTCCGGATGTATTCACAACGTAAGATATGCGCGAAAATGCAAACTTATGCACTTTTTGACGCTTTTAGTCCCTGAATGAGCATAAAGTTTATTTTAGCACACCGAACCCCTCAAAGCCTATTTCTAAGATATGTGAAGGATATTTAGGGTATGTTTAACTTATAATCAAGTTCCAGAATGTTCGTTACAGTACGAATCGGCATACTTTCGCAGTTTGTCGAAATTAGTCCCTGTAAGCGAATAAACTTGATTTCGACACACCAAACCTTCTGAAACTTATTTCTAAGTTATGTAAAGGTTATTTAAGGTATGTTAAGACCATGTCACTCTTCCGGAGTGTTTGTTGCGTTAAACTGACTGCGTTTACGCACCAGTTTGCGTATAACTTCCAAGAAAGCGATTTAGAGCTCGAAATCGAACAAGAATTGATATGTGCAAATGATACACATATTTATACAAATCCCAAGTATGAAATACAATATTTCATTGATTTGGTATTTGTTTGACGGCTGTGGAGGCACAGGTGTCACAACAGAAGTGTCTACGGATGGATTACCCCGCCATTGCTAGCAACTATTACTGATATAAGGCAAAGGAGGAGAGGATCGAGGATCCATCAGTTGTTTGCGATCTCTCCCGATGAGCTACTTGAAGAATTTCCAGGATTACTCTCATAACTGTTAGGCAGAATCTCAGTTTGACCTCACGCCTGATGCAACTCCGAATGCTCGTACTTTTACCATCTTGCACCAGGAGGGTTGCAAGAGCTGTCTAGTCAACTACATAAACTGTTGAACAGGAGTTTTGGCAGACCTAGTTTTTCGCTTTGGGGAGCCCCATTTATACCCGTGAAGATAAGTCTTTTCGTATGTATTCTGATTATCGAGAACTTAACAAGGTGGCAGTCAAGAACCAGTTGCCTCGACCATGTATTGACAACTTGTCGACTAGTTACGAGGGACAAGCTTTCATTCAAAGATTGACAAATGAATGAACTATCATCAGATGAAAGCCCAAGGGGAGAATGCTCTTAGGACGGCATATCGAACTCAATATGGCCTTTGCGACTTTGTACACCATGATCATTGAGTTAATCAGCACACCAGCAGCTTTATGGACCACAAGAATTGACCGTGTTTGTTGATGACGTTTTGAATCATTACCAGGAGAAAGGAACAACATGGCCGGCATATGTATCCTATCCTAGAGCTCCTGAGGGAGGAGCCACTCCGCGTGAAGTTTTGTTAAAGGTAACTTCTGGATACGAGAGGTACATTTTTGGTCATGTAACAACGAAATGGGAATATATGTGGACCTCGCTAGGATTCACTTTGTTAGAAACTGATCGACGCCAAAGACCCCTTCGAGGGTACAACAATTTCCTGGTCTCACTAGATACTATCGCAGATTCATCACGGGATTTTCGAAGATCGCGTAGCTTCAATCTCTCTAGCACAGCAGGGTGCGGTGTTCGTAGAAGACAAAACAGGAGGATGACTAATCAGCTTTCGAATCCTAACTCTGCAACGCATTGAGCATCGTCTTTACCCGAGGATGTGGGTGATCTAGTGGTATATCATGATGGTTCGAATCAAAGTCCCAGTTACACGCCGATGCAACATGAAATGGTGATGGCTTACATAGTGGAGTCACAAGAAGAATGGCACGATTCACAACCTGCAGTGGAAACCGTGGTCTTTAGATTTAAGATGTGACAACCCGAGTTTCTGAGATTCCATATTCGTATTATTACACGTTAATTGTTTAGATTGCTTGTTTACACGACTTATTTGTTCCACAACTATACATGTTTGCAATACGTTAAACCGAATTGTGATTGATATATTTATATATGATGTGCCTGATATGTGTATGTATGTTAATATATGTTTGATATTAATTGTTTAGTTGTAATTCAAGGTGGAACCTTTTGCCGAAAACCTTCACCCGAAATCACTCTAGCCAAACATACCCCATGACCGAAAACACATGGGCCAACGAAATCAAAGTGGGCCTTTGATTTCAGCCAAACCGAGCCCACCTCTTTCTACTTATTAATTATGTATAATAATTCTTAATACACACAACCATTGCAAACCCTAAAACAACTCTCACCCCATTACTTGATTGCGACGGCAACCCCTCCTGCTTCTCTTCTTGTCACGCAATTGAGAGACAAGAACAAGTGAGATCTTCTGTTAGGTAATATCTTATTAATTTGTTTTGATTCCTGATGTTATGTGATAATGCACGTACGTAATGTTAACTTGATTTGATCATGGGCATGTAGGTTGGTTTAGGATATATGGATTTATGATAAGGAAATCGTTATGGCTTAAACCAATAGTCAGGCTATTGAAATCAATTATGTGATTGACTGAATGGAAATATGGTGTGTTAATGAATGGAAATTGTATCGAAACTGTTGTGTAGATGGAACAGGGAAGGGTTGCGTGTGTGTGTAAACAGTTGATCTCCACAACCCTTATATCACCAACTAACCCTTTTCAGTAATTGCATGTGAAGCTATTAATTGACATCATGATCATCACTAGTCCATGTTACAACCTAATAATCGGTCCAGTCATATGTCTTCTAGTAGTCAAATCACACTTGGGTTTGTCAGGAGAGTTATCATGTGCATGTGGAGAACTATTTTGCATGATAATTATTGTCGACAACTGTGCTTCAAGTTTACATGAGATTCCATAGGATATGCATGTAAAATGGCGGCTAACATTTGTTTTTAGTGCATGAGCAATGTCAGGGAGTTATGATTTAATATACATGTGCCATATGAGTATGTGATGAGTAAATGTTGACTTGAATGTTGAGGATGTCTCTATTAATTAATAGTCTGAATAAACTTCGATTAGTGTGTTGTGCATGATGATAATGACTTATATGCTAGGGCACTATCTGTTATCAATGTTTTGATAAATGTGTTTCTTCACAAACTGATGTTGACTTTGGACATGGCTGCCGAAGACTATGATGTAATTTTGAAATGTATGTGACTCTGTTAAGATATTAACTCTGTTAAATTGGTTAACCCCGTTAGATATTAACTCGGTTAAGTTTATTGTGTAACGTTGTTAGTCAATAAACCCTGTTAAGCTAATTAACACTGTTATGTTATTAACTCTGCCAAGTGGATTAAATCTGTTAATTATGTGACTTCATTATACACGTTAATTCAGTTAAACCTGTTAACTCGGTTAAGTGAGTTGCATGAAATTGACTAACTGTTTACATGATACAAGATGCTAACTGTCAAGCATACTCTGTGATAGTATTGTGATACTAGTTACTTGTGAAACGTTACGAACATAAACTGATTTAGTATACGTGCACTATAGGACGTGATTGATTTCTTGTGAGCACTTAACTTAGCATACCGAGCAAACCTAAGGTGAGTTCACTGCATTTCTCAAGCATGCGTCCCGGTGGTTTGGGACAACTAGTAAACATTTGGAAGGGAATCTTGGGTAAACAGTTAAATTGGGTTTTGGTTATTGAACATGGAATCTATCATTATCGGATTGCCTGTAGGGCAATGGGGTAATTAGTTGATAGCGCTATTAGGTTTGATACCTCGCACCGGGCCGTAAGGACGGGCGCGAACTAATTATCTGGGCATCATTACCAATGCTTGGTTAGGGGCATTGGGGACTGGACACACTTCCAGGTTATTAAGGGACACACTTCCCGGATACATATGGGCACACTCCCTAGGGTATCTCAACAAGTCATAAACGGCATCATATCACAACGTTGAATTGGCTTAACAGATATCTGGTAACTACACACGTTAACAAAACCTTGAACTCACCAGCGTAGTCTGACACACTTGTTTACATGCTTGTAGGTAATCACTGAAGGAACTTGGGAACTTGTCGTCTGATGCTGCTGGAGTGGTTGTGGTCATGATAAACAATTACATTGATTTGGTTTTGATACATTTATACACTTATACATTTATGCTTCCGCTCAATACTTTGGTTTTGGTATAACTTACAAACGATACATTTCTTTCAATTGAGTATTTTCATACATTACTACTTGTGTTTGACATGATTGGTGGCTCTTTGTTGGATCGTTGCACCTCCATTAGGGACATGCCCTAGGTGGTAATTTGGGGGTGTGACAGTTTGGTATCAGAGCCACTGGTTATAGAGAACTCGGTTTTAAAATGTTTTCATAAAACCAGACTATAACCGAATTGATCCAAACGATGACCATGACACTCAGCTTCAGATTGCAAGGTTCGTTCCTCGCTAGTTTATGCATTACATGTTTGGTAAACGTATCTATGTTTATAGCATGCACGACACGACATGGTAGATGTCATGACACATTGATAGTGTAACATAACTCTTGCACCTAGTAAATCCTAATCTTGTTTGTAGTACATATTTTGTGGGTGGAAGAAACTTCAAACATGAGTTAAGAAGCATCGAGAGAAGCATGCAAACCGCCTTATTATCATGGGTGCATACATAATAATAACGCGTGGTGCATGCAAATCCCAATGAGGCTTAACGAGTGTAAGAGGGGTTTTTCCCTGTTTATGTATGTACATGGTGGTTAATCGTTCCTAACGTGATAAACCTGAACACATTTCTCGTTCTCGACTCCTAAATTCGTCCCCTTTCTTCTATTATAGAAACATGAGTGGACGCGTTAACCTAACTCAAGCCCAGTTGGCGGCTTCGATCCCTGAACAAGTTACTGTAGCACTCGCAACTGCCCAGGCAGGAAGTGTAACCTGCCATCACCACTTACTCTAGGATCTTTAGATCCTACTCTCGTAAACCAATACTCGTGCTCAAGTATGATTACTCTTACGCACACGACAGGTCAACACGCTCAACCACTTGTACGCACATTCAGGACGTTCATGGACTGCCGATCTACTACTTCCAGCGGCACTGAAGGAGCTGTTGGACTCCCCCACTAGTTCAAGAAGCACGAATCGATCTTTGAAATGTGTGAATGCCCCGAGGCTCGTAGGAAGCAATATGCCACTTGTACTCTCGAAGGCACTGCACTAACTTAGTGAAACGCGCAAGTTCAGATGATGGGGCTGGCGGCTGTTAATGCCACCCCATAGAATGATTTTAAGGAACTGATCAAACGTGAATGTTATAGTCATGATGACATCCACAAGTTGGAAGTGGAGTCCCTTAACGTGAAGATGACGGGGTCAGAAATAGAAGCGTATACGAAATGATCCAACGAACTGTCAGTGTTGTGTCCAACTATGGTGAATCCTCCTATCAAGCGCATTGAGCTGTACCTCAAATGCTTAGTACCAGAGATTCAAAGTCATGTGACTTCTGCTAACCTTGCTACTTTTCAAGATGTTACTCGTCTTGCTCATCGTCACACAGACCAGGCAGTGGAACGGAACAGGCTGCCTAAACGTATCGGTGCTACCACTACTATTACTACCTCTGCTATTCTAGTGACAACAAGCGAAAGTGGGATGGAACCCCTAGCAAGTGTTCGACTACGGTTCCGCCCCAGGCACAGCAGCGAAGGATCGATGACAACCGAAGTCCTGGTCAGCAACCTTTTAGTAGTCAAGGGCAGGGTGGATACAAGGGAAACCACCCTAAGTGCAAACGATGTAACTTGCACCACAGCGGACAGTGTAACCGCAATCATTGTCAATGATGCAACAAGCTTGGTCAAGGAGCCAAAGATGGTAGGAACTCTCATCCTGCAAACCAGAACCAACAACAACAACCACAAGATCTATAGAATCGGCAGCAACAGCAGGGTAACAAGGGATGTTATCAGTGTGTTGCTGAAGGTCACTTCAAAAGACACTGCCCACAGTTGAAGCAGAACCAGAATCAGAACCAACAATAACAATAATCGGGGCAACGGGAATAACAACAGGGGTAATAACGACGACAATGGTGCCAGGGGTTGAGTGTTCATGATTGTTCAGGGTGATTGCTAGGAATGACCCCAACGTTTTGATGGTTATGACACCGTCATTGGGATGGATTGGTTATCCCAACAAATAAGCGGAGATCCTTTGCAAAGAGAAGATCATTCGTATTCCCCGTTCTGACAAGGAACCTCTTGAAGTTCAAGGCGACAAGAGTGGTGCCGTGAGTGGCATCATCTCCTTCCTGAAGGCTCAGAAGTGTTTGCGAAAGGGCCACACTGCTATATTAGCACTCGTACTGATACATCGAAAAAAAAGGGATTGAGGATATTCCTGTAGTACGCGATTTTCCTCAAGTGTTTCCTGAAGAGTTACCTGGATTACCGCCTCATCGTCAGGTCGAATTTTAAATCGAGCTAGCCCCAGGAGCAGCACCCATGGCTCGATCACCTTATTGTTTAGCTCCAACTGAACTGGAAGAACTATCAAAGCAATTGCAAGAAATTTTGGAAAAGGATTTCATACGTCCTAGTTCTTCGCCCTGGGGAGCTCCAGTGCTATTCGTGAAGAAGAAAGACGATAATTTCAGAATGTGCATTGACTACCGTGAACTGAACAAGGTGACTGTGAAGAATCGTTATCCTCTTCCACGCATCGACGACTTATTCGACCAGTTGCAAGGGTCGAGCTATTACTCCAAGATTGACTTGAGGTCGGGTTATCATCAACTGAGAGTCCGGGATGAGGACGTCTCCAAGACAGCATTCAGAACTCGCTACGGCCATCACGAGTTTCTGGTCATGCCATTCGGGCTAACGAACGCGCCTGCGATTTTCATGGATCATATGAACAGGGTGTGCAAACCTTATCTTGACAAGTTCGTCATTGTTTTCATCGACGACATCCTGATCTATTCGAAAAGTCAGGAGGAACACGAGCAGCATTTACGACTTATATTGGAACTTCTTCGAACGGAACAGCTATACGCCAAGTTTTCAAAATGTGATTTCTGGCTTCGTGAAGTCCACTTCTTAGGCCACGTGGTAAACAAGGATGGGATTCATGTCGATCCATCCAAGGTAGATTCGATCAAGAACTGGCCTGCACCTCGTACACCAACAGAAATACGCCAATTCTTGGGTTTGGCGGGTTATTACAGACGATTCATCAAAGACTTCTCAAAGATCGCACAGCCGCTTACGCTACTGATACAGAAAGGTATTGTTTATCTTTGGGGTAATGCACAAGAATCAGCATTCCAACACATAAAGGATAGACTTTGTAGCACACCTATCCTCTCATTGCCTGAAGGCACCGATGATTTTGTGGTCTACTGCGATGCATCAATTCAGTGTCTTGGTTGTGTATTGATGCAACGGGATAAAGTTATAGCTTATGCTTCGCGCCAACTTAAGATTCACGAACGGAATTACACTACGCATGATTTAGAGCTGGGAGCCGTTGTTTTTGCACTCAAGATATGGCGACATTACTTGTATGGCACTAAGTGCACCATATACACCGATCACAGGAGTCTCGAGCATATTTTCAAGCAGAAAGAGTTGAACATGCGGCAACGACGATGGGTCGAATTACTGAACGATTATGAATGTGCTATAAAATACCATCCGGGTAAAGCCAATGTGGTGGCCGACGCCCTCAGTCGAAAGGATACTACGCCTAGGTGTGTACGAGCATTGCAACTCACTATTCAGTCTAGTCTTCCTTCCCAGATACGAGATGCTCAGGTAGAAGCTTTGAAACCAGAAAACGTCAGGGCTGAAGCCCTACGCGGCTCAAGGCAACGGTTAGAACAAAAGGCAAACGGCGCCTACTATGTGACAGGACGCATCTGGGTCCCACTCTATGGTAACCTACGCGAGCTTGTAATGGATGAAGCTCATAAATCTCGCTACTCAGTACATCCTGGTTCGGATAAGATGTACCACGACCTCAGAACTACGTACTGGTGGCCTAGCATGAAGGCTCATATAGCAACTTACGTTAGCAAGTGTTTGACTTGTGTGAGAGTCAAAGTGGAATATCAGAAACCATCAGGCCTACCTCAACAACCAGAAATACCACAGTGGAAATGGGAGCAAATTTCCATGGATTTTGTTATTGGCCTGCCTAGATCTCAACGTGGAAAGGATACTATTTGGGTGATCATGGATCGACTCACAAAGTCTGCACACTTCCTGGCTATTAAGGAAACGAATAAGTTCTCTACCTTAGCAGACATCTACTTAAAAGAAGTGGTTTCAAGGCACGGGGTGCCAACTTCCATTATCTCTGATCGTGATGCACGTTTTACGTCAGAACTGTGGCGAGCAATGCACAAATCCTTTGGCTCTAGGTTAGACATGAGCACAGCTTATCACCCTCAGACAGATGGGCAATCTGAGCGCACTATTCAAACCCTAGAAGACATGCTTCGTGCATGTGTGATTGACTTTGGCAACGGCTGGGAAAAGCATCTGCCACTTGTGGAATTTTCGTACAACAACAGTTATCACACCAGCATTAAAGCTGCTCCATTTGAGGTATTGTACGGACGTAAATGCCGGTCACCTCTTTGTTGGGCAGAGGTGGGTGATAGTCAAATCACAGGTCCAGAACTGGTAGTTGATACCACAGAAAAGATTGCTCAAATACGACAACGCATGGCGGCAGCTCGTGACCGTCAGAAAGCATACACCGATAAAGACAGGAAACCACTCGAGTTCCAGGTTGGGGATCGAGTGCTACTCAAAGTTTCACCCTGGAAGGGTGTGGTTCGTTTTGGCAAACGAGGCAAGCTTAATCCACCATACGTTGGACCATTCGAAATCATTGAGAAAATAGGCAAGGTGGCCTACAGATTGAACTTACCAGTTGAACTCAGTGCAGTTCACAACGTCTTTCACGTGTCGAATCTGAAGAAGTGTCTGTCAGATGAGACCCTCATAGTTCCTTTGAAGGAGCTCACTATCGATGAACAGTTGCGATTCGTCGAGGAACCAATTGAAATCACAGACCGGGATGTTAAGGTCCTCAAGAACACTAGAATACCCCTTGTTCGAGTTCGTTGGAACTCCCGTCGTGGCCCAGAGTTCACCTGGGAACGAGAAGATCAAATGAAACTCAACTATCCCCAGTTATTCGAAAACAGTGCAACCACTACTGAGGCTGAAGCTACTACAGAATTTCGGGACGAAATTCCAAATCAACGGGGGGATGATGTGACACCCCAGGAAAAACCAGTAAACTACACAACACAACTAGCTTCCTCAGTAACTACGTGCTAAATTTCGGGACGAAATTTCTTTCAAGTTGGGGATAATGTGACAACCCGAGTTTCTGAGATTCCATATTCGTATTATTACACGTTAATTGTTTAGATTGCTTGTTTACACGACTTATTTGTTCCACAACTATACATGTTTGCAATACGTTAAACCGAATTGTGATTGATATATTTATATATGATGTGCCTGATATGTGTATGTATGTTAATATATGTTTGATATTAATTGTTTAGTTGTAATTCAAGGTGGAACCTTTTGCCGAAAACCTTCACCCGAAATCACTCTAGCCAAAGATACCCCATGACCGAAAACACATGGGCCAACGAAATCAAAGTGGGCCTTTGATTTTCAGCCAAACCGAGCCCACCTCTTTCTACTTATTAATTATGTATAATAATTCTTAATACACACAACCATTGCAAACCCTAAAACAACTCTCACCCCATTACTTGATTGCGACGGCAACCCCTCCTGCTTCTCTTCTTGTCACGCAATTGAGAGACAAGAACAAGTGAGATCTTCTGTTAGGTAATATCTTATTAATTTGTTTTGATTCCTGATGTTATGTGATAATGCACGTACGTAATGTTAACTTGATTTGATCATGGGCATGTAGGTTGGTTTAGGATATATGGATTTATGATAAGGAAATCGTTATGGCTTAAACCAATAGTCAGGCTATTGAAATCAATTATGTGATTGACTGAATGGAAATATGGTGTGTTAATGAATGGAAATTGTATCGAAACTGTTGTGTAGATGGAACAGGGAAGGGTTGCGTGTGTGTGTAAACAGTTGATCTCCACAACCCTTATATCACCAACTAACCCTTTTCAGTAATTGCATGTGAAGCTATTAATTGACATCATGATCATCACTAGTCCATGTTACAACCTAATAATCGGTCCAGTCATATGTCTTCTAGTAGTCAAATCACACTTGGGTTTGTCAGGAGAGTTATCATGTGCATGTGGAGAACTATTTTGCATGATAATTATTGTCGACAACTGTGCTTCAAGTTTACATGAGATTCCATAGGATATGCATGTAAAATGGCGGCTAACATTTGTTTTTAGTGCATGAGCAATGTCAGGGAGTTATGATTTAATATACATGTGCCATATGAGTATGTGATGAGTAAATGTTGACTTGAATGTTGAGGATGTCTCTATTAATTAATAGTCTGAATAAACTTCGATTAGTGTGTTGTGCATGATGATAATGACTTATATGCTAGGGCACTATCTGTTATCAATGTTTTGATAAATGTGTTTCTTCACAAACTGATGTTGACTTTGGACATGGCTGCCGAAGACTATGATGTAATTTTGAAATGTATGTGACTCTGTTAAGATATTAACTCTGTTAAATTGGTTAACCTCGTTAGATATTAACTCGGTTAAGTTTATTGTGTAACGTTGTTAGTCAATAAACCCTGTTAAGCTAATTAACACTGTTATGTTATTAACTCTGCCAAGTGGATTAAATCTGTTAATTATGTGACTTCATTATACACGTTAATTCAGTTAAACCTGTTAACTCGGTTAAGTGAGTTGCATGAAATTGACTAACTGTTTACATGATACAAGATGCTAACTGTCAAGCATACTCTGTGATAGTATTGTGATACTAGTTACTTGTGAAATGTTACGAACATAAACTGATTTAGTATACGTGCACTATAGGACATGATTGATTTCTTGTGAGCACTTAACTTAGCATACCGAGCAAACCTAAGGTGAGTTCACTGCATTTCTCAAGCATGCGTCCCGGTGGTTTGGGACAACTAGTAAATATTTGGAAGGGAATCTTGGGTAAACAGTTAAATTGGGTTTTGGTTATTAAACATGGAATCTATCATTATCGGATTGCCTGTAGGGCAATGGGGTAATTAGTTGATAGCGCTATTAGGTTTGATACCTCGCACCGGGCCGTAAGGACGGGCGCGAACTAATTATCTGGGCATCATTACCAATGCTTGGTTAGGGGCATTGGGGACTGGACACACTTCCAGGTTATTAAGGGACACACTTCCCGGATACATATGGGCACACTCCCTAGGAAATCTCAACAAGTCATAAACAGCATCATATCACAACGTTGAATTGGCTTAACAGATATCTGGTAACTACACATGTTAACAAAACCTTGAACTCACCAGCGTAGTCTGACACACTTGTTTACATGCTTGTAGGTAATCACTGAAGGAACTTGGGAACTTGTCGTCTGATGCTGCTGGAGTGGTTGTGGTCATGATAAACAATTACATTGATTTGGTTTTGATACATTTATACACTTATACATTTATGCTTCCGCTCAATACTTTGGTTTTGGTATAACTTACAAACGATACATTTCTTTCAATTGAGTATTTTTCATACATTACTACTTGTGTTTGACATGATTGGTGGCTCTTTGTTGGATCGTTGCACCTCCATTAGGGACATGCCCTAGGTGGTAATTTGGGGGTGTGACAGTTTGGTATCAGAGCCACTGGTTATAGAGAACTCGGTTTTAAAATGTTTTCATAAAACCAGACAATAACCAAATTGATCCAAACGATGACCATGACACTCAGCTTCAGATTGCAAGGTTCGTTCCTCGCTAGTTTATGCATTACATGTTTGGTAAACGTATCTATGTTTATAGCATGCACGACACGACATGGTAGATGTCATGACACATTGATAGTGTAACATAACTCTTGCACCTAGTAAATCCTAATCTTGTTTGTAGTACATATTTTGTGGGTGGAAGAAACTTCAAACATGAGTTAAGAAGCATCGAGAGAAGCATGCAAACCGCCTTATTATCATGGGTGCACACATAATAATAACGCGTGGTGCATGCAAATCCCAATGAGGCTTAACGAGTGTAAGAGGGGTTTTTCCCTGTTTATGTATGTACATGGTGGTTAATCGTTCCTAACGTGATAAACCTGAACACATTTCTCGTTCTCGACTCCTAAATTCGTCCCCTTTCTTCTATTATAGAAACATGAGTGGACGCGTTAACCTAACTCAAGCCCAGTTGGCGGCTTCGATCCCTGAACAAGTTACTGTAGCACTCGCAACTGCCCAGGCAGGAAGTGTAACCTGCCATCACCACTTACTCTAGGATCTTTAGATCCTACTCTCGTAAACCAATACTCGTGCTCAAGTATGATTACTCTTACGCACACGACAGGTCAACACGCTCAACCACTTGTACGCACATTCAGGACGTTCATGGACTGCCGATCTACTACTTCCAGCGGCACTGAAGGAGCTGTTGGACTCCCCCACTAGTTCAAGAAGCACGAATCGATCTTTGAAATGTGTGAATGCCCCGAGGCTCGTAGGAAGCAATATGCCACTGGTACTCTCGAAGGCACTGCACTAACTTAGTGAAACGCGCAAGTTCAGATGATGGGGCTGGCGGCTGTTAATGCCACCCCATAGAATGATTTTAAGGAACTGATCAAACGTGAATGTTATAGTCATGATGACATCCACAAGTTGGAAGTGGAGTCCCTTAACGTGAAGATGACGGGGTCAGAAATAGAAGCGTATACGAAATGATCCAACGAACTGGCAGTGTTGTGTCCAACTATGGTGAATCCTCCTATCAAGCGCATTGAGCTGTACCTCAAATGCTTAGTACCAGAGATTCAAAGTCATGTGACTTCTGCTAACCTTGCTACTTTTCAAGATGTTACTCGTCTTGCTCATCGTCACACAGACCAGGCAGTGGAACGGAACAGGCTGCCTAAACGTATCGGTGCTACCACTACTATTACTACCTCTGCTATTCTAGTGACAACAAGCGAAAGTGGGATGGAACCCCTAGCAAGTGTTCGACTACGGTTCCGCCCCAGGCACAGCAGCGAAGGATCGATGACAACCGAAGTCCTGGTCAGCAACCTTTTAGTAGTCATGGGCAGGGTGGATACAAGGGAAACCACCCTAAGTGCAAACGATGTAACTTGCACCACAGCGGACAGTGTAACCGCAATCATTGTCAATGATGCAACAAGCTTGGTCAAGGAGCCAAAGATGGTAGGAACTCCCATCCTGCAAACCAGAACCAACAACAACAACCACAAGATCTATAGAATCGGCAGCAACAGCAGGGTAACAAGGGATGTTATCAGTGTGTTGCTGAAGGTCACTTCAAAAGTCACTGCCCACAGTTGAAGCAGAACCAGAATCAGAACCAACAATAACAATAATCGGGGCAACGGGAATAACAACAGGGGTAATAACGACGACAATGGTGCCAGGGGTTGAGTGTTCATGATTGTTCAGGGTGATTGCTAGGAATGACCCCAACGTTTTGATGGTTATGACACCGTCATTGGGATGGATTGGTTATCCCAACAAATAAGCGGAGATCCTTTGCAAAGAGAAGATCATTCGTATTCCCCGTTCTGACAAGGAACCTCTTGAAGTTCAAGGCGACAAGAGTGGTGCCGTGAGTGGCATCATCTCCTTCCTGAAGGCTCAGAAGTGTTTGCGAAAGGGCCACACTGCTATATTAGCACTCGTACTGATACATCGAAAAAAAAAGGGATTGAGGATATTCCTGTAGTACGCGATTTTCCTCAAGTGTTTCCTGAAGAGTTACCTGGATTACCGCCTCATCGTCAGGTCGAATTTTAAATCGAGCTAGCCCCAGGAGCAGCACCCATGGCTCGATCACCTTATTGTTTAGCTCCAACTGAACTGGAAGAACTATCAAAGCAATTGCAAGAAATTTTGGAAAAGGATTTCATACGTCCTAGTTCTTCGCCCTGGGGAGCTCCAGTGCTATTCGTGAAGAAGAAAGACGATAATTTCAGAATGTGCATTGACTACCGTGAACTGAACAAGGTGACTGTGAAGAATCGTTATCCTCTTCCACGCATCGACGACTTATTCGACCAGTTGCAAGGGTCGAGCTATTACTCCAAGATTGACTTGAGGTCGGGTTATCATCAACTGAGAGTCCGGGATGAGGACGTCTCCAAGACAGCATTCAGAACTCGCTACGGCCATCACGAGTTTCTGGTCATGCCATTCGGGCTAACGAACGCGCCTGCGATTTTCATGGATCATATGAACAGGGTGTGCAAACCTTATCTTGACAAGTTCGTCATTGTTTTCATCGACGACATCCTGATCTATTCGAAAAGTCAGGAGGAACACGAGCAGCATTTACGACTTATATTGGAACTTCTTCGAACGGAACAGCTATACGCCAAGTTTTCAAAATGTGATTTCTGGCTTCGTGAAGTCCACTTCTTAGGCCACGTGGTAAACAAGGATGGGATTCATGTCGATCCATCCAAGGTAGATTCGATCAAGAACTGGCCTGCACCTCGTACACCAACAGAAATACGCCAATTCTTGGGTTTGGCGGGTTATTACAGACGATTCATCAAAGACTTCTCAAAGATCGCACAGCCGCTTACGCTACTGATACAGAAAGGTATTGTTTATCTTTGGGGTAATGCACAAGAATCAGCATTCCAACACATAAAGGATAGACTTTGTAGCACACCTATCCTCTCATTGCCTGAAGGCACCGATGATTTTGTGGTCTACTGCGATGCATCAATTCAGTGTCTTGGTTGTGTATTGATGCAACGGGATAAAGTTATAGCTTATGCTTCGCGCCAACTTAAGATTCACGAACGGAATTACACTACGCATGATTTAGAGCTGGGAGCCGTTGTTTTTGCACTCAAGATATGGCGACATTACTTGTATGGCACTAAGTGCACCATATACACCGATCACAGGAGTCTCGAGCATATTTTCAAGCAGAAAGAGTTGAACATGCGGCAACGACGATGGGTCGAATTACTGAACGATTATGAATGTGCTATAAAATACCATCCGGGTAAAGCCAATGTGGTGGCCGACGCCCTCAGTCGAAAGGATACTACGCCTAGGTGTGTACGAGCATTGCAACTCACTATTCAGTCTAGTCTTCCTTCCCAGATACGAGATGCTCAGGTAGAAGCTTTGAAACCAGAAAACGTCAGGGCTGAAGCCCTACGCGGCTCAAGGCAACGGTTAGAACAAAAGGCAAACGGCGCCTACTATGTGACAGGACGCATCTGGGTCCCACTCTATGGTAACCTACGCGAGCTTGTAATGGATGAAGCTCATAAATCTCGCTACTCAGTACATCCTGGTTTGGATAAGATGTACCACGACCTCAGAACTACGTACTGGTGGCCTAGCATGAAGGCTCATATAGCAACTTACGTTAGCAAGTGTTTGACTTGTGTGAGAGTCAAAGTGGAATATCAGAAACCATCAGGCCTACCTCAACAACCAGAAATACCACAGTGGAAATGGGAGCAAATTTCCATGGATTTTGTTATTGGCCTGCCTAGATCTCAACGTGGAAAGGATACTATTTGGGTGATCATGGATCGACTCACAAAGTCTGCACACTTCCTGGCTATTAAGGAAACGAATAAGTTCTCTACCTTAGCAGACATCTACTTAAAAGAAGTGGTTTCAAGGCACGGGGTGCCAACTTCCATTATCTCTGATCGTGATGCACGTTTTACGTCAGAACTGTGGCGAGCAATGCACAAATCCTTTGGCTCTAGGTTAGACATGAGCACAGCTTATCACCCTCAGACAGATGGGCAATCTGAGCGCACTATTCAAACCCTAGAAGACATGCTTCGTGCATGTGTGATTGACTTTGGCAACGGCTGGGAAAAGCATCTGCCACTTGTGGAATTTTCGTACAACAACAGTTATCACACCAGCATTAAAGCTGCTCCATTTGAGGTATTGTACGGACGTAAATGCCGGTCACCTCTTTGTTGGGCAGAGGTGGGTGATAGTCAAATCACAGGTCCAGAACTGGTAGTTGATACCACAGAAAAGATTGCTCAAATACGACAACGCATGGCGGCAGCTCGTGACCGTCAGAAAGCATACACCGATAAAGACAGGAAACCACTCGAGTTCCAGGTTGGGGATCGAGTGCTACTCAAAGTTTCACCCTGGAAGGGTGTGGTTCGTTTTGGCAAACGAGGCAAGCTTAATCCACCATACGTTGGACCATTCGAAATCATTGAGAAAATAGGCAAGGTGGCCTACAGATTGAACTTACCAGTTGAACTCAGTGCAGTTCACAACGTCTTTCACGTGTCGAATCTGAAGAAGTGTCTGTCAGATGAGACCCTCATAGTTCCTTTGAAGGAGCTCACTATCGATGAACAGTTGCGATTCGTCGAGGAACCAATTGAAATCACGGACCGGGATGTTAAGGTCCTCAAGAACACTAGAATACCCCTTGTTCGAGTTCGTTGGAACTCCCGTCGTGGCCCAGAGTTCACCTGGGAACGAGAAGATCAAATGAAACTCAACTATCCCCAGTTATTCGAAAACAGTGCAACCACTACTGAGGCTGAAGCTACTACAGAATTTCGGGACGAAATTCCAAATCAACGGGGGGATGATGTGACACCCCAGGAAAAACCAGTAAACTACACAACACAACTAGCTTCCTCAGTAACTACGTGCTAAATTTCGGGACGAAATTTCTTTCAAGTTGGGGATAATGTGACAACCCGAGTTTCTGAGATTCCATATTCGTATTATTACACGTTAATTGTTTAGATTGCTTGTTTACACGACTTATTTGTTCCACAACTATACATGTTTGCAATACGTTAAACCGAATTGTGATTGATATATTTATATATGATGTGCCTGATATGTGTATGTATGTTAATATATGTTTGATATTAATTGTTTAGTTGTAATTCAAGGTGGAACCTTTTGCCGAAAACCTTCACCCGAAATCACTCTAGCCAAAGATACCCCATGACCGAAAACACATGGGCCAACGAAATCAAAGTGGGCCTTTGATTTTCAGCCAAACCGAGCCCACCTCTTTCTACTTATTAATTATGTATAATAATTCTTAATACACACAACCATTGCAAACCCTAAAACAACTCTCACCCCATTACTTGATTGCGACGGCAACCCCTCCTGCTTCTCTTCTTGTCACGCAATTGAGAGACAAGAACAAGTGAGATCTTCTGTTAGGTAATATCTTATTAATTTGTTTTGATTCCTGATGTTATGTGATAATGCACGTACGTAATGTTAACTTGATTTGATCATGGGCATGTAGGTTGGTTTAGGATATATGGATTTATGATAAGGAAATCGTTATGGCTTAAACCAATAGTCAGGCTATTGAAATCAATTATGTGATTGACTGAATGGAAATATGGTGTGTTAATGAATGGAAATTGTATCGAAACTGTTGTGTAGATGGAACAGGGAAGGGTTGCGTGTGTGTGTAAACAGTTGATCTCCACAACCCTTATATCACCAACTAACCCTTTTCAGTAATTGCATGTGAAGCTATTAATTGACATCATGATCATCACTAGTCCATGTTACAACCTAATAATCGGTCCAGTCATATGTCTTCTAGTAGTCAAATCACACTTGGGTTTGTCAGGAGAGTTATCATGTGCATGTGGAGAACTATTTTGCATGATAATTATTGTCGACAACTGTGCTTCAAGTTTACATGAGATTCCATAGGATATGCATGTAAAATGGCGGCTAACATTTGTTTTTAGTGCATGAGCAATGTCAGGGAGTTATGATTTAATATACATGTGCCATATGAGTATGTGATGAGTAAATGTTGACTTGAATGTTGAGGATGTCTCTATTAATTAATAGTCTGAATAAACTTCGATTAGTGTGTTGTGCATGATGATAATGACTTATATGCTAGGGCACTATCTGTTATCAATGTTTTGATAAATGTGTTTCTTCACAAACTGATGTTGACTTTGGACATGGCTGCCGAAGACTATGATGTAATTTTGAAATGTATGTGACTCTGTTAAGATATTAACTCTGTTAAATTGGTTAACCTCGTTAGATATTAACTCGGTTAAGTTTATTGTGTAACGTTGTTAGTCAATAAACCCTGTTAAGCTAATTAACACTGTTATGTTATTAACTCTGCCAAGTGGATTAAATCTGTTAATTATGTGACTTCATTATACACGTTAATTCAGTTAAACCTGTTAACTCGGTTAAGTGAGTTGCATGAAATTGACTAACTGTTTACATGATACAAGATGCTAACTGTCAAGCATACTCTGTGATAGTATTGTGATACTAGTTACTTGTGAAATGTTACGAACATAAACTGATTTAGTATACGTGCACTATAGGACATGATTGATTTCTTGTGAGCACTTAACTTAGCATACCGAGCAAACCTAAGGTGAGTTCACTGCATTTCTCAAGCATGCGTCCCGGTGGTTTGGGACAACTAGTAAATATTTGGAAGGGAATCTTGGGTAAACAGTTAAATTGGGTTTTGGTTATTAAACATGGAATCTATCATTATCGGATTGCCTGTAGGGCAATGGGGTAATTAGTTGATAGCGCTATTAGGTTTGATACCTCGCACCGGGCCGTAAGGACGGGCGCGAACTAATTATCTGGGCATCATTACCAATGCTTGGTTAGGGGCATTGGGGACTGGACACACTTCCAGGTTATTAAGGGACACACTTCCCGGATACATATGGGCACACTCCCTAGGAAATCTCAACAAGTCATAAACAGCATCATATCACAACGTTGAATTGGCTTAACAGATATCTGGTAACTACACACGTTAACAAAACCTTGAACTCACCAGCGTAGTCTGACACACTTGTTTACATGCTTGTAGGTAATCACTGAAGGAACTTGGGAACTTGTCGTCTGATGCTGCTGGAGTGGTTGTGGTCATGATAAACAATTACATTGATTTGGTTTTGATACATTTATACACTTATACATTTATGCTTCCGCTCAATACTTTGGTTTTGGTATAACTTACAAACGATACATTTCTTTCAATTGAGTATTTTCATACATTACTACTTGTGTTTGACATGATTGGTGGCTCTTTGTTGGATCGTTGCACCTCCATTAGGGACATGCCCTAGGTGGTAATTTGGGGGTGTGACATACGATGGAGGCATTACTTGGACGGTACCAAATGCATTACTTAGACCGATCATAAGGGCCTCCCGTGAATCGTTGTTCGAAAAGAGCTAAACATGTAATGACATCGCTGGATGGAACTATTGAATGATTACGACAATGAAACCTGAATGTGTACGAGCTTTGCAACTCACTATCAACTCTAGCCTACCCGATCAGATTTGCCATGTTCTAACCGAAGCATTAAAGGAAGAGGAATTTCAAGTTGGGTCCATGCGGGGCATGGAAGAGCAACTTTTGGCAAGATTGGACGATATTCACTACTTCATGGAACGCATATCTTTTCCCATTATACCGCAACCATATGGAACTTGAGTGGAGCAAAGCACACCTGCCCCGATATTCTAGTTATCTGTGTTTTGGAGGGGGATATTAAGATTTATGAATCTTGTACAGGAGACCAGACGTGAAGTTCCACATAGCAAAGTATGTGAACGATGTTTGACTTGTGGGAAAGTCAAGGTGGAGTATCAGCAACCAGAAACACCCATATGGAAATGAGAACATACTGCCATGGATTTTGTCACCAGTCTACTTGCAACTCGAAACTGAAACAGTATCACATGGATGATCGTTGAGCGCCTCATGTAACCAGCACACCTTCTTGCAATCAAGGGAACTGACGAGTCTTCACAGCTAGTGAATATTCCTCTGAGAGAGGCGGCTTTTTAGGCACGAGGTGCCAACTCCTGTTATCTCTGATTTTGGTCTATACCTGATTTATGACAGGCAGTACACAACACTCTTGGCTCATGTATGGGCATGAGCATTATTCGTCATCACAGGACCAATGGTTGGAGTAAACGAACCATCCTGACACCAGAAGACATGCTGCGAGCATGTGTGTGATTGACTTAGTGAAAATTGGCAAGGACATATACCTTTGGCTGAGTTTTACCGTAGCAGTCACCATTCTAGTATTCAGACAACTCTGTTTGAGATATTGCATGGACAGTAACGCTAATCTCCTTGTTGGATCAAGGTGGGTGGCAACCTAATCGCAGATCCAGGACTTGCACTCGAACCACTTGGGAAGATCAGGAAAACTGGTGAGCTTAGGAAACACTGGGAGTTTGTTGTAGGCGAACGTATCATAATCGAGAGTTTCAACCTGGGAGGGTGCGGTACACTATGGAAAACGTGGGAAGCTTAGTCTACTATACGTTGGGATATTTGAATTTCTGGAACGAATCGATGACATGGCTCACAAACCCAAGTTACCCGACGAATTGGGTAACGTACATGATGTCATTTATGTCTCGAATCTAAGGTAGTGTTTGTCTGATGAAACGCTTGTGATACCCTTATTAGAGTCTGAGGTTAATGACAAGTTGCGGTTGTTGAGGAATCTACTGAAATCATGGACCGGGACGTCAAGATTGGTTAGCATAGTCAAATCCTGATCGCGATAGTTCGTTGGAACTCAAGACATGGATCGGAGTCCACGTGGGAACACAAAGATCTGATAAAGCTCTGGTATCCTCAATTGTTCAGACGGTTGAATCAACTTTTGGCTGTCAATAGTGAATTTCGGGACGAAATTCCCTTTCAAGTTGGGGATGATGTGGCACCCGAGGAAAACCCACAGCCATCCTGATCTATTACTTCACTCCTCTGTGACCGCCATTCAAATTTCAGGACAAAATTTCTTTCAAGTTGGGGATGATGTGACAACTCGTACTCCAGAACCTTTCTTTGTGTTGGATGTGACACGTACGAACATTACGTAACTAATTGGTATGCTATTTAAATGAAATGTCATGAGCGGTTTGTGTTTATGCATTAGGTGAATTGTTGCTAAGTGTTAACTAGTTTATAATTTCCACTCGCACAACACCCTTCAGATCGCACAACACTTATCACAACCACACACTTCTTAGCTTGTTCTCGGCTCAAATCTATTGAGCCCAAAGCTGAGCCGGCCTGTTCCTATGGTGTGCGTACACATTCCCCAATAGGGGGATTGATTTCTCATAACTTTCAAACACACAAGTTCCACCAAACCCTAAACACTTCTCTTTCCTTTGCATACCCGACGGTAGTCTCTTACATCTCACGAAGCTTTCGTGATTCTTCTTGTATTACGGTTAGTATTATCATTTTAATTATACCCTATTTGATTACTTGTTGGTCATCGATGCATGATATGTGTTTATCGTGTTCTTGCATGATATGAGTAGATATGATTGTGTGTTGATAGAATCCTTGATGAACATTCGATGATTCACGAATCTGATATGGTTAATAATGTTGTGCGGCTACATAGATTGTATGATGATGAAGCTCCATGATATTAAAAACTAGTTCACGAGTAGGCTACGATTTGGGCTATGTGTTAACTAGAATATGATATGGGTGCAAGCAATGTCATTAGATGTTGATCTAATTTAAAAGTTTTTTTAATGTTCTAGATGCTAATTGATGTTAATCGCTAAACAAGAGTCTACACATGCGTATGTTCGATGATATTGTTAATTATGTGGTTGATGTTGAGTATGGTGTGCATGACGTTCATAGGAGTCTTGATTGAATTTGATAATATGATTGATCGACGATTGAGATTATGATCCGAATTAGTTTGATAGCATATTGTGGTTTGATGAACTGTTAATATGATCTTGTAGAAAAATGTTGTTTGATCCAAATTAATTTGGAAATTATTGGTGATTGATGTTTGTGATTAACTTGGGAAGTAACCGATAGAATTCCATAATTGATTTGACCACAATTTAAGGAAAAGTGTAACTGCCAATACTTGGACCACACACCTTCATGGTGATCACACACCCCTCACACAATCGCACAACTTAACCCGGATCGCACAAGGCCATCCGGATCGCACAAGAACATCTGATCGCACAAGAGTGCTGAATCGCACAACACATCAATGGGTTAGTCATGTTGGACCGTAGACTATTGGGCTGGGTAACATAACTGAATCGCAAAAGTGGGTCCAGTCGCACATGTTCGTAATGGTCGCACAAGTAGGCCTAGTCGCACAAGCTGAATATTTGGGCTGGATTTCTCGTTGGGACGCACATTTATATGACATATGTGCTTAACTGATTTTGTGTATGATTTACTGATGAGTCGTATGAGATCCAAAGAATGCATGATGTGTATTATGTGATGATTTTCTTGTGTAACTACGTGAACAACATGAATGCAAACTGATTATGTGTACATAAACATCATAGGCTTTGACTGATTAAGTGTGAACAAGTAACTAATCTTACCGAGCAAACCAAGGTGAGTTCACTGCTCTTTTCTCCAAGCATGCGTCCCGGGGAGGGACGTCTGGTAAACGTTCCGGGGAGGAATGTCGGGTTATTGGGATGTTTGTTAATACTCGCATATCTATCACCTAAGTCACATCTACCGATTGTTGCTGGGGAGGCAACAGGGTATTAGTTAATAGCGCTATTTAGGTTTGGCAACCTCACACCGTACCGGGTAGGTCGGGAGTGAATTAATGATCCCAGTCTTGACCATTACTTTGATAGAGGCAATAGGGTTTGGGCAAAACAACTTTAAGCCATCAGCGGTAAACGAGTTATTACAATATCAAATCATTGAAATGTTTTAATCTGGTAACTGGTATCTAAACACGTTAACAAAACTTTGAACTCACCAGCGTCGTCTGACACACTTGTCTGCATGCTTGCAGGTCTATAGGTTATATCATTTGTAACTTGCTATTTGGAAGGCTGGAGTGGTCATGGGCCGACTTACATGGAATCGCAACACAAGTCTAATGGTTTACTTTCGCATAGTTTATGAAACACTTAACAAATGAGTTATGCTTCCGCTGTGTACACTGAATTATATGTAACACTTTATGTTAATGAATGAAAGTTTTATTTAATTATATTTACGAGTTCAATGTGATTGGTGGCTAAGATCCTGGTACGTCACACGCCTCGCAGGGATTTCCGCATATGGTATTTTGGGGGTGTGACATATCCCATTTTTGTTTTACACAATTGTGAATCTTATGGCTTTTTTACTCTCTAATCAAGATTCTCGGCATTGAAAAATCTTCGTAAACTAAATCACACGGGTATATGTTGACATTTAAGAGATATACAGTCAAGAAAATCAAGAGCAGTGTTGATATATATGTGGATTAGACACCAAAAAGTAAACACTCAAGAAATAGCTACAATTTAAGGTATGTGTTTAGTGATGGCATCAGATTCCTAATTGACCGAGAAAAGTCAGGTGGCAAGAAAAGCTGCTTCCAGGAGGTTGTCAAGTGTTTTCGCTCGACAATTCCATTCTTGGGTCGTTGATTTGGCTCTTGTTCCTGTAACTCGAATCCTAGCCCGGTATATCCCATTTTAGTTTTACACCATTGTGAACCTTACGCCTTTTTTACTCTCTGATCGACGTTCTCGACATTGAAAAATCTTCGTATACTAAATCACACGTGTATATGTTGACATTTAAGAGATATACAGTCAAGAAATTCAAGAGCAATGGTGATATATATGGGGATTTGACACCAAAAAATAAACACTCAAAAAATAGCTACAATTTAAGGTATGTGTTTAGTGACGACATCAGATTCCTAATTGATGGAGAAAGGTCTGGTGGTAAGAAAAGCTGCTTCCAGGAGGTTGTCAAGTGTTTTCGATGGGCAATTCCATTCTTGGGTGGTTGGTTTGGCCCTTGTTCCTGTAACTCGAATCCTAGCCAAGTATATCGCATTTTAGTTTTACACCATTGTGAACCTTACGCCTTTTTTACTCGCTGATCGAGGTTCTCGGTATTGAAAAATCTTCTTAAACTAAATCACACATGTATATGTTGACATTTAAAAGATATACAGTCATGAAAATCAGGAGCAATGGTGATATATATGCGAATTAGACACCAAAAAATAAACACTCAAAAAATGGCTACAATTTAAGGAATGTGCTTAGTGACGGCATCAGATTCCAAATTGATGGAGAAAGGTTTGGTGGCAAGAAAATCTGCTTCCAGGAGGTTGTCAAGTGTTTTTGCTCGACGATTCCATTCCTGGGTGGTTGGTTTAGCCCTTGTTCCTATAACTCGAATCCTAGCCCGGTATATCCCCTTTTAGTTTTACACCATTGTGAACCTTACGCCTTTTTTACTCTCTGATCGAGGTTCTCGGCATTGAAAAATCCAGAGCAATGGTGATATATATGCGGATTAGACACCAAAAAATAAACACTTAAAAATGGCTACAATTTCAGGAATGTGTTTAGTGACGACATCAGATTCAAAATTGATGGAGAATGGTCTGGTTGTCACACCCCCAAAATCCACACGCGGAGTATCACCGCTTGGAGGCGTGACTGACCAGGATCAAACCACTAATCATATTGAACAAGCAAGTAATTAATTGTAAAAGTCCAACCAACACAATTAGTGTCCAAAACGACCATAGTTTAAGTTATGAGCGGAAGCATAATGTTTAAAACCAAAACATAAGTTTTAAAATCCAAATGTTTAACATGGCACACAGCTGTCCATGTCCCACAACGACTCTTCCTTGTGCAAGCTCCAGCTAAGTACCTATTGACCTGCAAAGCATGTAGTAACGAGTCAACAATAATGTTGAGCGAGTTCACAGTTGGGTATTGGTTTTAGTTGTTCCAAAAATAGTTCCTTTAACTGGCATCCCTGCCGTGGGGGTTACCCCATAGTTGAAAAACGTGATTTGTTTAACCCATTAACTCTGGCAATCCTGCCGTGGGGGCTACCCCATGATAGTTATCTGGCATTTCGGCCGTGGGGGCTACCCCATGTATACACTAGACTCGTTACCATATCGACTGCTGACTGAAGTCATGTTTAAGTGCCCTGAACTGTCAATGTCTATCAGCATTGACGTGCCCAGATCCATTAGTTCACGCCCGTCCTCTGCGGCACGGTGTGAGGCTTGTCAGACCTAAATAGCGCTATCTAACTAATGACCCGCTCGCCATTGGCCCGGCGATTAAGTAGATATAAAAAGGAGGGACTTCGTGATAGAGTTTTGGTCTAGTAAAGTTATCTGTCCGTAAGGACGAGGAATTACATTCCTGAACCATTACTGTCCTACCCAAGAAAGGACGAGGAATCCATATTCCTTAACCCCATTCCCAACCCCTGGGAATCCCATGCTTTGTAGAGTGTGAACTCACCTTAGATTGCTCGGTAGATAAACAGAAAGGTCAATTGAGCTGCTAGAGGTCAACCACGTCCTAACATGGTTACCATACAAGTCAGGTCTAGGTGCACGTATGGTTACACATAGATAACAGATTATGAACACAGGTTGATCATGGTAAACACATAATACACGTTAGCACCTTAACAATAACAGTCAAGTACACATCATGCCTAACTTGTACGATCCAACAGATAAAGCCCCAAAACTGTCGGCCCAACATGTTGTGCGGTCGGCACAGCCTTGTGCGACCCACATCATGTTGTGCGATTCAATAATATACCCGGCTCAACATATCAAGAAAACCCAAACATACAAATACGGCCCAAAATTAGCAAAGGTGGGTCTTGTGCGGTTCGGACAGAATTGTGCGGTCCTACCTACTTGTGCGATCCAATAACAATCAGGCCCAACCATAAGCACTCGGCCCACTTATTAAACAGACCACATCTTGTGCGATTCAGTAATTCTTGTGCGACTTAGGATATCTTGTGCGACCAAAGAAACTTGTGCGATTGGTTTCCAAAAATCCGAAACTTATGCTAATTAGTTTTTATGAAATCATCAGTTATCAATCATCCATTAAATCAGTCAAAACAATTAAACAGTTTCCTATTTTCGTGGTTTATCTATTAACAACTAATCAGTTTCCAAGCCAAACGGTAATTGATCAAATTGAACAATCATCATTAATTTATATAACCTTAATACTCGAAACCCCCACTAATCGATAAATAAATCATCATCACAGGTACTGATATTCATGTGATATACTTGAAAACCATTCGACCACACCTTTCATACATATTATCAACGTCACTCGGTTCATGCGTTTAATCAAGACATCAATCCATTCTCATCACATGATAACTTTAACTATTCTGACAACACACATTTACTATGCACATGCTTGGATTTTATCAATACTACAACCACACACACATGGCCGACAATCTCATTAAATCAAAGTTATCCACTATTAACTAATCATTATTCTACAACATCATTGGATCGATATAATCAGATAACATGCTTGCAATCATATACAATATTGATTTTTTCCCCACATATTCAAATAAACATTATTGTTCATCATACACAAAATCCTTAGCCATTTAATCAAGTCATGAAATCATATCATCAATTACAAACCACAAGTCATGAATTACTAACCGATTGAGATAAGATGAGAGTGTTCCGAATTCAAGAGCTTCGATGAGAATAGGATGATGTTTGGCGTCGGCTTTGAGAGAAGATAGAGAGATCGTAGGGTTTGTCTGTGTTGTGTTTTGCAAGTTGTGAGGAGAAACCCTATCTCCTAAGTGTTATGCGCATAAAAGAGAGTGGGCCGAACGCTCACTTGGGCTGCCCATTGATCCGAATACAAGTTGTGGCCCTAATGGGCTTGTGCGATCGGGTGAGTGTTGTGCGTTTAAGCCGTTTATATACATACATACATTACACAAAGCACGTATCAACATAACATTCATATAATCATTCATTTTCATAAAATCACATATCATACACATACGGTACTTCAAAGTACAAAGATAGGTTCGGAAATACGAGTTGTCACATTATCCCCAAGTTGAAAGAAATTTCGTCCCGAAATTTAGCACGTACTCACTGAGGAAGCTAGTTAAGTTGCATGGTTTTCCTGGTTTTCCTGGGGTGTCACATCCTCCCCCCGTTGATCTGGAATTTCGTCCCGAAATTCCGTAGCTTCAGCCTCAGTAGTGGTTGTACTGTTTGCGAATAGTTGGGGGTACTTTTGTTTCATTTGATCCTCGCGTTCCCAGGTGAACTCTGGGCCGCGACGGGAGTTCCAAGGAACTCGAACGAGAGGTATTCTAGTACGCTTAAGGACCTTAACATCCCGGTCCGTGATTTCAACTGGTTCCTCGACGAATCGTCGCTGCTCGTCGATGGTGAGCTCCTTCAAAGGAACTATGTGGGTCTCATCTGACAGACACTTCTTCAAATTTGACACGTGAAAAACATTGTGAACTGCACTGAGTTCTGCTGGTAGGTTCAGTTTATAGGCCACCTTGCCTATTTTCTCAATGACTTCGAAAGGTCCAACGTATCGTGGGTTAAGTTTGCCCCTTTTCCCAAAATGAACCACACCCTTCCAGGGTGAAACTTTGAGTAGTACACGCTCCCCAACCTGGAGCTCTAGTGGTTTTCTGCCCTTATCGGCGTAAACTTTCTGACGGTCACGAGCTGCCGCCATTCGTTGTCGTATCTGAGCAATTCGCTCTATTGTGTCTACCACAAGTTCTGGACCAGTAATCTGACTATCCCCCACCTCTGCCCAACAAAGAGGTGACCGGCATTTTCGCCCGTACAATGCCTCAAACGGAGCAGCTTTAATGCTGGTGTGGTAGCTGTTATTGTATGTAAATTCTACCAGTGGCAGATGCTTTTCCCAGCCGTTGCCAAAGTCAATTACACATGCCCTAAGCATGTCTTCTAGGGTCTGGATGGTGCATTCTGACTACCCATCCGTTTGCGGGTGATAAGCTGTGCTCATATCTAATCGTGAGCCAAAGGACTTGTGCATTGCTTGCCACAGTTCTGATGTAAAACGTGCATCTCGATCCGAGATAATAGAGGTGGGCACTCCGTGCCTCGAGACAACTTTCTTAAGATATACGTCTGCTAGGGTGGAGAACTTATCCGTTTCCTTGATAGCCAAGAAGTGAGCAGACTTTGTGAGTCGATCCACGATCACCCAAATAGTATCGTTACCACGTTGTGATCTAGGCAGGCCAGTAACAAAATCCATGGAAATTTGCTCCTATTTCCATTGTGGTATCTCTGGTTGTTGAAGTGGGCCTGAAGGTTTCTGGTATTCCGCCTTGACTCTCACACAAGTCAAGCACTTGCTAACGTACGTTGCTATGTGGGCCTTCATGCTAGGCCACCAATATGTAGTTTTGATATCGTGATACATCTTATCCGAACCAGGATGTACTGAGTAGCGAGACTTGTGTGCCTCATCCATCACAAGCTCTCGTAGGTTGCTATAAAGTGGGACCCAAATGCGTCCTGTTACGTAGTAAGCACCGTCTTCCTTCTGTTCTAAGCGTTGCCTTGAGCCGCGTAGGGCTTCAGCCCTAACGTTTTCTGATTTCAATGCTTCTACCTGAGCATTTCGTATTTGAGAAGGAAGACTAGACTGTATAGTAAGTTGTAAAGCTCGTACGCGCTTGGGCGCAGTGTCCTTTCGACTGAGGGCGTCGGCCACAACATTGGCTTTGCCCGGGTGATATCTGATCGAGCATTCGTAGTCATTCAGTAGCTCGACCCATCGTCGCTGTCGCATATTGAGTTCCTTCTGTTTGAAGATATGCTCGAGGCTCCTGTGATCATTGTAGATAGCACATTTGGTACCGTACAGGTAATGTCGCCATATCTTAAATGCAAAAACAACAGCTCCCAGCTCTAAATCATGTGTAGTGTAGTTCTTTTCATGAACTTTGAGTTGGCGTGAAGCGTAGGCTATAACTTTATCCCGCTGCATCAATACGCAACCAAGACCATGAATGGATGCGTCGCAGTAAACCACGAAGTCGTCTGTGCCCTCTGGCAATGAAAGGATAGGTGCACTGCAAAGTCTATCCTTTAAGTGCTGAAACGCTAACTCCTGTGCATTTCCCCAACGATAAACAACGCCCTTCTGCGTTAGCGAAGTAAGAGGCTGTGCAATCTTGGAAAAATCCTTTATAAACCTCCTGTAGTAACCTGCCAATCCCAAGAATTGGCGAATTTCCGTTGGCGTACGAGGTGCAGGCCAGCTCTTGATCGACTCTACCTTGGATGGATCAACGTGAATCCCATCCTTGTTCACTACATGGCCTAAGAAATGGACTTCACGAAGCCAGAAGTCACATTTTGAAAACTTGGCGTACAGCTGTTCTGCTCGAAGGAGTTCCAAAATGAGTCGTAGATGTTGCTCGTGTTCCTCCTGACTCTTCGAATAGATCAGGATGTCGTCGATGAAAACTATGACAAACTTGTCTAGGTACGGCTTGCACACTCGATTCATCAAGTCCATGAAGACCGCAGGTGCGTTTGTCAGCCCAAAAGGCATGACCAAGAACTCATAGTGGCCATATCGAGTTCTAAAGGCTGTTTTGGAGACGTCCTCTTCCCGGACTCTCAGCTGGTGATATCCTGATCCCAAATCAATCTTTGAATAGTAGCTCGACCCTTGCAACTGGTCGAACAAGTCGTCAATGCGTGGAAGAGGATAGCGATTCTTCACAGTCACCTTGTTAAGTTCACGGTAGTCGATGCACATTCTGAAAGTACCATCCTTCTTCTTTACGAATAGCACTGGAGCTCCCCAAGGCGATGAGCTAGGACGAATAAAACCCTTATCCAAGAGTTCTTGTAGTTGCGTAGAGAGTTCTTTCAACTCTGATGGAGCTAAACGATACGGTGCACGAGCTATGGGTGCTGCTCCAGGAGCTAGCTCGATTTGGAACTCGACCTGGCGATGAGGCGGGAGGCCAGGCAATTCCTCAGGGAATACCTCAGGATAGTCGCGTACAATCGGAAAATCCTCTATCTTCTTCTCTTTCTTCGAGGTGTCGGTAACGAGTGCCAGGATGGCAGTGTGGCCCTTACGCAAACACTTTTGGGCCTTAAGGGAAGAAATGATGCTCACAACAGCACCACTCTTGTCGCCACGAATCATGAGAGGTTCATCGCCTGGGCGAGGAATACGGACAATCTTTTCGTTGCAAAGAATCTCTGCTTGATGTTGGGATAACCAGTCCATCCCAATGACAACGTCGAAACTACCCAGAGTGATAGGAAGGAGGTCGATCGAAAAAGTGTGATCAGCAAGAACAAGAACAAGATTACAACCTTTGACTACGTGTGTGACCTCTATACTTTTACCATTAGCTAACTCTACAGCGTGTTTGGGGTTCAAAGGTGTTGGGGTACGCTTAAGCAGTTGACTAACTTTTAGGGACACATAACTAGTATCAGCACCCGAATCAAATAAGACAGTAACGTAAAAGTCGTCGAGAAGGAACTTACCCGTCATAACATTGGGATCATTCCTAGCTTCTCCATTGCCAATAATGAACGCACGACCCCTTGCACCATTACCATTGTTACCCCCGTTGTTCCCATTCCCCTGGTTGTTGTTGTTACTGTTGTTCTGGTTCCTGTTCAGCTGGGGACAATCTCTCTTGAAATGGCCTTCAGCTCCACACTGAAAGCACTCCTTGTTGTTACCCTGCGGCTGCTGTTGTTGGCGTTGATTCTGTTGAACTTGCTGTTGCTGACGGTTCTGGTTTGCTGGGTATAAACTTCTGCAATCCTTTGCTGCGTGGCCTGGCTTGTTGCACCGATGACAGTTACCCCTGGTGCATGGCCCGCTGTGATGTAGGTTACAGCGATTGCATTTAGGATGATTTCCCTTGTACACACCACGACTTTGGCTACCAGATGATTGCTGACTAGGACTCTTATAGTCGTCAGTCCTTCTCTGCTGAAATTGAGATTGCACAGAAGTTGAACCTTTGCTTGAAGCTCCATCCCGTTTTCTCTTGTTGTCACTAGGAGCATCCGAAGTAGCTGTAGCACTTAAACGCTTGGGTAACCTGTTCTGCTCCACCGCCTGATCAGTGAGACGGTGAGCCAACTGAACAACCTGCTGGATGGTGGCGAGGTTTGCTGAAGTCACATGACTTTGGATTTCTGGCACTAGGCCCTTGAGAAAAAGTTCAATACGCTTAATTGGAGGGTCCACCATAGTAGGGCACAATAATGCAAGTTCATTCGATCTCTTAGTATACGCCTCAATTTCTGACCCCGTCATCTTGAGGTTGTAGAACTCGACTTCCAACTTATGAATGTCATCACGACTGCAGTATTCCTCCTTGATCATTTCTTTAAAATTGTTCCATGGGGTGGCGTTAGCAGCAACCAACCCCAGCATTTGGACCTGTGCGTTCCACCATGTGAGGGCTAAACCCTCGAGAGTACCGGTAGCATACTTCACCCTGCGTGCCTCAGGGCATTCACACATTTCAAACACAGATTCTAGTTTCTCAAACCAGTGGAGGAGACCTACAGCTCCTTCAGTGCCGCTAAATGTAGTTGGTCGGCAGTCCATAAAGGTTTTGAAGGTGCACACCGGTGGCTGAGCATGTTGACCTGTTGTGGGTGTAAGAAAGGACAAAGTTTAACACAAAGATAGGTTCACGAGAGTAGGACCTAAAGATCCTAGAATGAGTTTTAAACTACAGGGTATACCTCCTGCTTGTGCGGCTGCAAGTGCCGCAACAACCTGTTCGTTAATCAGAGCCGTCAACTGGGCTTGAGTCATGTTAATGCGTCTAGACATGATCTTCATATCAAGAGAAACGTGGGTGAGAAGGGTTCGCGAAAGTGCGATGACAGAAGAGAGTAAGCACACATGTGTTCAAGCAACAGTAGCTATACTAAATAAGCATATCATGAGCAAAGTTCTACGATATCTAGCATGTAGGCAATGTAACATAAATCATATCACCTAGAATGTCAAGTCTTGCACGTGGAGTGAAGCGTCATTGTGGATCGTAGAGCACTGTACAGGTTATAGTCTGGTTTTAACAAAAACATTTTCCTTTATTAAAACCAGGTTCTCTATAACCAATGGCTCTGATACCAATCTGTCACACCCCCAAAATCCACACGCGGAGTATCACCGCTTGGAGGCGTGACTGACAAGGATCAAACCACTAATCATATTGAACAAGCAAGTAATTAATTGTAAAAGTCCAGCCAACACAATTAGTGTCCAAAACAACCGTAGTTTAAGTTATGAGCGGAAGCATAATGTTTAAAACCAAAACATAAGTTTTAAAATCCAAATGTTTAACATGGCACACAGCTGTCCATGTCCCACAACGACTCTTCCTTGTGCAAGCTCCAGCTAAGTACCTATTGACCTGTAAAGCATGTAGTAACGAGTCAACAATAATGTTGAGCGAGTTCACAGTTGGGTATTGGTTTTAGTTGTTCCAAAAATAGTTCCTTTAACCGGCATCCCTGCCATGGGGGTTACCCCATAGTTGAAAAACGTGATTTGTTTAACCCATTAACTCTGGCAATCCAGCCGTGGGGGCTACCCCATGATAGTTATCTGGCATTTCGGCCGTGGGGGCTACCCCATGTATACACTAGACTCGTTACCATATCGACTGCTGACTGAAGTCATGTTTAAGTGTCCTGAACCGTCAATGTCTATCAGCATTGACGTGCCCATATCCATTAGTTCACGCCCGTCCTCTGCGGCACGGTGTGAGGCTTGTCAGACCTAAATATCGCTATCTAACTAATGACCCGCTCGCCATTGGCCCGGCGATTAAGTCGATATAAAAAGGAGGGACGTCGTGATAGAGTTTTGGTCTAGTAAAGTTATCTGTCCGTAGGGACGAGGAATTACATTCCTGAACCGTTACTGTCCTACCCAAGAAAGGACGAGGAATCCATATTCCTTAACCCCATTCCCAACCCCTGGGAATCCCATGCTTTGTAGAGAGTGAACTCACCTTAGATTGCTCGGTAGATAAACAGAAAGGTCAATTGAGCTGCTAGAGGTCAACCACGTCCTAACATGGTTACCATACAAGTCAGGTCTAGGTGCACGTATGGTTACACATAGATAACAGATTATGAACACAGGTTGATCATGGTAAACACATAATACACGTTAGCACCTTAACAATAACAGTCAAGTACACATCATGCCTAACTTATACGATCCAACAGATAAAGCCCCAGAACAGTCGGCCCAACATGTTGTGCGGTCGGCACAGCCTTGTGCGACCCACATCATGTTGTGTGATTCAATAATATACCCGGCCCAACATATCAAGAAAACCCAAACATACAAATACGGCCCAAAATTAGCAAAGGTGGGTCTTGTGCGGTTCGGACAGAATTGTGCGGTCCGACCTACTTGTGCGATCCAATAACAATCAGGCCCAACCATAAGCACTCGGCCCACTTATTAAACAGACCACATCTTGTGCGATTCAGTAATTCTTGTGCGACTTAGGATATCTTGTGCGACCAAAGAAACTTGTGCGATTGGTTTCCAAAAATTCGAAACTTATGCTAATTAGTTTTTATGAAATCATCAGTTATCAATCATCCATTAAATCAGTCAAAACAATTAAACAGTTTCCTATTTTCGTGGTTTATCTATTAACAACTAATCAGTTTCCAAGCCAAATGGTAATCGATCAAATTGAACAATCATCATTAATTCATATAACCTTAATACTCGAAACCCCCACTAATCGATAAATAAATCATCATCACATGCACTGATATTCATGTGATATACTTGAAAACCATTCGACCACACCTTTCATACATATTATCAACGTCACTCGGTTCATGCGTTTAATCAAGACATCAATCCATTCTCATCACATGATAACTTTAACTATTCTGACAACACACATTTACTATGCACATGCTTGGATTTTATCAATACTACAACCACACACACATGGCCGACAATCTCATTAAATCAAAGTTATCCACTATTAACTAATCATTATTCTACAACATCATTGGATCGATATAATCAGATAACATGCTTGCAATCATATACAATATTGATTTTTTCCCACATATTCAAATAAACATTATTGTTCATCATACACAAAATCCTTAGCCATTTAATCAAGTCATGAAATCATATCATCAATTACAAACCACAAGTCATGAATTACTAACCGATTGAGATAAGATGAGAGTGTTCCGAATTCAAGAGCTTCGATGAGAATAGGATGATGTTTGGCGTCGGCTTTGAGAGAAGATAGAGAGATCGTAGGGTTTGTCTGTGTTGTGTTTTGCAAGTTGTGAGGAGAAACCCTATCTCCTAAGTGTTATGCGCATAAAAGAGAGTGGGCCGAACGCTCACTTGGGCTGCCCATTGATCCGAATACAAGTTGTGGCCCTAATGGGCTTGTGCGATCGGGTGAGTGTTGTGCGTTTAAGCCGTTTATATACATACATACATTACACAAAGCACGTATCAACATAACATTCATATAATCATTCATTTTCATAAAATCACATATCATACACATACGGTACTTCAAAGTACAAAGATAGGTTCGGAAATACGAGTTGTCACACTGGTGGCAAGAAAAGCTGCATCCAGGAGGTTGTCAACTGTTTTCGCTCGACGATTCCATTCTTGGGTTGTTGGTTTGGCCCTTGCTCCTGTAACTCGAATCCTAGCCCGGTATATCTCATTTTAGTTTTACACGATTGTGAACCTTACGCCTTTTTTACTATCTGATCGAGATTCTCGGCATTGAAAAATCTTCGTAAACTAAATCACACGTGTATATGTTGACATTTAAGAGATGTACAGTCAAGAAAATCAAGAGCAATGGTGATATATATGCGGATTAGACACCAAAAAATAAACACTCAAAAAATAGCTACAATTTAAGGTATATGTTTAGTGACGGCATAAGATTCCTAACTGATGGAGAAAAGTCTGGTGGCAAGAAAATCTGCTTCCAGGAGGTTGTCAAGTGTTTTCGCTCGACGATTCCATTCTTGGGTGGTTGCTTTAGCCCTTGTTCCTATAACTCGAATCCTAGCCAGGTATATCCCCTTTTAGTTTTACACCATTGTGAAACTTACGCCTTTTTTACTCTCTGATCGAGGTTCTCGGCATTGCAAAATCTAGAGCAATGGTGATATATATGCGGATTAGACACCAAAAAATAAACACTTAAAAATAGCTACAATTTCAGTAATGTGTTTAGTGACGACATCAGATTCCTAATTGATGGAGAATGGTCTGGTGGCAAGAAAAGCTGCATCCAGGAGGTTGTCAAGTGTTTTCGCTCGACGATTCCATTCTTAGGTTGTTGGTTTCGCCCTTGTTCCTGTAACTCAAATCCTAGCCCGTATATCTCATTTTAGTTTTACACGATTGTGAACCTTACGCCTTTTTTACTCTCTGATCGAGATTCTCGGCATTGAAAAATTTTCGTAAACTAAATCACACGTGTATATGTTGACATTTAAGAGATATACAGTCAAGAAAATCTAGAGCAATGGTGATATATATGCGGATTAGACACCAAATAATAAACACTTAAAAAATAGCTACAATTTAAAGTATGTGTTTAGTGACGGCATCAGATTCCTAATTGACGGAGAAAGGTCTGGTGGCAAGAAAAGCTGCTTACAGGAGGTTGTCAAGTGTTTTCGCTGGGTGATTCCATTCTTGGGTGGTTGATTTGGCCCTTGTTCCTGTAACTCGAATCCTACCCCGGTATATCCAATTTTTTTTTACACCATTGTGAACCTTAAGCCTTTTTTACTCTCTGATCGAGGTTCTCGGCATTAAAAAATCTTCGTAAACTAAATCACACGTGTATATGTTGACATTTAAGAGATATACAGTCAAGAAAATCCAGAGCAATGGTGATATATATGCGTATTAGACACCAAAAAATAAACTCTTAAAAAATGGCTACAATTTAAGGAATGTGTTTAGTGACAGCATCAGATTCCTAATTGATGGAGAATGGTCTGGTGGCAAGAAAAGCTGCTTCCAGGAGGTTGTCAAATGTTTTCGCTCGACGATCCCACTCTTGGGTGGTTCGTTTGGCCCTTGTTCCTATAACTCGAATCCTATCCCGGTATATCCCATATTAGTTTTACACCATTGTGAACCTTACGCCTTTTTTACTCTCTGATCGAGGTTCTCGGCATTAAAAAATCTTCGTAAACTAAATCACACGTGTATATGTTGACATTTAAGAGATATACAGTCAAGAAAATCCAGAGCAATGGTGATATATATGCGGATTAGACACCAAAAAATAAACACTTAAAAAATGGCTATAATTTCAGGAATGTGTTTAGTGACGGCATCAGATTCCTAATTGATGGAGAATGGTCTGGTGGCAAGAAAAGTTGCATCTAGGAGGTTGTCAAGTGTTTTCGCTCGGCGATTCCATTCTTGGGTGGTTTGTTTGGCCCTAGTTCTTGTAACTCGAATCCTAGCCCGGTATATCCCATTATAGTTTTACACCATTGTGAATCTTACACCTTTTTTACTCTCTGATCGTGGTTCTCGGCATTAAAAAATCTTCGTAAACTAAATCACACGTGTATATGTTGACATTTAAGAGATATACAGTCAAGAAAATCAAGAGCAATGGTGATATACATGCGGATTAGACACCAAAAAATAACACTAAAAAATAGCTAGAATTTAAGGTATGTGTTTAGTGACGGCATCAGATTCCTAATTAATGGAGAAAGGTCTGGTGGCAAGAAAGCTGCTTCTAGGAGGTTGTCAAGTGTTTTCGCTCGACGATTCCATTCTTGGGGGGTTGGTTTTGTCCTTGTTCCTGTAACTCGAATCCTAGCCCGCTATATCCCATTTTGGTTTTACACCGTTGTGAACCTTACTCCTTTTTTACTCTCTGATCGAGGTTCTGGGAATTGAAAAATCTTCGTAAACTAAATCACACGTGTATATGTTGACATTTAAGAGATATACAGTCAAGAAAATCAAGAGCAATGGTGATATATATGCGGATTAGACACCAAATAATAACCACTCAAAAAATAGCAACAATTTAAGGTATGTGTTTAGTAATGGCATCAGATTCCTAATTGATGTAGAAAGGTCTGGTGGCAAGAAAAGCCACTTCCAGGAGGTTGTCAAGTGTTTTCACTCGCGATTCCATTCTTGGGTGGTTGGTTTGGCCCTTGTTCCTGTAACTCGAATCCTAACCCGGCATATCCCATTTTGGTTTTACACCATTGTGAACCTTGCGCCTTTTTAACTCTCTGATCGAGGTTCTCGGAATTGAAAAATCTTCGTAAACTAAATCACACTTGTATATGTTGACATTTAAGAGATATACAGTCGAGAAATCAAGAGCAATGGTGATATATATGCGGATTAGACACCCAAAAATAAACACTCAAAAAATGGCTACAATTTAAGGTATGTGTTTAGTGAAGGAATCCGATTCCTAATTGATGGAGAAAGGTCTGGTGGCAAAAAAAGCTGCTTCCAGGAGGTTGTCAAGTGTTTTCGCTCGACAATTCCATTCTTGGGTGGTTGGTTTGGCCCTTGTTCCTGTAACTCGAATCCTAGCCCTGTATATCTCATTTTAGTTCTACACCATTGTGAACCTTACACCTTTTTTACTTTCTGATCAAGATTCTTGGCATTGAAAAATCTTCGTAAACAAAATCACACGTGTATATGTTGACATTTAAGAGATATACAGTCAAGAAAATCAAGAGCAATGGTGATATATATGCGGATTAGACACAAAAAAAATAAAAACTCAAAAAATGGCTACAATTTAAGGAATGTGTTTAGTGACGGCATCAGATTCCTAATTGATGGAGAAAGGTCTGCTGGTAAGAAAAGAGGTTGTCAAGTCTTTTCGCTCGACGATTTAATTCTTGGATGGTTGGTTTGGCCCTTGTTCCTGTAACTCGAATCCTAGCCCGGTATATCCCATTTTTGTTTTACACCATGGTGAATCTTACGCCTTTTTTACTATCTGATCGAGGTTCTCGGCATTGAAAAATCTTTGTAAACTAAATCACATGTGTATATGTTGACATTTAAGAGATATACAGTCAAGAAAATCAAGAGCAACGGTGATATATATGCGGATTAGACACAAAAAAAAAATAAACACTCAATAAATGGCTACAATTTAAGGAATGTGTTTAGCGACGACATCAGATTCCTAATTGATGGGGAAACGTCTTGTGGCAAGAAAACTTCCTCCAGGAGGTTGTCAAGTGTTTTCGCTCGACGATTACATTCTTGGGTGGTTGGTTTGGCACCTTGTTCTCGTAACTCGAATCCTAGCCCGGTATATCCCATTTTAGTTTTACACCATTTTGAACCTTTTTCCTTTTTTACTCTCTGATCGAGGTTCTCGGCACTGAAAAATCTTCGTAAACTAACTCACTCGTGTATATGTTGACATTTATGAGATATACAGTCAAGAAAATCAAGAGCAATGGTGATATATATGTGGATTAGACACCAAAAAAATAAACACTCAAAAAATGGCTACAATTTAAGGAATGTGTTTAGTGACGGCGTCAGATTCCTAATTGATGGAGAAAGGTCTAGTGGCAAGAAAAGCTACTTCCAGGAGGTGGTCAAGTGTTTTCGCTTGACTATTCAATTCTTGGGTGGTTGGTTTGGCCCTTGTTTTTGTAACTCGAATCCTAGCCCGGTATATCCCATTTTAGTTTTACACCATAGTAACCTTACGTCTTTTTTACTCTCTGATCGAGGTTCTCGGCATTGAAAAATCTTCGTAAACTAAATCACACGTGTATATGTTGACATTTAAGGGATATACAGTCAAGAAAATCAAGAGCAACGGTGATATATATGCGGATTAGACAAAAAAAATAAACACTCAAAAAATGGCTACAATTTAAGGAATGTGTTTAGTGACGGCATCAGATTCCTAATTGATGGAGAAAGGTCTTGTGGCAAGAAAACTTCCTCCAAGAGGTTGTCAAGTGTTTTCGCTCGACGATTCCATTCTTGGGTGGTTGGTTTGGCACCTTGTTCCCGTAACTCGAATCCTAGCCCGGTATATCCCATTTTAGTTTTACACCATTTTGAACCTTTTTTCCTTTTTTACTCTCTGATCGAGGTTCTCGGCACTGAAAAATCTTCGTAAACTAACTCACTCGTGTATATGTTGACATTTATGAGATATACAGTCAAGAAAATCAAGAGCAATGGTGATATATATGTGGATTAGACACCAAAAAATAAACACTCAAAAAATGGCTACAATTTAAGGAATGCGTTTAGTGACAGCGTCAGATTCCTAATTGATGGAGAAATGTCTGGTGGCAAGAAAAGCTACTTCCAGGAGGTGGTCAAGTGTTTTCGCTTGACGATTCATTTCTTGGGTGGTTGGTTTGGCCCTTGTTTTTGTAACTCGAATCCTAGCCCGGTATATCCCATTTTAGTTTTACACCATTGTGAACCTTACGTCTTTTTTACTCTCTGATCAAGGTTCTCGGCATTGAAAAATCTTCATAAACTAAATCACACGTGTATATGTTGATATTTAAGAGATATACAGTCAATAAAATCAAGAGCAATGGTGATATATATATGCGGATTAGACACCAAAAAATAAACACTCAAAAAATGGCTACATTTTAAGGAATGTGTTTAGTGACGGCGTCAGATTCCAAATTGATGGAGAAAGGTCTACTGGAAAGAATAGCTGCTTCCAGGAGGTTGTCAAGTGTTTTCGCTTGACGATTCCATGCTTTGGTGGTTGGTTTGGCCCTTGTTCCTGTAACTCGAATCCTAGCCCGGTATATCCCATTTTAGTTTTACACCATTGTGAACCTTATGTCTTTTTTACTCTCTGATCGAGGTTCTTGGCATTGAAAAATCTTCGTAAACTAAATCACACGTGTATATGTTGATATTTAAGAGATATACAGTCAATAAAATCAAGAGCAATGGTGATATATATATGCGGATTAGACACCAGAAAATACACACTCAAAAATAGCTACAATTTAAGGTATGTGTTTAGTGACGGCATCAGACTCCTAATTGATGGAGAAAGGTCTGGTGGCAAGAAAAGCTGCTTCCAAGAGGTTCTCAAGTGTTTTCGCTCAACGATTCCATTCTTGGGTCGTTGGTTTGGCCGTTGTTCCTGTAACTCGAATCCTAACCCGGTATATCCCATTTTAGTTTTACACCATTGTAAACCTTACGCTTTTTTTACTCTCTGATCAAGATTCTCGGTATTGAAAAATCTTCGTAAACTAAATCACACGTGTATATGTTGACATTTAAGAGATATAGAGTCAAGAAAATCAAAAGCAATGGTGATATATATGCGGAATAGACACCAAAAAATAAACACTCAAAAAATAGCTACAATTTAAGGTTTGTGTTTGGTGACAGCACTAGATTCTTAATTGATGGAGAAAGGTCTGGTGGCAAGAAAAGCTGCTTCCAGGAGTGTCACACCCCGATATTTCCTCATATTACCGGTGAGCCCGGTGGGGAGTATCGTGGCGTAGTTGATATCATCATGGTCAAACAGACACAGAATAGCACAGCGGAAGTCTTGGAATATAAAATATTATTACAAACTCAAATGTCTGAAAATATCAAAGTATTTATTATAGACGAGCCTGTAATATCAAATCCACAGGTGGATCATCACAGAATGTATAAAATGAAGGTTAGCAGACTTTATGGCATCTTTAAGGATTTGTAGGAACCTCTTTTTCGACACCGAGCAACTCCCAGCCTTTTACGAGTAGTACCTGCCACTTAGTCTTTTGAAAATACGTCAGTTTTCACTGGTAAATACAATTAACTGACTCATTTGAAAAGAGTTTATGAAAATTGATTTAAGTGCACAAGGCACAATCCATTTATAACTTGGGACAATCTTTAATAAAATCTTGTATACAGTTTTACATGTTTGTCATACATATGGGGCTGGTTTGGAAGCCGGTCATGATTAACCGACTCACCACTTATAAAACCCATAGAGGAGTTATCCTCAACTTGTGGGTAATTTAATATTTAGAATTTGCATCTGTCAGGTGTATGCGTACACCCCGTGCATAGGTGGTGGCCATTAATAACTTAAATGAGCCGAGGATATCCAGAACACGGTCGTTAACCCCCAATGTTTATGTTATCAAACAAGACAGATTAAAACGGGTTATGTAAATTTATTAATCACAATCCGATTAAATGATTTCATACCCGACCAAGTGGTATTATTATAATACCATATCCCAAGCCCGTATAGGGAAAATAAGTTAAAAGTGTTTACCTGAGCTAATACTTGATTCACAGCAAACTAACTCAGTCGTATCCAATCTATCTAAATGTAGGTAGCTTTTACCGGGTGGCTCTAGTCTGGAGTGATGGTAATATATAACCAATTCAGAATGCTAACGGTCTTATTTAAGTCGTAGACTTAGACCGGCTAGCTTAAAGTATCTAAAACGGTACGATATGCTAGATTAAGCGATGACCGGAATAGAATGTAATTTGGACCCAACAAGTTCGAATACTTGTATAATATGGGTAAACTAAGTACATTTTGGATTTTGAAGCAAAAATGATAAGGTTAAACCCGTTTCGGCAAACTTACGTAAACTAGTTACATAAACCGATCCGAACGTGTAAATACGTAACGGGCAACCAAATGAATTATATACTAGTCCCTTATGTTATTATGATTATAATATGTTAATACATCAGTAGGATGTTAACATATATGCCCAAAAAGTATTTAAAACCAAATTAAGTCTCGTAGGGGCATTTTGGTCATTTTACCCGTTATAAAAGAGGTTTTAAAGCAAACTGAAGTTCTGGTCTTTGGTAATCAGTAAAAATATTTATTTTATCCCATTACATCAGTAAGATATTATATATATGCGAAGTTTACCAATTATGGCCAAACTATGCCCCGGAATAGTATTTTGGTCATTTCACATAGGCTTTTAGGGATAATTTTGGAAGTCTGAGTTCATGACTTATACTTACTGTAATAATATTAAAATTTACTTAAAATTTCAGTAGGTAATAAGTCTTAGGTGTTAAATATGGTTTAAAACCATACTATGCGCCTAAATAGTGTAAAATCGCTAATTGACGATAATTAAGGTGTTTTATGGAAATCTGAGATTTTGATCAGTTTTGAATGCCCAAAATAATTTATTTAATGTATGAAATCAGTAGGAAAAGGTTTGGCATTCAAATCAATTGTTAATCTCATTTTATGCAATGAAAAGGGTATTATCGTCATTTACCGAATTACACAAGAACTCCATGATACGATCAGATTATAATCTGATCAAAAATTCCAAAAATCTTTAAAAATAATATCTTAACAGTAGGTAATGAGTTTTGGGTCAAAATCCAAGTTTAAACATGCCTTATGCAAGATATCACAATTTACTTAATAAAAAGCTTCTATTTACGATATCGAGCATAACTTCTATTTGAGACCAAGAACTGATGTGAAATTTTCGGGACATACTTATATATCAGTAACAAAGGTTTTTGTCCACTCACATTTCGAAAAATCTCATTTATATGTCAAAAGGGAAATTATGGCATTTATAAGCATAATAACGGACATGTGCATATAATTCAAACTACTAAGGACCAGGTAATATAACCTCAGGGGGTTATACTACTATATAATACGGTCCTAATAGAAGCTTAAAACATGGAAGAATCAAGCTTAAACGGTTCAGAACTGAAAGTCAAAGCAAAAGTCAAGCTTTTGCGACTTTCGGTTATAAACTGACCTTAGACTGATAATTGTCGGGTTAGGACTGATTAGACATGTTCTAATATTAATTACTAAGTCAATAGAATGTTAAAATATAATTTAGAACCTCTGTTTTATTTATTTAAATCAATTTTAAACTTTCTGTCCAGTTTGACTTTTTAACTAACTAGTTTGACCCGACAATTAACTAGTCAAACGAAATAATTAGGAGGTGCCCTTTTAAGGGTTAATCACCTACCTTAATATGGTTCCATAACCACTTTCATTTCGGTCAGTGGTTGGACCATTTGAGTTTAAACCGAAAGTCAAAGTTAATTTACGATAACTTGACTTTTCGGTTTATAAACTATAAAACTGAACTAAAGAGAGGGCTAAGACACTTACAAAGGGTCCTATCTATCTTTTAATACAAAAATTAAGTTCCACTCAGATTAGAAAAGCTCCAGAGGTTGAGAGATGTAGAGAAGGAATGAAAATGACAATTAACATGGATGAACCTTCATCCTTTATATAGGTTTTGAGAAATAATAGGATCAAGACAAGTGTATAGTGTGTCCTCCAAGGCTTGATAAGATTGTGACAAATGTTGTATTCAGAGCAAAAGCCTTGGTGAGCACATAACTTGGTGATCAAGAAAAAAATCATGGCTGAAATAAACAAACAGCAGCTGAAAGCTGTTTTGCTCGCTGGGGACTTTTACGCGCCCCGCGTAAGATTTAGAAGTCTCTTACGCGGCCCGCCTAGACTCACTAAATCAGCATTTAAACTTTCAAACATTGCAAGTTCAGTCCATGCACCTTTAAAGGTATTTTATCTTGCATTTTAGGCACTTTTAACCCCTCTAGTCAGTATGCAGATGATCTTGAGAGTATCACCAAACACCGTTAGATCCGGTTTCGCTAAACGTTCCCCGAAAACACTAGTTTCATCTCGTTGACGCTTTTAACCCCTATTCTTGGGAATTCGCGTAATGAACGCATAACGATATCGAAATCTTTTGAAGTTTATATCACTTATCCTTGAGAGTATGTTTAAATATTTCGAAGCCTCGGGTTCGTTAAAAGGTCACTCAGAGGTAATAATTAACATATTGACACATTTAACCCCTGTAGTTTATAATCTTTAGATTATTTTCTTAACGGCTTTCTCATATTCAATTAATCACTCGTTTAAGAATATATTCTTCATGTATGGTCATTCAGAGGCACAAGTTTGGCATGATGACACTTCTAGTCCCTCATATTCAACGTTTGACTTTATTAGGGTTTATTACACATGTCAACACATCATTGGACACGATTTTACGAGGTGTTACATCCTCACCCCCTTAAAAGAAATCTCGACCCCGAGATTTTCTTAAAAAGATGGAAGTACTTCCTATTGTATAATGGACTTAACTTCCGCAGTATATTGGGGAACTCTACGGGTATCCCAATTGACCTATTCAATAGGTACATGCTTCTCTTTGGAGCTTATTAACCTGTCGATCCTTGATCGATATAGGTCCTTCAATAAACCTCAGGCTTTCATCAGTATATAGGTCTTTATGAGGCATTGCTAGCGATTTATCAGCTAGGCATTTCTTTAAGTTAAAGATGTGGAACACATTGTGAATTCCACTAAGCTCCTTAGGCAAGTTTAGCTTATAAGTTGTACTGCCGACACGTTCGATTATCTCGAATGGTCCTAATTATCCAGGGCTTGACTTGCCCTTTATACTGAAACGTATCGTACCCTTTCATATTGGTATTTTCAATAGAGTATTGTTCCCTACTTGGAACTTTAAGAGATCTGCGCCTCTCTTTCGCATTGCTCTTTTGCCGATTACATGCAGCTTTCAGACGATTTCGGATTCATAATATCTTATCAGTCGTCTTTAAGACAAATCTCAGATCCTGATAATTGGGCTTTCCCAATTTCCTACCCAACAAACGGGTGTTGACTTATTTCTCCCAAACAAGATCTCCAACGGAGCAGCCTTTATGCTTATATAACGCTATTGGTTATAGAAGAACTTATTCAGGGTGAGATGATCATTCTAATCATTATCCGAATAAATCTTAAGGAATTAACTACCCCCATAGTTGGTCGAACATATCGACGATCCTGGGCAGTTAATAATGATTCTTAATCATTTCCTAGTTAGGTTGCAGTAATCAATGCACAAGCGTATTGCATCGTGCTTTCCTTTATCAACAATATTAGTCGAAGCTCCTAAGACAATGCGCTAGGCTGTACAAGCCTTTCTTTATAAACTCATCTGGTTAGCTCTCAGTTCTTCCATTTCTATTGATGCTAACCGATATGGAGCTTCTGTAACAGATACAGCTCCTAATAGGATGTCAATCCTAACTTCACTTTGCCCCTCAGGGGTAAAACAGGGTAGTTCTACTGAAAAGAAATCAAGTTATCCAAATATGATAGAGGTAGCTCAATCTTTGACCTTGGTCCACTTACCATCGCTTGTGCTATGCAAATGACACATCTGCTTTACGAGTGCATGGATGCCTTAAGTAGAGACGCCTACTTAGGCATTTCTATTATGGATATCTTCTTTGAATACCACTAGTTGACTTTAGTACTATATGACCATTGGTATATCTTAGTGGTTCCATGCATTAAACCTCCATACTGATCAGGCATGGAAGCAATCTAAGGGACACACTAGGTTACGCCAATCCTCATATGGCGCTTTTATCAAACATAGTTGGCACTCACAGTTGATAAAACCAATGAGGAAAATAATTAAAATAACATATATTGTGGTACTCTATTCAAAGAAAGAGTACTCTTAGATTTTTTAGAAAGATTATTGCCGAGGAAGAGAAGAAACGGTCTCTAAGGTTTCATTGGTAGGTTCTACCTTACTTAGAATCTGGAGTTCTTATGAATATCATCAAAAGTTTGCTAAGCTTATGGTCTATGAAAGACTTATTATTTCCTGTATTAAAAACATGACACTTAGCAGAATTTATCATTGGTAAAATGATAAGGAATGTACTTGATGACATCATGTACTGCCGCTTGGCATTCATTAGGTGAATTCAGGCATTTCCTTTCTTAGCCTTTCCAGGCTTAGTTGTACCTTCCTTGCCAGCTTGAAGCTTTATCATGCTTCTTTATCTCTGGTGCTAATCACCACTATATTGTGCATTATGCTTAGATCCTGGGTTAACCGAATAGGGTACTATCTCAAATAATGAATTAAAGTCGGTGACACACTGTCGACAGTCTAGATTTTTCATGGTGAGAGTTAGAAAATCTGACTCCACCTTTTCCATTTCATGTCATGGACAGTAGATTTTTCAGATACGGTTCATAAGCTTGGACCATTCCATATTGTATAGGGGTACCTTCCCATGGACCTGATTAATGTCTCCCACCAAGTAAGGGCATCGCCCTTGAACGACTGTGATACATACTTCACAGTGTCTTTCTTATCACAACCGTTGATCTCCACAACGGTTTCCATTTCGTCCAACCATTTTATGCAATCAATGGCTCCTTTCTTGCCATTTAAGTCTCTTGGCTTGCAAGAGACAAAGTACTCGTAAGTACATCCCTTAGGGGAACGAAGCTCTTCATTATACATTATTTCTATTGGTTCATCCTTCACATTTGAAGTGTGAACAAAACTCTCCTCATGAGCAATTGAATATGGTTTTGAATGGGATTTGGAGCGAGTAGCACTCGGCTCCTTGAACTTTTTCATGACCTTTTCCATGGCCTTTCCAATTGCTGCGTCAGCCACAGCTTGGAGATTAACTCCATTAATATTGAGGTTTACGTTTGTAGCTTTATTAGCTTTTTTCGCATTAATAGTATTGCGACTGTTATCTACCTCATCCGAGTTTTCCATACTCGAAACTTGGTACTAATCACCAAATTTAACAATTGTTAGTCATCATCCTGATGACCTGACATAGATTAGCCACTGCATCCATAAACCATATAGGATATTATGTTCCGAACATTCCTAATGAATGTTATTTGAATGTATATCCATTACATTTAGCCTAGGTCACAAAAGGACCATCCATGGCAATTAAGGTTTGGAGAGAGTCCAATACCTGCTTGACAAGGGATCATAATGTCACAACTGTCTTTATCACAAGGACGATTATGAATAGCTCGAAGACTAGCCTTACATGACTTTTATTATATATATATATATATATATACACATACCGCATAGAAGCCCGTCGCAAGGGACGTAGAAAGATATGACATAAAGCCCAGTCATGTAGGACATAAATGATCATATGGCACGAAGGCCTTGTCGCAAAGGAAATTTAAACATGACACAAAGTGGCCTTGTCACAAGGAAATTATAAGATATGGCACTAAATATCTGTCACGGAGGACATTAATTTGTAAGCCGTAATCTTATTGGATCAGGGGCTTCAAGGTTTGAACATAGTTCTTCACCTTTGGACAGGGAGTCATAGACTACAACTGTCATCGTCTTAAAAGACAATCCATTTTGGAACAAAGGTAAACAAATTAACATCACTAATGGATGTTTATATATAACCATCGTATCTAATGGTATTAGTCATGATCACATCGATCATATTAACTATTAGGTTTGGGTATAATCCCACCATTTTGAATAGGGGATCTTAAATATCACCACTATCTTTGTCTTATCGACACTAGAATAAAGTATAGCCCGTAGGCATTTCATCACGAGGAATGTTAGTATTATGATCATCATACTGATGATATTAGTCAGGATCGCAATGATCATATAGACTATGAGATTTGAGCATAGCTCACTACCTTAGACAAGGAATCATAAAGATCACAATGTCAATGTCTCAAATGGACAATATATTATAGCCCCTAGGCAAAACATCACTAAAGGATGTTAAATAATATGATCATCATATTAGAGGATATTAGTCATGATCACACTGATCATATAGACCATTAGGCTTGAGCATAGCTCACTACCTTGGACAGTGGATCATAAAGATCACAAGGTCAATGTCATAGAGACATTCTCATATAGCACAAAGCTCGTTTTGAAGGACAGTTAGATGGTACAAAAGGCCTTGTCACAAGGACAATTAAAACATAATCAATGATCTCTTGGATCAGTGATCTTTAAGGGTCGAACATCGTTCATCGCCCTTTTGACAAAAAGTTTATAAAATAAAACTATCATTGTCATGAATACACCTTCGCCTATAGGCATACATCTCAATTGGATGTTTTGATGTATACATCATACTGTTGTTTAATAGCTGTGATTTGTATTGATCATATAGGCTATGAAGGTGGCTTGGAAAGGTCCAAGTACTTTTGGAAGCTAGTGTGGTCTCTCAAGTCACACAGCCAGGAATGTTAACATGTGTTCTCAGATGTTAACAAAGATTAATTATCTTAAGAGGGTTTTACCATCATAGCCATGTTCATAGACATATAGTCTAGGTTATACCATTAAGAGGATCTTTTTGAAAATTTTCGGCCGATCGATAAAGTTCGAGTAAAATTCAGACCTATCGCTGGATAAAGGACGAAATGAGTACCTACATAAAATTTTCGAATCTTTCCTAAGTTGTTAGGAATTTACAATAGTGCCTTAATTAGGACTTTTAGCAATATAATTGTCCACAGAGGACTAAGAGGAAAAATATAAGTTCGTATAAGGACTATATAAAATATTATAAGTCCATATAAGGGTTATAATGAAATATCATGTCCTCAAAGCGACTATTTCGAAATAACGTATCCCCGGAGGGATTTTAATGAAATAACATGTCCATAAAAGGACTATATTGGTACAGCGTGCACACAAAAGGGCTTTGTTGTACAGATGTCCTCACAGGGACTTAAAGCAGCTTTAGTCCGTGCAGGGACTAAAAGAAAATATAAGTCACCAAAGGGACTATAAAATATGTCCGCATAGGGATTATTATGATATAACATGTCCATGAAAGGACGTTAATAAACAATTGTCCTCGTAGGGATTTTATGTCAAAAAGACACGTCCTCACTAGGACTTATTAATGAAACAATAGGTCCTTAAAGGGACTTATAATAAAATATCATATCCACAAGGGATCTTAATGGAATAATATGTCCAAAAAGGGATTTTGAAGAATCAGCATGCCCATGAAGGGATTATGGTGAAATAATACGTCCTTGAAAGGACTATAATGAATTATTATGTCCACCAGGGGACTTTGATAAAATAATATGTCTATGAAAAGACTTTTAATGAATTACTATGCCCATGAAAGGATTAAGATGAAATATAATGCCCATGAGAGGACTATATTGAAATATCAAGTCCACGAGAGGACTATTGTAAAAATAGTGTATCCATAAAAGGGATTTTTAATAAAATCACATGTCCATGAAAGGAATGTATTAAAATAGTATGTCCACCAAGGGACTTTATTGAAATATAATGTCCATGAAAGGACTAAATAGCAAATGCCCATATAGGGTCTTAAGTCGAAAGGTACGTCTACTCAGGGACTAAATAGAAGAGATAGGTCCTTATAAGGACTTGAAAGAGAAAGAATATTATGAAAGAAGGATTCTCTAACGCCTTCCTTGCTCCATTTCAACTGTTTCTCTTCTTTGTTTACCATATATGGCAGGGACACTGAAGACCTCAGTGAATAAGGTAAGTATTCCAATCAGAATCCTTTATTGAAGAAGAATTCAAGGATTCAATGGTTAAGGAATGATATGGATCACGAATTGGGTTTTGACTGATATAATTCAAGTCTAGGATTCCAAAACTTGGAGGTAAGAAATAAGGATCATCAGCGTTCACTAGCCTTATTTTCAAAACGGGAGTCTCAGGGACCATATGGTAGAACTCCACCGGCACAGACTTTAAAATTTGAGCCTCAGGGACCTCAGGTATGAATTCTGAAGTCTGATTGCAATTCAAATGTGGTTTGGCTTTGGGAATGAATCCATAAAGGTCTTCCTCCAAACCGGTCGCACGCTTATTCTAGCCGTATTGTGAAGCTTGACATTCCTTGGCTTCGGATGAAGAGAATCTCTATCAACGGCTTCCTTGCTTGGCGACTTATTCAAAATACATAAAATCGAAAACAATGTTTACTTAATAGGGATGAGAGCATTCCTATGTTAAGTCTAGACTCAAAAGGTCTAAGGAATATGCTACTGTGTCATTGAGATTAAACACAAAAGACTAGTGTTTAATTCACTCAATGTTGGCTCTGATACCAACCTGTCACACCCCGATATTTCCACATATTACCGGTGAGCCCGGTGGGGAGTATCGTGACGTAGTTGATATCATCATGGTCAAACATACACAAAATAGCACAGCGGAAGTCTTGCAATATAAAATATTATTACAAACTCAAATGTCTGAAAATATCAAAGTATTTATTATAGACGAGCCTGTAATATCAAATCCACAGGTGGATCATCACAGAATGTATAAAATGAAGCTTAGCAGACTTTATGACATCTTTAAGGATTTGCAAGATCCTCTTTTTCGACACCGAGCAACTCCCAGCCTATTACGAGTAGTACCTGCCACTTAGTCTTTTGAAAATACGTTAGTTTTCACTGGTAAATACAATTAACTGACTCATTTGAAAAGAGTTTATGAAAATTGATTTAAGTGCACAAGGCACAATCCATTTATAACTTGGGACAATCTTTAATAAAATCTTGTATACAGTTTTACATGTTTGTCATACATATGGGGCCGGTTTAGAAGCCGGTCATGATTAACCGGCTCACCACTTATAAAACCCATAGAGGAGTTATCCCCAACTTGTGGGTAATTTAATATTTAGCATTTGCATCTGTCAGGTGTATGCCTACACCCCGTGCATAGGTCGTGGCCATTAATAACTTAAATGAGCCGAGGATATCCGGGACACGGTCGTTAACCCCCAATGTTTATGTTATCAAACAAGACAAATTAAAACGGGTTATGCAAATTTATTAATCACAATCCGATTAAATGATTTCATACCCGACCAACTGGTATTATTATAATACCATATCCCAAGCCCGTATAGGGAAAATAAGTTAAAAGTATTTACCTGAGCTAATACTTGATTCACAGCAAACTAACTCAGTCATATCCAATCTATCTAAATGTAGGTAGCTTTTACCGGGTGGCTCTAGTCTGGAGTGATGGTAATATATAACCAATTCAGAATGCTAACGGTCTTATTTAAGTCGTAGACTTAGACCGGCTAGCTTAAAGTATCTAAAACGTACGATACGCTAGATTAAGCGATGACCGGAATAGAATGTAATTTGGACCCAACAAGTTCGAATACTTGTATAATATGGGTAAACTAAGTACATTCTGGATTTTGAAGCAAAAATGATAAGGTTAAACCCGTTTCGGCAAACTTACGTAAACTAGTTACATAAACCGATCCGAACGCGTAAATACGTAACGGGCAACCAAATGAATTATATACTAGTCCCTTATGTTATTATGTTTAAAATATGTTAATACATCAGTAGGATGTTAACATATATGCCCAAAAAGTATTTAAAACCAAATTAAGTCTCGTAGGGCATTTTGGTCATTTTACCCTTTATAAAAGAGGTTTTAAAACAAACTGAATTTCTGGTCTTTGGTAATCAGTAAAAATATTTATTTTATCCTATTACATCTGTACGATATTATATATATGTGAGGTTTACCAATTGTGGCCAAACTATGCCCCGAAAGGGTATTTTGGTCATTTCACATAGGCTTTTAGGGATAATTTTGGAAGTCTGAGTTCATGAGTTATACTTACTGTAATAATATTAAAATTTACTTAAAAGTTCAGTAGGTAATAAGTCTTAGGTGTTGAATATGGTTTAAAACCATACTACGCGCCTAAATAGCGTAAAATCGCTAATTGACGATAATTAAGGTGTTTTATGGAAATTTTGATCAGTTTTGAATGCCCAAAATAATTTATTTAATGTATGAAATCAGTAGGAAAAGGTTTGGCATTCAAATCAATTATTAATCTCATTTTATGCATGAAAAGGGTATTATCGTCATTTACTGAATTACACAAGAACTCCATGATACGATCAGATTATAATCTGATCAAAAATTCCAAAAATCTTTAAAAATAATATCTTAACAGTAGGTAATGAGTTTTGGGTCAAAATCCAACTTTAAACATGCCTTATGCAAGATATCACAATTTACTTAATAAAAAGCTTCTATTTACGATATCGAGCATAACTTCTATTTGAGACCAAGAACTGATGTGAAATTTTCGGGACATACTTATATATCAGTAACAAAGGTTTTTGTCCACTCACATTTCGAAAAATCTCATTTATATGTCAAAAGGGAAATTATGGCATTTATAAGCATAATAACGGACATGTGCATATAATTCAAACTACTAAGGACCAGGTAATATAACCTCAGGGGGTTATACTACTATATAATACGGTCCTAATAGAAGCTTAAAACATGGAAGAATCAAGCTTAAATGGTTTAGAACTGAAAGTCAAAGAAAAAGTCAAGCTTTTGCGACTTTCGGTTATAAACTGACCTTAGACTGATAATTGTCGGGTTAGGACTGATTAGACATGTTCTAATATTAATTACTAAGTCATTAGAATGTTAAAATATAATTTAGAACCTCTGTTTTATTTATTTAAATCATTTTTAAACTTTCTGTCCAGTTTGACTTTTTAACTAACTAGTTTGACCCGACAATTAACTAGTCAAACGAAATAATTAGGAGGTGCCCTTTTAAGGGTTAACCACCTACCTTAATATGGTTCCATAACCACTTTCATTTCGGTCAGTGGTTGTAACACCTCGTAAAATCACGACCAGTGATGTATTGACACGTGTAATAAACCCTGATGAAGTCAAACATTGGAATTAAGGGACTAAATTTTTCGAAAAATCGAAAAAATATTAATTATAAAAGAACTGGAAGTATTATCATACCTAAAATAAGCTTCTAAATAACCTGCTACGGATTTGTATTCACAAATGAGCCACTTGTTGATCAAGTGTAGTCGTTTGCATAACTAATTGAAAGTTTGCGCAATGAAGGGTTAAAAGAGTCAACATGTTAATTCTTACCTCTGAGTGACCTTTTAACAAACCGGGAGCTTCATGATATTTGATTATACTCTCGGGAATGCCAACTATTGGCCGTCTAAGGTTTTTATGCGTTTAAGTGAAGTTACGCGCAACTTTGCAAGTTAGAGGGGCTAAAAGTGTCAATATGTTTAAATTACACCTCTGAATGACCTTTTAGCAAACCCGAAGCATCGTAATGATTAATAATACTTTCAAGAATGCCTAATATGGATTAGATGAGGCTTCAATGCTATTAGATGATGAGATGCACAAGTTTGCACAATAGAGGGACCTAAAGCGTCAACTTTTGAATCTACGCCCTACGGTGACCATTTAAGCGAACGGGAGCTTAGTAACATGTCTGTATATTCCTGGGAATGATCAATATGGGCCATGGAAGGCTTTGCTATCATTCAACAGCATTTCGCGCTACTTTGCGCAATTAAAGGACTATTTGCGTCAAACAGCAAAAGTATGCCGATTCGTAGGATATCGGACCTTCCGGATTATGACCATAAGTTAAACATACCCTCTTTATTCTTAATATAGCTTAGATATAGGCTTAGAGGTGTTTCATGCGCAAAAATAAACTTTTATGTCATGCAGGGACTAAAAGTGACAAAAAGTGCACAAGTTTGCATTTTCGCGCATATGTCACATTCTGAATATCTTCGGACACCCAAAAATTTATGTAAGCACTAAAATATTTTATTTTAGTGTTCGGCATGATAAATTTCCTTTCGTCGCGTCATTTGGTTCGTTTTTAGCGTCCGTTCGTGTTTCGTCGTAATTAGACAAACAACGTGACCGTACGGCCAAACGAACCGACATCCAACATGGTTTTGAACATGTTTCATATCCCCTATATGTGGGCATCATAATGGAGCCTTGAAATGAGGTTAACGGACCGTAGATGTGTCAGAAACACATCTATACGCAAACAGGGACCGAATCTGCCAATTAGGAAACATGTTTGCTGACCCGGGATGTGAGGCCGGCCGCGTAAGATCACACAGATCCTTACGCGGGCCGCGTAGCCTGATCAGATGCAGAAACAGCTGATAACAGCATGTTTCTTGCTGGCAATTGTTCTAGATTGTTTCCAATACCCCCAAACTCGATACTAGGGGCTGCACATGGTATGTTAAAACCACTTAACACTTGTCATGACCTGATTATAGCTCCCCGACACTTGTCGCGATCATACGAGGTCCCGAAAAGTATTTAAGGAGGTGGGTTTTTCACTTTCACTCACACCTCATTCCATTTCTGATTTGCTCTCTCATTCTTGGAGGATCTTGAGCTCTTTTGAGAACCTCCCTAAGTCCTTTGGACTCTTGTAAGTATCCTTTCGTGCTTAGTTTATATCGTTTAGCGTTTTAAACCGAAAAGTCAAGCATTTTCAATGAACGCTTTGACTTTTAAACGGTTGAGCCATTGCTCATAGCAAACATGGCTACGTGACCGTAATTAGGTAGGTATTTAACCCTCAAAAGGACACCTCCTAATTACCACGTTACTTAGATTAATTGTCGGGTCAAATAAAAGTCAAACGGGTTTGTTTTAGATAAAATCCATAACTAATTCATAAAGATCAGTTTCCTCACTTTAATAACTTAGTAAATATTAGTTGAACATGCCTAAGCATGATTCAACCCGACAATTCTAAGTATAGGCTCGGTTCGGAACCGAAAGTCGCAAAACTTTGACTTTTGCTTTGACTTCAGTTCTGACCCGATTTAGGTGGGTTTAGGCATGCCTTAAAGTCCCATTAGGAGCTGATTACATGATAGTATAACCTCTGTGATTGGTTCGTTGATTACCCGATTCGTTTGCGTGTTTCCGTTAATTGCCTAATGTTGACCATAATGCCCATTTGACCTTAAAACGAGAATTTTGGAAAGGTAAGAGGACAATAATCTTTGCCACTGATTTATAAACTTGTACCTAAATTTTCACATCAGTTGGAGGTCTAGATTAGGAGTTATGCTCATTAGCGTAATTATAACGCCTTTTATTAATTAAACGGCACAATTAGCGTATAGCCTATCTAAACCCAATCTTTGATACCAAAATTTTTACCCACTGATATAATATAATATTTTGGGATTTTTGAAGATTTTTAATTAATTTTAGGCTGAGCATAACATAGGGTTGTAGCTTTATGTCGGTTAATGACGGTTTTGCCCTTTCGGGCTATAAAATGAGTTTTACAAATCCTTTGACCCCAAACCTTTTTCTAATGATCTAATATGATAAATAAAATATTTTGAGCCTTCTGGAATAATAAAAATATCAGCCTTCCTTTGAAAACCCGGAAATGGCTCCAAATCGCCTTTTTAAGCGTTTTTAACGCATAGTATGTATCAAGACCATTTTATAAATATAAGACTTGATACCCTACCGTTATAACTTATTAAATTAAGTATTTTACTGATTACATCAGAACCGAAACCCAGATTTATATTTGAACTCTTTTAAAATCTTTAAATTGACCAAAATACCCCTACGGGGCTTAATTGGAGATTAAACTCGTTTTGGGCATAATGGAAGGTATCCTACTGATATCACAACATATCTAAGGCATATTAACTTAGGAAACCTATATATAATTCTTATGGTTACCCGTTACGCTTCTTGCGCGTTCGGTTCAGTTTATATAACTAGTTTGCATAAATTAGCCGAAACGGGTCAAACCTTATCGTTATTATCTCAAAACCCAGAATGTGTTTAGGTTACCTATATTATACAAGTCTTCAAACTTGTCGGGTCTAAATCACATTCTATTCCGGTCTTCGCTTTATCATGCGTTTGAACCGAATCTTTCTCTTGAAAACTAATCGGTCTAAGTCAAGGCTTAATTAAAGACCCGTTTGGTTTCTAATAGGTTATTAAAAACCTTCGTTCCAGATTTAGGAGCCCAGTAAAAGCTATCTGTACTTGCTGATTTGATACGGCTGGGATTGAATTTATATTTAGCTCAGGTAAATACTTTTAACTTATTTTCCCTATACGGGCTTGGGGTACGGTATATAAAATACCGCTTGGTCGGGCATTGAATCTTTAATTGTATGATGGTTAAAGTATTGAGATGTCTCGTTTAAATTGTTTTGTTTGCTTAAAGCCTTTGGGGGGTTAATGACCGTGTCCCGGATATCCCTGGCATCATTTTACGAAATGGCCACGACCTCAGCACCGGGCGTAGGCGTACGCCCGTCGGTGTACGCCCGTCGGTGTCTCATTTAAATAATGTGGTGTGTCTATTGATCTTTAACCCGGCTCGAACTGGGCTACTGAACGCATAAGAAACATGTAAATCCTTTACAACTATTATATTCAAATAATTATCCCAAGTTATAAAATATTATTTGTGCCATGTGCATGCAAATCAATCATTTTTAAACCCTTTTCAAAATGAGTCGGTTGATTGTATTTACCAATGTAAACTGACGTATTTTCCCAAAAAGGCTAAGTGCAGGTACTAATCGGAATTGGCTGGCTACTCCTAGCATCAATAAAGAGTCTCGCAAGCTTAGATTGCCTAAAGTCTGTTGAACAGTGTTATTTTATTTTCGATCCGCCTGTGGATCCTTTACTTCCGTTGTAATACTTGGATGTTACATTATTTCGGATTGTAATATATTTATCCTTTTGCTTCCGCTGTGCATTTAAATATTGTGTTGTTGACTATGATGATATCAACTACGTCACGATACTCCCCACCGGGCCCACCGGTGATACGTGGAAATTCGGGGTGTGACAGTTTGGTATCAGAGCCAACATTGAGTGAATTAAACACTATCTTTTTGTGTTTAATCTCAATGACACATTAGCACATTCCTTGACCTTCTGAGTCTAGACTTAACATAGGAATATTCTCAATCCTCATCTGGAAATTTTGCTTCCAATTTTTATATTTTGGATACGTCGCCAAGCGAAGAAGCCGTAATAGGAATTCTCCACACCCGGAGCCTTGAATTGCTGACCTTCGTACAGTGGCTAGGACGAAACATGCAACCAAGGAGAAAGCATTCAGAAATATAATGAAGAAAAAACTCCTTTTGCTAAAAATCGTTTCCTTAAAAGTCTTTATAACGATATTTATCTTTTAGTCCCTTTGAGGACAACATTATTCCTTTCAAGTCCCATTTAGGGCAACCTAGAACTTTTAATTTTATAGTGGAATGACAAAATATTCATCCTAATCAGGAAATATGAAATAAGTGAAAAATAACATTCCTTTTATAAGATCCACCATTATAATGAAATGGAAAAATCTAGAAAAGGACAAGACCTAGCCTCGTGTCATTATTAAGACCCGGTCAAGATGGCAGTTCCTCAATCAGGTTCAGATCCTTGTTAACATTTCAATTTAGGATTGTTCTGCGTTTATTATTAAAAAGGAATCTTAAAGGTAAACCTAGCCTATATGACGAGGCCAAGATTGTAGGACCTATTCAAGAGATTCAAATCCTTGTTAACACCTAGGAACGTGTTAGCACTGTTAACAGATGTGATTCGAGAAAATCACAACAGTCATTCTTATATTGGATTCTTCCAATTTTCTTATCTAGTCTATTGATTTAGAAATCATGGCTTATATCATCCTATAAGATGATCATATTATAAACATCCCTTAGGAGGGAAATGCCTACGGGCTATAGTTAATGTCCTCTGAGACTAAAGACAGTGGTAGCTTACAACTCCCTGTCAAGAAAAAGTAATGAATTTTGATTCACACCTTAATGCCTCGATTCTCTAAAATCATGGCTTATAAATTAAACTTGTCCTTGTGACTTGACGTTTTGTGCTATAGTTATATTTTTATTAAATCCAGGATAATATTAATAAAAATCCTGAATAAAAATAAATATCATTCCTTTCCTGCCAGTAAAATTATTAAAAGAGAATCTTAAAAGGTTTGACCTAGCTTGAATGTCATTGAAGACCTAGCTAAGATGGTAAAATCTGTTTAAAAAGAGATTCAGATCCTTGTTAACATCTGAAAATGTGTTAACACTCCCGACAACCGTGATGCGATAAAATCACCCTTGTCATCCTTATATTTGGAATTTTCCAAATCCCTTATTTAGAGTAAATGATCAATAGGAATCTTGGCTGATAAACGTCGAAAATGATGTACGCATCAAAACATCCATTTGGGATGTATACCTACGGGAAAAGGTGTATACATGAAAAGATAGTTTTTATTTCATAAATTCTTGTCAAGACAATGAACTATGAAATTTTCCGATCCAAAGGAATCATCGATTATGTTTTAGATTTTTCCCTAGTGACGAGGCCCTGTGCCATCAAAAGTCCTTGGGAACAAGCTCTTGTGCTATATAAAATGTAAGTACGACATTGACAGTTGTGATTTATGTCCCTTGTCTAATAGATATGAAGGATTATATTCTGTTTACACGCCAAGGATGGTTTACTTAAAAACCTAGGCAGAACATAGTCAATTAACTTAAATACTATCTTTTGGTCTATATGGTTTATTTACACCATAGCTATTAATCAACAAACTCGACAATTCACCATATAATCAAATCAATTATTACTACTTGGTTTGTAGCCTTCAAAGCTTCACCATGGCTGACTCCTCTGAAGCTCACAATCGTCCAGTTAATCAGAATGATGATGTAAGACTGAACTTAACAAGCACCGAGTTACAGGCTATGTTAGATACCGCTATAAACAACGTTGTGGATCGTGTACTGAAGGATCATAAGCGAAAGTGCAATAATACCCCAAATAAAGGTTGTAAAAAGGGTAAGACCGGTTCAAACTATAACCAGTCCAAGCCAAAGGAGGCAAAACCCGAATGTAAAACCTGCAAGAAGAAGCACTTCGGAAAATGCTTCTATGATCAGACCAGGGGATGTGTCATCTGTAAAGAGATGGATCACAAGACCCATGAATGCAAGGACTTGAAGAACAACCAACAGTCGAGTGAAAAACCCAGATGTAAGATCTGCAAGAAGCAGCACTTCGGGAAGTGCAGGTATGAATCGAACTCGCATACACAATCGAGGACTGTTGCATGTGGGATATGCAAGTCCAAGGGGCATAAGACCTTGGACTGCAAGAAGATGGAGGACGCAACCTGCCATGGTTGCAATGAAATAGGGCACATCAAAACTAATTGCCCTAATAAAACCAAGGAGTCTGGCGAGGCTAAGAAGACCAAAACCGGAAACTCTCAAATGGATACTCAAGAGGCTATTCAGGATAACAATGTCACAACATGTATTTTTCTTTATCAATAACGCTCATGCTAGAGTATTAATTGATTCAGGTTCAGATAAGTCTCTCGTAGACAATAGATATTGTAAATCATTAAATCTGCCTGTTAAAACTCTAAGCGTTAAGTATAAAGTAAAATTGACCGATAATACCTCAGAGACTGCTCCAGCAATATTAAATGGATGTTTTATATCCATTAGGAATTACCCTTCTTCGCTGTCCTTGTTTCGTTAATAGGAGGACTCGATATAGTAATAGGAATGGATTGGTCGTCTTGTGACCAAGCCCATATTGTGGGTGATAAGAAGCAATTAATTATCAAGACTCCTTATGAGACAACCCTCATAATTTCATGTATCCGTGCGATTAAAAAAAATGGTGGAACCGGCCGTCCCCGGAATCGAACCTGGGTCTAGGCCACACCCTTTCGCGCGCCTAGCCAACCGAGCTAGGTGCCTAGTTTGTGAAATTTCCATTTTGATTAAATATAAGCACATGTATAATAACTTCCTTACTTCTTACTATAAGTCACCTACTTATCCTCCTTATGTTGACTAAGTATTAGAATCCAAGATTTTACCTCTATGTTTTAGTTACTCTTGACTTGCTTATGTTGACTAAACACTAGAAAGGATGAAGTAGAAACCATTAAGTATATCAGTGGTTATTCTAGAAAGGACATGGTAAGGTATACATCACAGTCATTCGATGGCAATACTCTTAATTAGTAAGGACATTAATGAAATCCTCTAGAAGAATCCTCTTATACATTGTGGAATGGTCCAAGTTTTAAGGACCTTATTAGAAAAACCTATTAACCACATTACAAAATGGAGAGAGATGAAATAAGAATTTTCTGACTCTCGCCATAAAAGTTCTAGACTGTCGACAGTATGTCGCAAATTTTAATTCGTTGGCTGAGATAGTACCCTAATCAGTTTACCCAAAATTCTAAGCTTAACGCAAATAGTTATTAGTGGTTAACATCAGCAATAAGAGGGCACATTAAGGTTTCAAGGCCTGCTTATTATAAATCCATTATGGATCAATCCCAGCTACTCACGTTCTATAGATTAAGAACTAGTCAGTCAAAGCTGAGACTGCCCTAAAGTTATCTAAGATTTTACCGCTAAGTTTAGAAGGATTAAGAATGGAGGCGTTTAACCTTCCTGTTGGATGATTAGAGGCAGCTCACATTAGGAATGTCACCAGATAAATCCTTATTTGTGATTTTATTGCTAGAAATTACAAGTGGTTTCTGGTGCTGTTAAGCCTCTCATAAGACCATAAACTTAGCAAACTTTTAGAAATTTTTCCCTGTGAGAACCCCAGATGTTAAGTGTAAGGTAGAACCTTCAGGCAAATCATAAGAACCATTTCTTTTGTTCTTATCAGAAACCTTCAGTCGTAGAATTTTAGAAGTATCCTTTCTCTAAAAGGAAGTGCGACAGTGTACATAGTAGATATCTCTTTAATCTCTATCGATTGTGAATACTAGATGGTATGATAAAAGCACCTTGTGAGGATTTGTGATCTTAATATATCCCATAGATTGCTTCCATGCTTGATCAGTATGAAGGTTTAATGCATGGAACCACAAAGATACCCCGATGATCATATGGTACTAAAGTCAACTAATGGTATTCAAGGAAGATATCCAGGATGAATTGTCCAAGTAAATGTTCCGGTTAAGGAAATTAGTGGAATTGTAACATACAGGTGTCACTTATTTGACACAAGCATGATGGATGAATTGGAGTCTGAGATTTGGAAAATCTCTGTAATCTCCTTCTACCTAAGTATCTTCTCACAAGTTTTCCCTGCTTATCTCCTGAGAGGCAGGTAGAGTTAAGATTAACATCCCACTGTGGGCTGGAGTATTGTGAAAACTCCATGTTGATTATGGAAAAATCGAAACCCTGATTAAGTAGGTTTTAAGACATAGGCTCATATAGCCTGACTCAATATTCTGAGGGTTTTATGTTATTGATTAAGAAAGACGGTTCATTTTGCTTATGCATTGATTACCGCAACCCTACTTGAACAACAATTAAGGATCGCCATCAGCTGCCCAGAATCGTCGAATTGTTCGACTAGCGGCAAGGATTAGCTATTCCTTAATATTAGTTTTGAGCAGTGGTTGGAATAACCATCTCACCCTAAAATAAGCTTTTCTATAATAGTTGATATATAAGTATCAAGGATGCTCCTTTGGAGACCTGGTATAGATGGAATGTTGAAACATCTATTAGTAAACAGAAGATTGGTAAGTCCAATTATCAGTATCTGAAAGTTGCCTTGGAAACAACGAATAAGATCAAAACAAATCCATAATCCTCTATAAATGGCCAGTATTCGGAAGAAAATCAAGGATTTGTGAGAATGGCAACCCTCTTAAGTTCTTGTTAAAGGAATAAGGTCCAACAAAGGATACCACACTGGGAAGGTGTGCCAATTTGATTATCAGACTAGTTGAGCCCTGAATATATAGAAACATTCGAAGGAATCGAATGTATTAAGATCAAATAACTTATAAGCCAAAACCTATTTAAGGAACTTGGCGGAACTCGCAATGCCTTACACACTAATAATTTAAGGATGTGTTTCACCAATAAATCGAGGAGCACTATCACATAATGATATGCAGGTTTATGATATAAGGAGCAACCTGTATCGATTAAGGATCGACAGGTTAAGAAACTCCAAAAGGATACATGTACTTATAATAGAGGTCCGCCTAGGAACTTTGAAAGACTCCAGATATGCTATAGCAGTTAAGTCCGTTATACAACAATAAGAACTTCCAGCAATTTTTTAGCAAATCTCGAGGTCGAGATTTCTTTTAAGGGGGTGAGGATGTAACACCTCGTAAAATCACGACCGGTGATGTATTGACACGTGTAATAAACCCTGATGAAGTCAAACATTGGAATTAAGGGACTAAATTTTTCGAAAAATCGAAAAAATATCAATTGTAAAAGAACTGGAAGTATTATCATATCTAAAATAAGCTTCTAAATAACCTGCTACGGATTTGTATTCACAAATGAGCCACTTGTTGATCAAGTGTAGTCGTTTGCATAACTAATTGAAAGTTTGCGCAATGAAGGGTTAAAAGCGTCAACATGTTAATTCTTACCTCTGAGTGACCTTTTAACAAACCGGGAGCTTCATGATATTTGATTATACTCTCGGGAATGCCAACTATTGGCCGTCTAAGGTTTTTATGCCTTTAAGTGAAGTTACGCGCAACTTTGCAAGTTAGAGGGGCTAAAAGTGTCAATATGTTTAAATTACACCTCTGAATGACCTTTTAGCAAACCCGAAGCATCGTAATGATTAATAATACTTTCAAGAATGCCTAATATGGATTAGATGAGGCTTCAATGCTATTAGATGATGAGATGCACAAGTTTGCACAATAGAGGGACCTAAAGCGTCAACTTTTGAATCTACGCCCTACGGTGACCATTTAAGCGAACGGGAGCATAGTAACATGTCTGTATATTCCTGGGAATGATCAATATGGGCCATGGAAGGCTTTGCTATCATTCAACAGCATTTCGCGCTACTTTTGCGCAATTAAAGGACTATTTGCGTCAAACAGCAAAAGTATGCCGATTCGTAGGATATCGGACCTTCCGGATTATGACCATAAGTTAAACATACCCTCTTTATTCTTAATATAGCTTAGATATAGGCTTAGAGGTGTTTCATGCGCAAAAATAAACTTTTATGTCATGCAGGGACTAAAAGTGACAAAAAGTGCACAAGTTTGCATTTTCGCGCATATGTCACATTCTGAATATCTTCGGACACCCAAAAATTTATGTAAGCACTAAAATATTTTATTTTAGTGTTCGGCTTGATAAATTTCCTTTCGTCGCGTCATTTGGTTCGTTTTTAGCGTCCGTTCGTGTTTCGTCGTAATTAGACAAACAACGTGACCGTACGGCCAAACGAACCGACATCCAACATGGTTTTGAACATGTTTCATATCCCCTATATGTGGGCATCATAATGGAGCCTTGAAATGAGGTTAACGGACCGTAGATGTGTCAGAAACACATCTATATGCAAACAGGGACCGAATCTGCCAATTAGGAAACATGTTTGCTGACCCGGGATGTGAGGCCGGCCGCGTAAGATCACACAGATCCTTACGCGGGCCGCGTAGCCTGATCAGATGCAGAAACAGCTGATAACAGCCTGTTTCTTGCTGGCAATTGTTCTAGATTGTTTCCAATACCCCCAAACTCGATACTAGGGGCTGCACATCGTATGTTAAAACCACTTAACACTTGTCATGACCTGATTATAGCTCCCCGACACTTGTCGTGATCATACGAGGTCCCGAAAAGTATATAAGGAGGTGGGTTTTTCACTTTCACTCACACCTCATTCCATTTCTGATTTGCTCTCTCATTCTTGGAGGATCTTGAGCTCTTTTGAGAACCTCCCTAAGTCCTTTGGACTCTTGCAAGTATCCTTTCGTGCTTAGTTTATATCGTTTAGCGTTTTAAACCAAAAAGTCAAGTGTTTTCAATGAACGCTTTGACTTTTAAATGGTTGAGCCATTGCTCATAGCAAACATGGCTACGTGACCGTAATTAGGTAGGTATTTAACCCTCAAAAGGACACCTCCTAATTACCACGTTACTTAGATTAATTGTCGGGTCAAATAAAAGTCAAACGGGTTTGTTTTAGATAAAATCCATAACTAATTCATAAAGATCAGTTTCCTCACTTTAATAACTTAGTAAATATTAGTTGAACATGCCTAAGCATGATTCAACCCGACAATTCTAAGTATAGGCTCGGTTCGGAACCGAAAGTCGCAAAACTTTGACTTTTGCTTTGACTTCAGTTCTGACCCGATTTAGGTGGGTTTAGGCATGCCTTAAAGTCCCATTAGGAGCTGATTACATGATAGTATAACCTATGTGATTGGTTCGTTGATTACCCGATTCGTTTGCGTGTTTCCGTTAATTGCCTAATGTTGACCATAATGCCCATTTAACCTTAAAACGAGAATTTTGGAAAGGTGAGAGGACAATAATATTTGCCATTGATTAATAAACTTGTACCTAAAGTTTCACATCAGTTGGAGGTCTAGATTAGGAGTTATGCTCATTAGCGTAATTATAACGCATTTTATTAATTAAACGACACAATTAGCGTATAGCCTATCTAAACCCAATATTTGATACCAAACTTTTTACCCACTGATATAATATAATATTTTGGGATTTTCAAAGATTTTTAATTAATTTTAGGCTGAGCATAACATAGGGTTGTAGCTTTATGTCGGTTAATGACGGTTTTGCCCTTTCGGGCTATAAAATGAGTTTTACAAATCCTTTGACCCCAAACCTTTTTCTAATGATCTAATATGATAAATAAAATATTTTGAGCCTTCTGGAATAATAAAAATATCAGCCTTCCTTTGAAAACCCGGAAATGGCTCCAAATCGCCTTTTTAAGCGTTTTTAACGCATAGTATGTATCAAGACCATTTTATAAATATAAGACTTGATACCCTAACGTTATAACTTATTAAATTAAGTATTTTACTGATTACATCAGAACCGAAACCCAGATTTATATTTGAACTCTTTTAAAATCTTTAAATTGACCAAAATACCCCTACGGGGCTTAATTGGAGATTAAACTCGTTTTGGGCATAAGGGAAGGTATCCTACTGATATCACAACATATCTAAGGCATATTAACTTAGGAAACCTATATATAATTCTTATGGTTCCCGTTACGCTTCTTGCGCGTTCGGTTCGGTTTATGTAACTAGTTTGCATAAATTAGCCGAAACGGGTCAAACCTTATCGTTATTATCTCAAAACCCGGAATGTGTTTAGGTTACCCATATTATTCAAGTCTTCAAACTTGTCGGGTCTAAATCACATTCTATTCCGGTCTTCGCTTTATCATGCGTTTGAACCAAATCTTTCTCTTGAAAACTAATCGGTCTAAGTCAAGGCTTATTTAAAGACCCGTTAGGATTCTAATAGGTTATTAAAAACCTTCGTTCCAGATTTAGGAGCCCAGTAAAAGCTATCTGTACTTGCTAATTTGATACGGCTGGGATTGAATTTACATTTAGCTCAGGTAAATACTTTTAACTTATTTTCCCTATACGGGCTTGGGGTACGGTATATAAAATACCGCTTGGTCGGGCATTGAATCTTTAATTATATGATGGTTAAAGTATTGAGATGTCTCGTTTAAATTGTTTTGTTTGCTTAAAGCCTTTGGGGGTTAATGACCGTGTCCCGGATATCCCTGGCATCATTTTACGAAATGGCCACGACCTCAGCACCGGGCGTAGGCGTACGCCCGTCGGTGTCTCATTTAAATAATGTGGTGTGTCTATTGATCTTTAACCCGGCTCGAACCGGGCTACTGAACGCATAAGAAACATGTAAATCCTTTACAACTATTATATTCAAATAATTATCCCAAGTTATAAAATATTATTTGTGCCATGTGCATGCAAATCAATCATTTTTAAACCCTTTTCAAAATGAGTCGGTTGATTGTATTTACCAGTGTAAACTGACGTATTTTCCCAAAAAGGCTAAGTGCAGGTACTAATCGGAATTGGCTGGCTACTCCTAGCATCAATAAAGAGTCTCGCAAGCTTAGATTGCCTAAAGTCTGTTGAACAGTGTTATTTTATTTTCGATCCGCCTGTGGATCCTTTACTTCCGTTGTAATACTTGGATGTTACATTATTTCGGATTGTAATATATTTATCCTTTTGCTTCCGCTGTGCATTTAAATATTGTGTTGTTGACTATGATGATATCAACTACGTCACGATACTCCCCACCGGGCCCACCGGTGATACGTGGAAATTCGGGGTGTGATAGTGGTTTGACCATTTGAGTTTAAACTGGATGTCAAAGTTAATTTACGATAACTTGACTTTTCGGTTTATAAACTATAAAACTGAACTAAAGTGAGGGCTAAGACACTTACAAAGGGTCCTAGCTATCTTTTCTACAGAAATTAAGTTCCACTCAGATTAGAAAAGCTCCAGAGGTTGAGAGATGTAGAGAAGGAATGAAAATGGCAATTAAAGTGGATGAACCTTCATCCTTTATATAGGTTTTGAGAAATCATAGGATCAAGACAAGTGTATAGTGTGTCCTCCAAGGCTTGATAAGATTGTGACAAATGTTGTATTCAGAGCAAAAGCCTTGGTGAGCACGTAACTTGGTGATCAAGAAAAAAATCATGGCTGAAATAAATAAACAGCAGCTGAAAGTTGTTTTGCTGGCTGGGGACTTTTACGCGCCCCGCGTAAGATTTAGAAGTCTCTTACGCGGCCCGCCTAGACTCACTAAATCAGCATTTAAACTTTCAAACATCGCAAGTTCAGTCCCTACACCTTTAAATGTATTTTATCTTGCATTTTAGGCACTTTTAACCCCTCTAGTCAGTATGCAGAAGATCTTGAGAGTATCACCAAATACCGTTAGATCCGATTTCGCTAAACGTTCCCCGAAAACACTAGTTTCGTCTCGTTGACGCTTTTAACCCTTATTCTTGGGAATTCGCGTAAATAACGCATAATGATATCGAAATCTTGTGAAGTTTATATCACTTATCCTTGAGAGTATGTTTGAATATTTCGAAGCCTCGGGTTCGTTAAAAGGTCACTCAGAGGTAAGAATTAACATATTGACACATTTAACCCATGTAGTTTATAATCTTTCGATTATTTTATTAACGGCTTTCTCATATTCAATTAATCACTCGTTTAAGAATATATTCTCCATGTATGGTCATTCAGAGGCACAAGTTTGGCATGATGACACTTCTAGTCCCTCATAGTAACCGTTTGACTTTATTAGGGTTTATTACACGTGTCAACACATCATTGGACACGATCTTACGAGGTGTTACAAGGAGGTTGTTAAGTGTTTTCGCTCGACGATTCCATTCTTGGGTGGTTGGTTTAGCCCTTATTCCTGTAACTCGAATCCTAGCCCGGTATATCCCATTTTAGTTTTACACCATTGTGAACCTTACGCCTTTTTTACTCTCTGATCGAGGTTCTCGGCATTGAAAAATATTCGTAAAGTAAATCACACGTGTATATGTTGACATTTAAGAGATATACAGTCAAGAAAATAAAGAGCAATGGTGATATATATGCAAATTAGACACCAAAAAATAAACACTCAAAAAATGGCTACAATTTAAGGAATGTGTTTAGTGACGTCATCAGATTCCTAATTGATGGAGAATGGTCTAGTGGCAAGAAAAGCTGCTTCCAGGAGGTGGTCAACTATTTTCGCTTGACGATTCCATTCTTGGGTGGTTGGTTTGGCCCTTATTTTTGTAACTCGAATCCTAGCCCGGTATATCCCATTTTAGTTTTACACCATTGTGAACCATACGCCTTTTTTACTCTCTGATTGAGGTTCTCAGCATTGAAAAATCTTTGTACACTAAATAACACGTTTATAGGTTGACAATTAAGAGATATACAATCAAGAAAATCAAGAACAATGGTGATATATATGTGGATTAGACACCAAAAAATAAACACTCAAAAAATAGCTACAATTTAAGTTATGTGTTTAATGACGGCATCAGATTCGTAATTGATGCAGAATTGTCTGGTGGCAAGAAAAGTTGCATCCAGGAGGTTGTCTAGTGTTTTCGCTCGACGATTTCATTCTTGGGTGGTTGGTTTGGCCCTTGTTCCTGTAACTCGAATCCTAGCCCGGTATATCTCATTTTAGTTTTACACCATTGTGAACCTTACGCCTTTTTTACTTTCTGATCGAGGTTCTTGGCATTGAAAAATCTTCGTAAACTAAATCACACGTGTATATGTTGACATTTAAGAGATATACAGTCAAGAAAATCAAGAGCAATGGTGATATATATGCGGATTAGACACAAAAAAAATAAACACTCAAAAAATGGCTACAATTTAAGGAATGTGTTTAGTGACGGCATTAGATTCCTAATTGATGGAGAAAGGTCTACTGGCAAGAAAAGCTACATCCAGGAGGTTATCAAGTGTTTTCGCTTGACGATTTCATTCTTGGGTGGTTGGTTTGGCCCTTGTTCCTGTAACTCGAATCCTAGCCCGGTATAGATCATTTTAGTTTTACACCATTGTGAACCTTACGCCCTTTTTACTATCTGATCGAGGTTCTCAGCATTGAAAAATCTTCGTAAACTAAATCACACGTGTATATGTTGACATTTAAGAGATATACAATCAAGAAAATCAAGAGCAATGGTGATATATACACGGATTAGACACCAAATAATAAACACTCAAAAAATAGCTACCATTTAAAGTATGTGTTTAGTGACGGTGTCAGATTCCTAATTGATGGAGAAAGGTCTGGTGGCAAGAAAAGCTGCTTCCAGGAGGTTGTCAAGTGTTTTCGCTCGACGATTCTATTCTTGGGTGGTTGGTTTGGCCCTTGTTCCTATAACTCGAATCCTACCCCGGTATATCCCATTTTTGTTTTACACCATTGTGAACCTTACGCCTTTTTTACTCTCTGATCGAGGTTCTCGGTATTAAAAAATCTTCGTAAACTAATTCACACGTGTATATGTTGACATTTAAGAGATATACAGTCAAGAAAATCCAGAGCAATGGTGATATATATGCGGATTAGACACCAAATAATAAACACTCAAAAAATAGATAAAATTTAAGGTTTGTGTTTAGTGACGGCATCAGATTCCTAATTGATGGAGAAAGGTCTGGTGGCAAGAAAAGCTGCTTCCAAGAGATTATCAAGTGTTTTCGCTGGGCGATTCAATTCTTGGGTGGTTGGTTTGACCCTTGTTCCTATAACTCGAATCCTAACCCGATATATCCCATTTTTTTACACCATTGTGAACCTTACACCTTTTTTACTCTCAGATCGAGGTTCTCGGCATTGAAAAATGTTTGTAAACTAAATCACATGTGTATATGTTGACATTTAAGAGATATACAATCAAGAAAATCCAGAGCAATGGAGTTATATATGCGGACTAGACACCAAAAAATAAACATTTAAAAAATGGCTATAATTTAAGGAATGTGTTTAGTGACGGCATCAGATTCCTAATTGAGGGAGAATGGTCGGGTGGCAAGAAAACTTGCTTCCAGGAGGTTGTCAAGTGTTTTCGCTCGACGATCCCACTTTTGGGTGGTTCGTTTAGCCCATGTTCCTATAACTCGAATCCTCTCCCGGTATATCCCATATTTGTTTTACACCATTGTGAACCTTACGCCTTTTTTACTCTCTGATCGAGGTTCTCGGCATTGAAAAATCTTCGTAAACTAAATCACACGTGTATATGTTGAAATTTAAGAGATATACACTCAAGAAAATCAAGAGCAATGGTGATATATATGCGGATTAGACACCAAATAATAAACACTCAAAAAATAGATACAATTTAAGGTTTGTGTTTAGTGACGGCATCAGATTCCTAATTGATGGAGAAAGGTCTGGTGGCAAGAAAAGCTGCTTCCAGGAGATTATCAAGTGTTTTCGCTGGGCGATTCAATTCTAGGGTGGTGGGTTTGGCCCTTCTTCCTATAACTCGAATCCTACCCCGATATATCCCATTTTTTTACACCATTGTGAACCTTACACCTTTTTTACTCTCAGATCGAGGTTCTCGGCATTGAAAAATGTCCGTAAACTAAATCACATGTGTATATTTTGACATTTAAGAGATATACAGTCAAGAAAATCCAGAGCAATGGTGTTATATATGCGGATTAGACACCAAAAAATAAACACTTAAAAAATGGCTATAATTTCAGGAATGTGTTTAGTGACGGCATCAGATTCCTAATTGATGGAGAATGTTCTGGTGGCAAGAAAAGCTGCATCCAGGAGGTTGTCAAGTGTTTTCGCTCGACGATTCCATTCTTGGGTGGTTGGTTTGGCTCTTGTTCCTGTAACTCGAATCCTAGCCCGGTATATCCCATTATAGTTTTACACCATTGTGAATCTTACACCTTTCTTACTCTCTGTTCGTGGTTCTCGGCATTGAAAAATCTTCGTAAATTAAATCACACGTGAGTATGTTGACATTTAAGAGATATACAGTCAAGAAAATCAAGAGCAATGGTGATATATATGCGGATTAGACACCAAAAAATAAACACTCAAAAAATAGCTAGAATTTAAGGTATTTGTTTAGTGACGGCATCAGATTCCTAATTAAGGGAGAAAGGTCTGATGGCAAGAAAGCTGCTTCCAGGAGGTTGTCAAGTGTTTTCGCTCGACGATTCCATTCTTGGGGGGTTGGTTTTGCCCTTGTTCTTGTAACTCGAATCCTAGCCCGCTATATCCCATTTTGGTTTTACACCGTTGTGAACCTTACTCCTTTTTTACTCTCTGATCAAGGTTCTCGGAATTGAAAAATCTTCGTAAACTAAATCACACGTGTATATGTTGACATTTAAGAGAAATACAGTCAAGAAAATCAAAAGCAATGGTGATATATATGCGGATTAGACACCAAATAATAACCACTAAAAATAGCTACAATTTAAGGTATGTGTTTAGTAATGGCATCGGATTCCTAATTGAAGTAGAAGGGTCTGGTGGTAAGAAAAGCTGCTTCAAGGAGGTTGTCAAGTGTTTTCGCTCGACGATTCCATTCTTGGGTGGTTGGTTTGGCCCTTGTTCCTGTAACTCGAATCCTAGCCCGGTATATCCCATTTTGGTTTTACACCATTGTGAACCTTACACATTTTTTACTCTCTGATCGAGGTTCTCGGCATTGAAAAATCTTCATAAACTGAATCTCACTTGTATATGTTGACATTTAAGAGATATACAGTCAAGAAATCAAGAGAAATGGTGATATATATGCGGATTAGACACCAAAACTAAACACTCAAAAATGGCTACAATTTAAGGTATGTGTTTAGTGAAGGAATCAGATTCCTAATTGATGGAGAAAGGTCTGGGGGCAAAAAAATCTGCTTCCAGGAGGTTGTCAAGTGTTTTTGCTCGATGATTACATTCTTGGGTGGTTGGTTTGGCCCTTGTTCCTGTAACTCGAATCCTAGCCCGGTATATCTTTTTTTAGTTTTACACCATTGTGAACCTTACACCTTTTTTAGTTTCTGATCGAGATTCTCGGCATTGAAAAATCTTCGTAAACAAAATAACACGTGTATATGTTGACATTTAAGAGATATACAGTCAAGAAAATCAAGAGCAATGGTGATATATATGCGGATTAGACACAAAAAAATAAACACTCAAAAAATGGCTACAATTTAAGGAATGTGTTTAGTGATGGCATCAGATTTCTAATTGATGGAGAAATGTCTGCAGGCAAGAAAAGCTGCTTCTAGGAGGTTCTCAAGTGTTTTTGCTCAACGATTCCATTCTTGGGTGGTTGGTTTGGCCCTTGTTCCTGTAACTCGAATCCTAGCTCGGTATATCCCATTTTAGTTTTACACCATTGTGACCCTTACGCCTTTTTTACTCTCTGATCGAGGTTCTCGGCGTTGAAAAATCTTTGTAAACTAAATCTCACGTGTATATGTTGACATCTAAGAGATACGCAGTCAAGAAAACCAAGTGCAATGGCTATATATATGCGGATTAGACACCAAAAAATAAACACTCAGAAAATAATTACAATTTAAGGTATGTGTTTAGTGACGGCATCAGATTCCTAATTGATGGAGAAAGGTCTGGTGGCAAGAAAAGCGTCCTCCAGGAGGTTGTCAAGTGTTTTCGCTCGATGATTCCATTCTTGGTGGGTTGGTTTGGCACCTTGTTCCTGTAACTCTAATCCTAGCCCGGAATATTCCATTTTAGTTTTACACCATTGTGAACCATTTGCCTTTTTTACTCTCTAATCGAGGTTCTCGCCACTGAAAAATCTTCGTAAACTAAATCACTCGTGTATATGTTGACATTTATGAGATATACAGTCAAGAAAATCAAGAGCAATGGTGATATATATGCGGATTAGACACCAAAAAATAAACACTCAAAAAATGGCTACAATTTAAGGAATGTGTTTAGTGACGGCATCTGATTGCTAATTGATGGAGAAAGGTCTTGTGGCAAGAAAAGCTGCTTCCAGGAGGTGGACAAGTGTTTTCGCTTGACGATTCAATTCTTGGGTGGTTGGTTTAGCCCTTGTTTTTATAACTCGAATCCTATCCCGGTATATCCCTTTTTAGTTTTACACCATTGTGAACCTTACGCCTTTTTTACTCTCTGATTGAGGTTCTCAGCATTGAAAAATCTTTGTAAACTAACTAACACGTTTATAGGTTGACAATTAAGAGATATACAGTCAAGAAAATCAAGAGCAATGGTGATATATATGCGGATTAGACACCAAAAAATAAACACTCAAAAAATAGCTACAATTTAAGGTATGTGTTTAATGACGGCATCGGATTCCTAATTGATGGAGAATTGTCTGGTGGCAAGAAAAGCTGGATCTAGGAGGTAGTCAAGTGTTTTCTCTCGATGATTCCATTCTCGGGTGGTTGGTTTGGCCATTGTTCCTATAATTGGAATCCTAGCCTGGTATATCTCATTTTAGTTTTACACCATTGTTAACCTTACGCCTTTTTTACTATATGATCGAGGTTCTTGGCATTGAAAAATCTTTGTAAACTAAATCACACGTGTATATGTTGACATTTAAGAGATATACAGTCAAGAAAATCAAGAGCAATGGTGAAATATATGCGGATTAGACACAAAAAGATAAACACTCAAATAATGGCTACAATTTAAGGAATGTGTTTAGTGACGGCATCAGATTCCTAATTGATGGAGAAAGGTCTACTGGCAAGAAAAGCTGCTTCCAGGAGCTTGTCAAGTGTTTTCGCTCGACGATTCCATTCTTGGGTGGTTGATTTGTCCCTTGTTCCTGTAACTCGAATCCTAGCCCGGTATATCCCATTTTAGTTTTACACCATTGTGAACCTTACGCATTTTTTACCCTCTGTTCGAGGTTCTCGGCATTGAAAAATCTTCGTAAACTAAAACACACGTGTATATGTTGATATTTAAGAGATATACAGTCAATAAAATCAAGAGCAATGGTGATATATATATATATATATATATATATATATATATATATATATATATATATATATATATATGCGGATTAGACACCAAAAAATACACACTAAAAAATAGCTACAATTTAAGGTATGTGTTTAGTGACGGCATGAGACTCCTAATTGATGGAGAAAGGTCTGGTGGCAAGAAAAGCTGCTTCCAAGAGGTTTTCAAGTGTTTTCGCTCGACGATTCCATTCTTGGGTCGTTGGTTTGGCCGTTGTTCCTGTAACTCGAATCCTAGCCCGGTATATCCCATTTTAGTTTTACACCATTGTGAAACTTACGCTTTTTTTACTCTCTGAACAAGGTTCTCGGCATTGAAAAATCTTCGTAAACTAAATCACACGTGTATATGTTGACATTTAAGAGATATACAGTCAAGAAAATCAAGAGCAATGGTGATATATATGCGGAACAGACACCAAAAAATAAACACTCAAAAAATAGCTACCATTTAAGGTATGTGTTTAGTGACGGCATCAGATTCCTAATTGATGGAGAAAGGTCTGGTGGCAAGAAAGGCTGCTTCCAGGAGGTTGTTAAGTGTGTTCGCTCGACGATTCCATTCTTGGGTGGTTGGTTTGGCCCGTATTCCTGTAACTCGAATCCTAGCTCGGTTTATCCCATTTTAGTTTTACACCATTGTGAACCATACGCCTTTTTTTCTCTCTGATCGAGTTTCTCGGCTTTGAAAAATCTTCGTAAACTAAATCACACGTGTATATGTTGACATTTAAGAGATATACAGTCAAGAAAATCAAGAGCAATGGTGATATATAGGCGGATTAGACACAAAAAATAAACACTCAAAAAATGGCTACAATTTAAGGAATGTGTTTAGTGACGACATCAGATTCCTAATTGATGAAGAAAGGTCTACTGGCAAGAAAAGCTGCTTGCAGGAGGCTGTCAAGTGCTTTCGCTCGACGATTCTATTCTTGGGTGGTTGGTTTGGACCTTGTTCCTGTAACTTGAATCCTAGCCCGGTATATCCCATTATAGTTTTACACCATTGTGAACCTTACGCCTTTTTTATTCTCTGATCGAGGTTCTCGACATTGAAAAATCTTCGTAAACTAAATCACACGTGTATATGTTGACATTTAAGAGATATTCAGTCAAGAAAATCAAGAGCAATGGTGATATATATGCGGCTTAGACACCAAAAAATAAACACTCAAAAAATAGCTTGAATTTAAGGTATGTGTTTAGTGATGGCATCAGATTCCTAATTAATAGAGAAAGGTCTGGTGGCAAGAAAGCTGCTTCCAGGAGGTTCCCAAGTGTTTTCGCTCGACGATTCCATTCTTGGGGGGTTGGTTTTGCCCTTGTTCCTGTAACTCGAATCCTAGCCCGCTATATCCCATTTTGGTTTTACACCATTGTGAACCTTACGCCTTTTTTACTCTCTGATCGAGGTTCTAGGAATTGAAAAATATTCGTAAACTAAATCACACGTGTATATGTTGACATTTAAGAGATGTACAGTAAAGAAAATCTAGAGCAATGGTGATATATATGCGGATTAGACACCAAATAATAAACACTCAAAAAATAGCTACAATATAAAGTATGTGTTTAGTGACGGCATCAGATTCCTAATGGATGGAGAAAGGTCTGGTGGCAAGAAAAGTTGCTTACAGGAGGTTGTCAAGTGTTTTCGCTGGGCGATTCCATTCTTGGGTGGTTGGTTTGGCCCTTGTTCCTGTAACTCGAATCCTACCCCGGTATATCCTATTTTTGTTTTACACCATTGTTAACCTTACGCCTTTTTTACTCTCTGATCGAGGTTCTCGGCAATAAAAAATTTCATAAGCTAAATCACACGAGTATATGTTGACATTTAAGAGATATACAGTCATTAAAATCCAAAGCAATGGTGATATATATGCGGATTAGACACCAAAAAATAAACTCTTAAAAAATGGCTACAGTTTAAGGAATGTGTTTAGTGACGGCATCAGATTCTTAATTGATGGAGAATGGTCTGGTGGCAAGAAAAGCTGCTTCCAGGAGGTTGTTAAGTGTTTTCGCTCGACGATCCCACTGTTGGAGGGTTCTTTTGGCCCTTGTTCCTATAACTTGAATCCTATCCCGGTATATCCCATATTAGATTTACACCAATGTGAACCTTACGCCTTTTTTATTCTATGATCGAGGTTCTCGGAATTGAAAAATCTTCGTAAACTAAATCACACATGTATATGTTGAAATTTAAGAGATATACACTCAAGAAAATAAAGAGCAATGGTGATATATATATGCGGATTAAACACCAAATAATAAACACTCAAAAAATAGATACAATTTAAGGTTTGTGTTAATGACGGTATCATATTCCTAATTGATGGAGAAAGGTCTGGTGGCAAGAAAAGCTGCTTCCAGGAGGTTGTCAAGTGTTTTCGCTGGGCGATTCCATTCTTGGGTGGTTGGTTTGGCCCTTGTTCCTATAACTCGAATCCTACCCCGGTATATCCCATTTTTTTACACCATTGTGAACCTTACACCTTTTTTACTCTCAGATTGAGGTTCTCCTCATTGAAAAATCTTCGTAAACTAAATCACACGTGTATATGTTGATATTTAAGAGACATACGGTCAAGAATATCCAGAGCAATGGTGATATATATGCGGATTAGACACCAAAAAATAAACACTTAAAAATGGCTATAATTTCAGGAATGTGTTTAGTGATGGCATCAGATTCCTAATTGCTAGAGAATGGTTTGGTTTCAAGAAAAGTTGCATCCAGGAGGTTGTCAAGTGTTTTCGCTCGACGATTCCATTCTTGGGTGGTTGGTTTAGCCCTTGTTCCTGTAACTCGAATCCTAGCCCGGTATATCCCATTATAGTTTTACACCATTGTGAATCTTACACCTCTTTTACTCTCTGATCGTGGTTCTCGGCATTGAAAAATCTTCGTAAACTAAATCACACGGGTATATGTTGACATTTAAGAGATATACAGTCAAGAAAATCAAAAGCATTGGTGATATATATGCGGATTAGATACCAAAAAATAAACACTCAAAAAATAGCTAGAATTTAAGGTATGTGTTTAGTAACGGCATCAGATTCCTAATTAATGGAGAATGTTCTGGTGGCAAGAAAGCTGCTTCCAGGAGGTTGTTAAGTGTTTTCGCTCGACGATTCCATTCTTGGGGGGTTGGTTTTGCCCTTATTCTTGTAACTCGAATCCTAGCCCGCTATATCCCATTTTTGTTTTACACCGTTATGAACCTTACTCCTTTTTTACTCTCTGATCGAGGTTCTCGGAATTGAAAAATCTTCGTAAACTAAATCACACGTGTATATGTTGACATTTAAGAGATATACAGTTAAGAAAATCAAGAGCAATAGTGATATATATGCAGATTAGACACCAAATAATAACCACTCAAAAAATAGCTAGAATTTAAGGTATGTGTTTAGTAACGGCATCAGATTCCTAATTGATGTAGAAAGGTCTGGTGGCAAGAAAAGCTGCTTCCAGGAGGTTGTCAAGTGTTTTCGCTCGACGATTCCATTCTTGGGTGTTTGGTTTGGCCCTTGTTCCTGTAACTCGAATCCTAGCCCAGTATATCCCATTTTGGTTTTACACCATTGTGAACCTTACGCCTTTTTTACTCTCTGATCGAGGTTCTCGGCATTGAAAAATCTTCGTAAACTAGATCACAATTGTATATGTTGACATTTCAGAGATATACAGTCAAGAAATCAAGAGCAATGGTGACATATATGCGGATTAGACACCAAAAAATAAACACTCAAAAAATGGCTACAATTTAAAGTATGTGTTTAGTGAAGGAATCAGATTCCTAATTGATGGAGAAAGGTCTGGTGGAAAGAAAATCTGCTTCCAGGAAGTTGTCAAGTGTTTTTGCTCGACGAATACATTCTTGGGTGGTTGGTTTGGCCCTTGTTCCTGTAACTCGAATCCTAGCCCGGTATATCTCATTTTAGTTTTACACCATTGTGAACCTTACGCATTTTTTACTCTCTGATCGAGGTTCTCGGCAATGAAAAATCTTCGTAAACCAAATCACACGTGTATATGTTGACATTTAAGAGACATACAGACAAGAAAATCAAGAGCAATGGTGATATATATGCGGAATAGACACCAAAAAATAAACACTCAAAAAATAGCTACAATATAAGGTATGTTTTTAGTGACGGCATCAGATTTCTAATTGATGGAGAAAGGTCTGGTGGTAAGAAAAGCTGCTTCCAGGAGGTTGTTAAGTGTGTTCGCTCGACGATTCCATTCTTGGGTGGTTGGTTTGGCCCTTATTCCTGTAACTCGAATCCTAGCCCGGTATATCCCATTTAATTTTACACCACTGTGAACCTTACGCCTTTTTAACTCTCTGATCGAGTTTCTCGGCATTGAAAAATCTTCGTAAACTAAATCACACGTATATATGTTGACATTTAAAAGATATACAGTCAATAAAATCAAGAGTAATGGTGATATATATGCGGATTAGACACCAAAAAATAAACACTCAAAAAATTGCTACAATTTAAGGAATGTGTTTAGTGACGGCATCAGATTCCTAATTGATGGAGAAAGGTCTGGTGGCAAGAAAAGCTGCTTCCAGGAGGTGGTCAAGTGTTTTTGCTTGACGATTCCATTCTTGGGTGGTTGGTTTGGACCTTGTTTTTGTAACTCGAATCCTATCCCGGCATATCCCATTTTAGTTTTACACCATTGTGAACCTTACGTCTTTTTTACTCTCTGATCGATGTTCTCAGCATTGAAAAATCTTTGTAAACTAAATAACACGTTTATAGGTTGATAGTTGAGAGATATACAGTCAAGAAAATCAAGAGCATTGGTGATATATATGCGGATTAGTCACCAAAAAATAAACACTCAAAAAATAGCTACACTTTAAGTTATGTGTTTAATGACGGCATCAGATTCCTAATTGATGGAGAATTGTCTGGTGGCAAGAAAAGCTGCATCCAGGAGGTTGTCAAGTGTTTTCGCTCGACGATTCCATTCTTGGGTGGTTGGTTTGGCCCTTGTTCCTGTAACTCGAATCCTAGCCCAGTTTATCTCATTTTAGTTTTACACCATTGTGAACCCTACGCCTTTTTTACTCTCTGATCGAGGTTCTTGGCATTGAAAAATCTTTGTAACCTAAATCACATGTGTATATGTTGACATTTAAGAGATATAAAGTCAAGAAAATCAAGAGCAATGGTGATATATATGCGGATTAGACACAAAAAATAAACACTCAAAAAATGGCTACAATTTAAGGAATGCGTTTAGTGACGGCATCAGATTCCTAATTGATGGAGAAAGGTCTGCTGGCAAGAAAAGCTGCTTCCAGGAGGTTGTCAAGTGTTTTCGCTCGACGATTCCATTCTTGGGTGGTTGGTTTGGCCCTTGTTCCTGTAACTCGAATCCTAGCCCGGTATATCCCATTTTAGTTTTACACCATTGTGAACCTTACGCCTTTTTTACTCTCTGATCGAGGTTCTCAGTATTGAAAAATCTTCATAAACTAAATCACTCGTGTATATGTTGATATTTAAGAGATATACAGTCAATAAAATCAAGAGCAATGGTGATATATATATGCGGATTAGACACAAAAAAATACACACTCAAAAAATAGCTACAATTTTAGGTATGTGTTTAGTGACGGAATCAGATTCCTAATTGATGGAGAAAGGTCTCGTGGCAAGAAAAGCAGCTTCGTAAACTAAATCACACCATTGTGAACCTTACGCCTTTTTTACTCTCTGATCGAGGTTCTCGGCATTGAAAAATCTTCGTAAACTAAATCACACGTGTATATGTTGACATTTAAGAGATATACAGATAAGAAAATCAAGAGCAATGGTGATATATATGCGGATTAGACACCAAAAAATAAACACACAAAAAATGGCTACAATTTAAGGAATGTGTTTAGTGACGGCATCAGATTCCTAATTGAAGGAGAAAGGTCTGGTGGCAATAAAAGCTGCTTCCAGGAGGTTGTCAAGTGTTTTCGCTCGACGATTCCATTCTTGGATGGTTGGTTTGGCCCTTGTTCCTGTAAATCGTATCATAGCCCGGTATCTCCCATTTTAGTTTTACACCATTGTGAACCTAACGCCTTTTTTACTCTCTGATTGAGGTTCTCGGGATTGAAAAATCTTCGTAAACTAAATCACAGGTGTATATGTTGACAATTAAGAGATATACAGTCAATAAAATCAAGAGCAATGGTGATATATATGCGGATTAGACACCAAAAAAATAAACGCTCAAAAAATAGCTACAATTTAAGGTATGTGTTTAGTGACGGCATCAGATTCCTAATTGATAGAGAAAGGTCTGGTGGCAAGAATAGCTGCTTCCAGGAGGTTATCAAGTGTTTTCGCTCGACGATTCCAATCTTAGGTGGTTGGTTTGGCGCTTGTTCCTGTAACTCGAATCCTAGCCAGGTATATCCCATTTTAGTTTTACACCATTGTGAACCTTACGCCTTTTTTACTCTCTGATCGAGGTTCTCGGCATTGAAAAATCTTCATAAACCAAAATCACACGTGTATATGTTGACATTTAAGAGATATAAAGTAAAGAAAATAAAGAACAATTGTGATATATATGCGGATTAGACACCAAAAAATAAACACTAAAAAAATAGCTACAATTTAAGGTATGTGTTTAGTGACAGCATCAGATTCCTAATTGATGGAGAAAGGTCTGGTGGCAAGAAAAGCTGCCTCCAGGAGGTTGTCAAGTGTTTTCGCTCGACGATTCCATTCTTGGGTGGTTGGTTTGGCCCTTGTTCCTGTAACTAGAATCCTAGCCCAGTATATCCCATTTTAGTTTTAAACCATTGTGAGCCTTTTGCCTTTATTACTCTCTGATCGAGGTTCTCGGCACTTAAAAAACTTCGTAAACTAAATCACTCATGTATATGTTGATATTTAAGAGATATACAGTCAAGAAACTAAAGAGCAATGGTGATATATACGCGGATTAGACACCAAAAAATAAACACTCATAAAAGGGCTACAGTTTAAGGAATGTGTTTAGTGACGGCATCAGATTCCAATTGAGGGAGAAAGGTCTGGTGGCATGAAAAGCTGCTTCCAGGAGGTTGACAAGTGTTTTCGCTTGACGAATCCATTCTTGGGTGGTTGGTTTGGCCCTTGTTCCTGTAACTCGAATCCTAGCCCGGTATATCCCATTTTATTTTTACACCATTGTGAACCTTGCGCCTTTTTTACTCTCTGATCGAGGTTCTTGGCATTGAAAAACCATCGTAAACTAAATCACACGTGTATATGTTGACATTTACGAGATATACAGTCAAGAAAATCAAGAGCAATGGTGATATATATATGTGGATTAGACACCAAAAAATAAACACTCAAAAAATAGCTACAATTTAAGGTATGTGTTTAGTGACGTCATCAGATTCCTAATTGTTGGAGAAAGATCTGGTGTGTAGGTCCCTATCCCGTATGGATCGTAACAAAACTGACAATCTACCAAGGGTGCGGAATCCCCTTGATAAACCTATCAAACAGAAACAAGAACACAAGACGATTTACCAACCGATCTTCTATGATTATCCAACGAAAACGTTTACAATCACTCAAGATCTTCACGAACTCACAGCCGATAATCTGTGTATTCGAACTCTCTCTCAATTCGCCTAAAAGTCTCCAAAAGTCTAACCCTAAAACTCTAGGTAAAAGTTGTTTATATACACACAACCATACAATTCGAACTGGGCCAAGCCCATACGAATTCTGTTTACAATTCGGGCTAAACTAGATAGACTTAAACTTGATACAAACTTGGACTAGATTGGGCTTCAACAAACTCGAATTCCATTATGTCTTCATAAGTCTTTGCGGCCCAAACTCGTTTAATATCCAAAGACCAATCCAACACTGTTGTCACATAACATGCACCAACAAACTCCCCCTTGACAATAGCTTGCAAAGGAAACTTTAGTCTTCAGAATCTCACAGTCTTTTGGTCTTTGGATAGCGTCAGCTTCAACATGAATTCTGTCAGCAACAGACTCCCCCTAAGCTGATGTATCCAATCACCAAACCTTCCAAGTTGTATTCAGCATTCGCAATAAGTCTTCACAGCATCCATTCTGCATTGTAGAAGGAGGATTCTATCAAGCAGCAACAAACTCCTCATCTCTTCAAAGCAACTTCTCATCAACAAACTGCTTCAATCTGTATACTATAAAACAAACATCTCGAGAAACCATAAGAATTTTTCAACATAGTTAAGGAATTATTATTATTCAAGAGATAGTTAAACTGTATAACAGATTAAGCATTTTCAAATTAAGCACCAACACGCAACAATTTTTTTAAACAAACACCTTATAACCTGCATCATTTCAAAATTTTGAACCCACTTACTAACACCGTCTCCCCCTATCAGTAACAACTCCTCCACGAATAACAGTTTTCCGTACATTAAGAATTTTAAACAGAAAAAGACACTATTTTTGTATTTTTGTATTTTTCTAAAAGCAAATAAATACGAAAAGCAATAAACACTCTATTTTTGTGAGAATCACCGGTAAGAAGATCATATCAGCACAATCAAACTGTTTCACACAATTAGATAATTCTTTATTTAATTTTTCGTGAAAAGCAGTTCAAGACGATTACCAGTATGTTTGTCCACTTAAACAAAATGCATGAACATTTCAAGAACCATTACCGTATGATACGTTAAGGTAATTTTATATCTGAAATATGTAGTGTGTCCCACTTCAGGATATACTCCCACGATCAAGGTATGCACAAAGATTCATCGTAGTAGGTGAGTATACTGATGTCATCCTTTAAGATATCCTGACAGTGCCTAGGTCTGCATATAATCTGTTTTATCATGTTTTGATTGCTTAACAATGAACACCCAAACAAATACTAATCAAATCCTGGAAATATAAACAACACACTCTATCATGCAAGTATCTTCCCTACCACATATTTCACAAGTCCAATCCAGATTTCTGAAATCTTAACTGGGAATAGGTTGAGAAGAGAACAGAATAGATCTTTAGAAGAGATGGTATAATATACAGTTCAAATGAGTTTTCTCAGTTTGATATAGGTTTATTGGGTTTCATTTGGGAACTAGAGGGCCTCTTTCGGATGTATTAGATCTATAGCGCGACAACGTACAGCTAGGTCAGCATGTATCTGGATGCAGCAGAAGCTGACGTTGCCTAGCACCTCCAGGTCAGCATATATCTGGATGCAGCAGAGGAGGTACACGACTTTTTTCAGAGAAGATTTCAGAATCAGATCAAAATTGTGTGTATCGGGACAACATACAGACATTCAAATAGAAATGAGCTAATTCCAAGTGACTTTCTTTCCTGGGGTCATGTACAATTTTAGTTCTGAACAGACGGAAAGTCAAGATATCCCCAGATGAAATAACAGTATAAAGACCCAAAACTTCAGATTTTGGCAATCTATCAACGCAAGATTTAAGGTCATTAAACCATACACCACTGATGTGTTCCCCAATCATACTCAGTGCATTTAAGTTTATATCACATTGGTAAGTTGATTATTTCATGCTTTTGCCTACTGGTACATCATATGATGAAGCTACTATCACCCTTGAGCATTTTAAATCAGTTCGAGTGTGACAGTCTAACTTGCTGATGTACTATCATTTCTTCTTTTTCACACAGTGAAAACTCATTTTTGATTTTCTATTTTTTTTTTTTTATGTTTTTGATTTTTCAATGTTTTTGTATTTTTGATTTTTGAAAAAGCAGTAAACTATTTACAAAATTCTTATGAAAAACCAGTTATTCAGGATTCCTTATCCCGTTGAGTTCGACTAAGTGTTCAAAGCGAGCTCGATCAAAAGCTTTTGTGTAAAGATCAGCAAGGTTATCTTCTGTGTCGACTCGATGTAATTCAATTAGTCGTTTTTCAGCACAATCCCGTATAAAGTGATGACGTATGTCAATATGTTTAGTTCTATTGTGCTTTACGGGATTGTTTGTGATTGATATAGTGGCATTATTATCTATCATAATAGGAGTACGAGTGAAATCCAAACCGTAATCGCGCATCTGTTGTTGAATCCAGAGGACCTGAGAGCAACAGCTACCCGCAGCAATATATTCAGCTTCACACGTAGATGTAGACACACAGGATTGCTTCTTGCATTGCCAAGACACGATCCTTCCTCCTAAGAACTGACAACCACCTGTTGTAGACTTCCTGTTTGATTTGCATCCTCCAAAGTCTGAATCAGTGTAAGCAATGAACCTCAAATCACTATCAGCTGGATACCATAACCCAAGTTTAGGTTTCCCCTTCAAGTAACGAAGAATACGCTTCACTGCTTTCATGTGTGACTCTTTCGGATTCGCCTGATATCTGGCACACAAGCATACGGCAAACATGATGTCAGGTCTTGAAGCAGTCAAGTACATTAGAGAACCAATCATCGCCCTGTATTGAGTAGGATCAACATCTTCAGTACTTTCATGATCTGGGCCAAGATTGTGATTTTCGCAAATGGGTGTGTTGAAAGTAGAGCAATCATTCATTTTGAACCGATCCAAAATGTCATACACATACTTTGTTTGATGAATAAACATCCCATCCTCCTTTTGTTCAACTTGTAATCCCAGAAAGTAAGACAGCTCACCCATAGCACTCATTTCAAACTTACTCTTCATCACCTGTTCAAACTCCTTACACATGTTCTCATCTGATGACCCAAAGATGATGTCATCCAAATATACCTGTACCAGCAGAAAATCTTCCTTCTTTCTCTTGATGAACAGTGTACTGTCAATCTGACCTCTCTCAAAACCATTCTTGATCAGATGTGTAGACAGTGTCTCGTACCACGCCCTAGGAGCTTGATGTAACCCATATAAAGCCTTATCAAGTTTGTAAACTCGATCTGGATAGTCTGGATCAACGAACCCATCTGGCTGTGAGACATACACCACTTCTTGGACTTTCCCGTAAAGAAATGCACTCTTCACGTCTAGTTGGAAAACTTTAAAGCCCTTGAATGAAGCGAAAGCTAGAAACAAACGAATTGCCTCCAACCTTGCCACTGGTGCAAACACTTCATTATAATCTATCCCTTCTTGCTGATTGAACCCTTTTACCACTAACCGAGCCTTGTTGCGTGTGACAATACCTCTATCATCCTTCTTGCACTTAAACACCCACTTAGTGCCAATCTCTCTTTCACCTTTAGGAAGGTCCACTAACTCCCAAACCTTCAACTTCGCAAACTGGGCCAATTCTTCTTGCATAGCTTCAACCCATGAATTGTCTTTAAGAGCCATGTGAATGTTCTTCGGCTCCTCTTGGGAAATAAAGCAACTATACAAGCATTCATTCACTATCCCAGTCTTCTCAATCGAAACAAATAACCCAGAATTCGTTGCTATGCTTCTTCTCGTCTGAACACCTGCAGTAGGATCTCCAACTATCATGTCAACCGGATGATCTTTATTTGCTCGTGTAGTAGCAACGGTATCGACTTCTAGATTATCACCCAGGTTTGATCCAATCTCCCCCTGAATATTCTGATTTGCAAACGGATTAATGAACTCATCCCCTTGAATAGGTTCAGAGTCACTATCACTTGAATCAGGATCAGCAGCACCTTGGGAAATTTCCGGAGCATCTGAAATATCAACATTTGATCTAGGCATGAATTCGCCTTCATCGTCTTCACATACCACTGTTTGAATCAGCTGAGAATCATCTGCATCAGAAACCTCAGGAATATTAAATGATTTAAACACACTTTCATAATCATACAGTATAGCAGGACCACTCGTTGATTGTTGAGGTTTGTAGGAAGTAATTTCCACATTAAAAACAACCTCAATTTTACCAGTTTTGAGATTAAAAACCCTTTTATTCGGTGTGCCAGGCACGTAACCCAGAAAGTAGCCTTCGTCAGCCACCTCACCGAATTTTTGTTTATCTTTGTTTCGCACAATGGTGCAGGGTAATCCAAATGGTTCAAAGCCTGTTAAGTTTGGTTTTTCGTTAAACATCAACTCATGACAAGTTTTGTTAAAACGTTTAACGGTTAAAACTTTGTTTAGGACATAGCAAGCTGTATTCACAGCTTCTCCCCAGAAAAGAACTGGTAGCTTTGAATCTGAAAGCATTGTCCTGGCGGCTTCAATCAACGTCCTGTTTTTCCTCTCAGCGACTCCATTTTGTTGAGGTGTATAAGGAGCAGAATATTGATGTTCAATTCCTTTTCGAAGACAGTAGAGATCCAGAATCCGATTCTTGAACTCTGTGCCATTATCACTCCTTATCCTCTTGATCCTTGCATCATGGACGTTTTCCAATTTTGTAAAAAGATCTATCAACATCTCTGCTGTTTCATCTTTTGTACCTAAAAAGAAAACCCATGAATAACGTGAGTAATCATCAGTGACAACCAGACAGTAGTACTTTCCACCTATGCTCCTCACGTTCACTGGACCGAATAAATCCATGTGAAGTAATTCATAAGGGGCATTAATGGAATTTACTGTTTTAGACTTATGAGGTTTCTTGTGTTGTTTTCCCTTTTGACATGGAAGACATTTATCTTCCACTTGAAACCTCAGCAATGGAACCCCTTTCACTAGCTCATTTTTTATGATATAATTCATTTTGCGATAGTGAATGTGGGCCATGCGTCTGTGCCACAACATAGATTCAGCTTCAGATGCTTTTGACAGTAAACACGCCACCGCAGCAGTTGGATCCTTGGCACCCATGTCCATGACATAAGTATCATTTTTCCTCGGTGCACGCATCACTATCCAATCGTCCGGAATAACCAAACCCGGTTTCAACACCAATGCCTCAGTATTTGTAAAATGGACCGAGTGACCCTTGTCGCAGACTTGTGACACGCTCATCAGATTGTGTTTAAGCTGCTCAACATAGTTCACTTTGTCCAAAGTGATCTTCCCATTCGTCACTTTTCCTCGTCCAGTTATCCTACCACCTTTAGCACCAGCAAAATTTACATGTCCACCATCATATTCTTCAAATTCAGAAAACAACCTCGCATCCCCCGTCATGTGCTTGGAGCAGCCACTATCAACATACCATAAGTTGATAATCCTCCTTAGCAGCTCCTGCACACACCAACCAAAAGATTAGTTAGATTGGGGGACCCAAGCCTTAATGGTCTTGGGTCTTCCAGATTCATCAACTACAGGAACATCCATCCAGTATCCATCACTCCTAGGTGGAGTCTTGGATCTTGGGCCTGTTGATGGAAATGGGGCATGATTTCCATAAGGTCTCTGGTCCTGAGGGTACCTGTTTGTGTTTGGACTATGTGACCTTTGAAAACTTTGATTTTGATTCCAAGAACCTTGATTGTTGTAATTTCGAAAGCCATTGTTATAAAAATTTCGACAACCATTATTTTGGTATCGATTTTGATATTGACCTTGACTTCTAAAATTATTTGAATTTTGGTTGTTCATTCTTGGTGAACTACTTCTTGGTCTTTCATATCTGCCTGATGTAGATTCAGGCTGAAATCTTGGTTGATTTCTTTGAAAACGAGGAACTTGTGGAGTTCCTTTTTCAGCCTTATCTACACCACCAGCAACACCCGATTGTTGCTTTGGAGCAGATTGCTTTGGAGAACTTGAGACTTTCTCCTCATTATCACCTTTCTTCTCTGGTGATTTCCCTCTTTGTTTCTCACTAACTTGTGCTTCAACCTTTTTGTTAGGACAGCAGCTAGCTACATATCCCTTGGTGTGACATTGGAAGCACGATCTCTTATTCGAAGACTTCTTAGCTGAAGCCTTTGAACTAGATTCTGGTTTAGATGATGATGCCTTAGAAGGATTTGGTTCAGTTTGCTTAGTTTCAAGATTTTCTATGTTTTTGTTTTTAGCAAACTCTACATTTGATTCATTTTCTATAACAGCTGTTTCGTTTTACATATCACTTCCTTGAACAAAATTAACCTTTTTAACAAAAGTTGGATTTTTATTCGTAGGATTTGAATTTTTCTTTTTCAAAACAGGTTTGCTGTTATTGACCTTCTTAGCATCATTATCTTCAAACACCTCACCTTGACTAGATGTGAAACTACTTGGTGATGTTGACAGAAAGTCTGTGAACTCATCTTCATCAGGTAAGAAAGAATAGTCATGACTAAGAGGAGGTGGAACTTCATTGAAGCCCTTGAATCCCACACTTGTCTTGTCATTACTCTTCTTTAACCCACCCATCATGTGTTTCATAACAAAAGTAGAATCCCTGAATTGACCTAATTTCTTTTCGAGTTCAACAATTTTGAGTTGTGCATCTGACAACTCTTTGCATTTTTCAAAAATTTCTTTTGTTTTCTCAGCCATCATGTCATGAGCTAAGTCTATGACTTGAAGTTTTTCGTTTAGTTTACAGGTTAAAACTTCAATTTCAGCTTCATAGCCTTTTATCTTTTTCAAATATGATGACTCATTTCTTTTTGCAAAGAAATTTGATTCTTTTACGTTAGATATTTCGCTCACCAGACTTTTGTTTTGAGTTGACAACCTGTCAACTTCACCCTGTAATTCACGACACTTTAAGCAAACAGAAGTAGCAGAGTTACTTACCTCTCCTGTCGATTTGTCTGAGTTGGCCATAAGAGCAGCAAGTTGAGCTTCCATTCTTTTGATGATTTCATCTTTCTCATCTGCTTCCTTTTCATCATCCATTTCATGCTCAGACTTTGGCTTTCCTTTTTCAGCATCTGTTGTCTGATCAGCCTTATCTACCTCAGCTTCACTTTTCTTCTCAACTTCAGCATTCATGTTAGCTTCAGCTTCATCAACGGGAACAATCTCTGCCATAAATGCTTGAGTGACATTCTCATCATTTTCCAAGTGAATACTCCAGTCATATGAACCTTCTCGTGCAGTAGAGATCAGCGCTCTTGAGTTAGAGTTGTTTGATGAATTTCTATTGTTTGAACTCTGACTTGAGGTTTCATTCTTTTGTTTCTGACATTCCCTAGCAAAATGACCATAACTTTGACAGTTAAAGCACCTCACTTTGGTCTTGTCAAAACCAACAGTTTTCCCTACAAATTTCCTTCCAGTTCTGTTCATGAACCTCTTCACCCTTCTAGTAATCATGGCCATTTGCCATTGCAAATCCATATCTTCAAGATCATCAGGGTCAATCTGATCGTAATCTTCATCTAAAACGGCAGGATCAGATATCTTCCCCTGAATGTAGTTTTCATAAGAAGCAACAAATGAAGCAAGTAGAGCAAGATGCTCTTCAGCAGACTTCACACTCATTGGCATTGACTTTGAACTACTACTTTGCTTAGCAGTTGATGTTCTCTTAGCTCCAGTTGATCCTCCTGAAGCAGCTACAAAACATACATCACCATCCTCATTTACTGTGACCTGCTCAGTTTCACGCGAGAGAAAAGCAGTGGCAGAGTCGCTAGAAGCATCGTGAGATGAAGAAGATGTAAGCCCATTATAAATCCCTGGATCTTGAACCTGATCATATCCAGTGTCCTTCTTCTTCATGCTGAGCTCATAAGCTCTTAGCTTTCCAACTACTTCTTCCAGTTCCTTTGTTTCATAATCAGCTTCTCCCTTTATCATGAGAGTGTAAATATCCCATTTAGCAGGCAGAGCATCAAGCAGCTTGTCATTTTTCTCTATGTCAGAATAGCAATCTATATCATAATTGTCCAATTCTGACATCAGATGGTAGTATCGAGTAATGACGTCCTCAAGTGACTCATTTTTCATGTACTTGAACACAGCAAACTGCTTCTTCAGTAGATCAATTTTGTTCTTCTTGACATCAGAATTCCCTTCATATCTCTTCTCTAGTGCATCCCACATTTCTTTTGAAGTAGTGTACTTCTTAAAGGTGTGTTTGATGCTATCAGGTAGGGACATCTTGATAACTGCCAAGGCTTTCTTTTCAGCCTCATACATCCTTTTATCGTTTTCTTGCATGTTCACATAGGCTGTGACACGCGGTCTGCCTTCAAAGTCATGTGTAGGGTTTGTGTACCCATCTTCAATACAAATCCACATGCGTGTGTCCTGATATTCAATAAAGGATTGAAACCTATCCTTCCATGTCAAGTAATTCTCCACCTTCATCATCTTAGGTGGTTTGTTTGTTGTGCCTACCTCGTGTTCCATCCTTAAAAGCTCGTTCTATTTAGACATGTTCGACATTTTAACTTAAGCAGACTGGTTAAACCGTACAATTTTAGTCCAAAACCTGTTTTTACTAAATTATACCGTTAGATTCGACTCGAGATTACGATTCCAATGATATATAATGTCTAAAACCTATTTCGGGATTTTCCAGAGTCTTGAGATGAGTTACGGATAAATATCTAAACACGAAACTGTGAAATTTTTCCTACGATTGCCTAGAAAAATTCCACCACTTTTAAAACACTTGTTGCGAGTCGAGACCTTTGTTTCGAGTCGAGACCACAGTTGCGAGTCAAATCAGCACAAACCGAGACCACTAGTTACGAGTCGTAACCACTGTTGCGAGTCGAAACCACTGTTGCGAGTCGAAACCACTGTTGCGAGTCAAATCAGCACAACTCGAGACCACGGTTGCGAGTCGAAACCACTGTTGCGAGTCAAATCAGCACAACTCGAGACCACGGTTGCGAGTCGAGACCACGGTTGCGAGTCAAATCAGCACAAGCCGAGACCAGTGTTGCGAGTCGAGACCCTGTTGCGAGTCAAATCAGCACAAGTCGAGACTACAGTTGCGAGTCGCGACCACTGTTGCGAGTGAGCAATACCCTGTCGAGACCAGCAATCTTCCAGTAATAAATCCCGAAAAATCAGCACCTTTTACACCGTAGAATCTTCTGATTGATAACTTTCCAACTAAAACTCCAAAAAATCAGCAAACAACTTCCAAATAACACCAAAACAGATCAAAATCGTAAAAATTTTGACTGTTCTTCGATGTTCTTCGTGAATCCAAACTGCAACCCAAAAACTTGTTTCTTTCCGATCAGTTTTGAACCGTACACAAGAGCAAATGCTCTGATACCAATTGTAGGTCCCTATCCCGTATGGATCGTAACAAAACTGACAATCTACCAAGGGTGCGGAATCCCCTTGATAAACCTATCAAACAGAAACAAGAACACAAGACGATTTACCAACCGATCTTCTATGATTATCCAACGAAAACGTTTACAATCACTCAAGATCTTCACGAACTCATAGCCGATAATCTGTGTATTCGAACTCTCTCTCAATTCGCCTAAAAGTCTCCAAAAGTCTAACCCTAAAACTCTAGGTAAAAGTTGTTTATATACACACAACCATACAATTCGAACTGGGCCAAGCCCATACGAATTCTGTTTACAATTCGGGCTAAACTAGATAGACTTAAACTTGATACAAACTTGGACTAGATTGGGCTTCAACAAACTCGAATTCCATTATGTCTTCATAAGTCTTCGCGGCCCAAACTCGTTTAATATCCAAAGACCAATCCAACGCTGTTGTCACATAACATGCACCAACATGGTGGCAAGAAAAGCTGCTTCCAGGAGGTTGTCAAGTGTTTTCGCTTGACGATTCCATTCACGGGTGGTTGGTTTGGCCCTTGTTCCTGTACCTCGAATCCTAGCCTAGTATATCCCATTTTAGTTTTACACCATTGTGTACTTTACGCCTTTTTTACTCTCTGATTGAGGTTCTCGGCATTGAAAAATCTTCGTAAACTAAATCATACATGTATATGTTGACATTCAAGAGATGTACAGTCTAGAAATCAAGAGCAATGGTGATATATATGCGGATTAGACACCACATAATAAACACTTAAAAATGGCTACAATTTAAGTATCTGTTTAGTGACGGCATCAGATTCCTAATTAATGGAGAAAGGTCTGGTGGCAAGAAAAGCTACTTCCAGGAGGTTGTCAAGTGTTTTCGCTGGGCGATTTCATTCTTGGGTGGTTGGTTTGGCCCTTGTTCCAGTAACTTGAATCCCAGCCCGGTATATCCCATTTTTGTTTTACACCATTGTGAACCTTAGGCCTTTTTTACTCTCTGATCGTGGTTCTCGGCGTTGAAAAATCTTCGTAAACTAAATCACACGTGTATATGTTGACATTTAAGAAATATACAGTCAAGAAAATCAAGAGCAATGGTGATATATATGAGGATTAGACACCAAATAATAAACACAAAAAATGGCTAAAACTTAAGGTATCTGTTTAGTGGCGGCATCAGATTACTAATTGATGGAGAAAGGTCTGGTGGCAAGAAAAGCTGCTTCCAGGAGGTTGTCAAGTGTTTACGCTGGGCGATTTCATTCTTGGGTGGCTGGTTTGGCCCTTGTAATCCTAGCCCGGTATATCCCATTTTCGTTTTACACCATTGTGAACCTTACGCTTTTTTTACTCTCTGATCGAGGTTCTCGGCGTTGAAAAATCTTCTTAAACTAAATCACACATGTATATGTTGACATTTAAGAGATATAAAGTCAAGAAAATCCAGAGCAATGGTGATATATATGCGGATTAGACACCAAAAAATAAACACTTGAAAAATGGCTACAATTTAAGGAATGTGTTTATTGACGGCATCAGATTCCTAATTGATGGAGAATGGTCTGGTGGCAAGAAAAGTTGCTTCCAGGAGGTTGTCACGTCTTTTCGCTCGACGATTCCACTCTTGGGTGGTTGGTTTCGCCCTTGTTCCTGTAACTCGAATCCTAGCCCGGTATACCCCATTTTTGTTTTACGCCATTGTGAACCTTAAGCCTTTTTAACTCTCTGATCGAGGTTCTCAGCATTGAAAAATCTTCGTAAACTAAATCACACGTGTATATGTTGGCATTTAAGAGATATACAGTCAAGAAAATCAAGAACAATGGTGATATATATGCGGATTAGACACCAAAAAATAAACACTCAAAAAATTGGTACAATTTAAGGAATGTGTTTAGTGACGGCATCAGAATCCTAATTGATGGAGAAAAGTATGGTGGCAAGAAAAGCTGCTTCCAGGAGGTTGTCAAGTGTTTTCGCTCGGCGATTCCATTCTTGGGTGGTTGGTTTGGCCCTTGTTCCTGTAACTCGAATCCTAGCCTGGTATATCCCATTTTTGTTTTTTAGGATCTGAGTTTCTTTTTTATTGTGTTTTTGTTTAAGAATAAAGAAGATGAACAAGTAATGCAGCGGAATTTGTTGGTCCCTCGTAAAGGATCTGTTCGTCAGGAACTGAGATGAATCGACTTTGACTAATGTGCGGAATCCATTTGATCAAATCACAGATGTACGACAAAGTATTCAATGCTTAAACACCGTCTGATCTTTCTATTCAACTGTTATGAAAGTACAAAAGCGCCTGTAGAAGTCAGACTTGACAGAGTTCTCTCTAGAGTCAAAAGTTCTAAATGACATACCCTGATGGGGTATTTATAGGCAACTCGGGAGCATGGTTCGTGCTGACCGTACAGACGATACTGGTCAACTAAGTCAACACTTTACAATCCTGTCCCGTATCCTGAGTTGTCATTCTATCTAACATATATACATAACATAATTGTTACAAAATATGACTAAATGCTGACGGAAGCTACAGACGTATGAACTAACAGACTCCCCCTCGGATGTAGCTGCAGTTCCTACCAGCATAGTCTTCAATTCTTCCTGTTGCGTCTTCATTCTCGCGCTCTCTGTCTTCTCTTTTCTGCTTTTTCCTCTAACATTCTTTGCCTTATATGCCTGCCTTCATTGATCCACCATTTTCTGTAAACCGGATCACCATCACGCTTCCGATCCCATTTGGGAATCTTGTTCTCCTCTTTCTCGATTGGCGTCTGATCCGTAGGTATCGATTTTCCCAACTTGCGCTTGCCAAGCTTAGCTGCCCTTTCAGAAATAGCCTTCGATCTTTGTTCTCGTTTGTACCTTTTCAGGAACTCATCAATCTCAAGATCTCTCCATTTCGTCTTCCAATATCTTCCTGAGTTGATGTCTTGGGTAAAGCACACATCCACGACCATTTGATACTGCATTGCTTGTTCTTTGTCTCTTCTTTCATAAACAATCTTGTTGAGGAACAAGCAGTCAATATCTTTCTTCGAACAATTTACTAGCCACATCGGGTCTAGTATGCAGATTCTCCTCGACTCTCCCTTTGACTTGTCAAACAATGAAATTACCGCTTCAGCTGTTGTTTCATTGTAGAACCAACCTTCAAACAAGTCATGAAAATCCTGCTCCATTGCCCTAAGAGGCATGTTCTTCAAACATCTTGGAGGCTTAACATCCAGAGTTATGTCTTTTTCTCCGTTCTCCAGTATGGTTACAATCTGCTTTGGTCGTTGCGGCTTCCAATCAGTATAGCCATTCTTAGCCTACAACTTCACATAGTTCCACAAGAGCTGATCATGTTGTTTTACTTCCAAACCATGATAGAACTGCTTGATGTTCTTTGTCTTGACCAACTCATCTACGTCCCACCATGGGAGGGTCCTTATGTCTGATAGAAATTCAAAATACTGCACACCCTGTTCCCGTCTAATGGCGTAGACCTACAGATCTTCCAGATAACCCCACGATAGAATTTCACCCCATGAGATGTCTTTGTTGTGAGTGAAGAACTGAAGTGCCCTAAGAGTCTTCCTCTCTTTCGGCATCACTTTAAACCATTTCTTCCGTTCTTCGGCAAGGTTTTCTCTTGGGATGGTTTCTGGAACACCTTCAGAGAAACCTTTTCCACAATTTTCCTTCTAATCTCATCTTCATTTCGATCCTTTAACATTTCCATCAACGAAGAAAATGTTTCATCAATTCCAGAATAATGGAAATCAGTTTCTTCATCAGAGGAGTCTGAAGCATCTTCAACAATAACATCATTGTAGTGATCAGCTTCATGTGCATAACTAAACTCAAACTCCTTTTCTGGTGATGGAGGTATCTTATCTTCGATATCAAATTTAAATTTCCCATCATTCAATCCCAATTCTTCCAACATTTCTGCTCTTAACCTCCTAACCTCGAGCTCATCCTCATGTTGAGCATGTAAGTAAATAACAGTTGGATTTGTGAGGAGTACCTGGTCAACGTGCTGTTTTCCAGATGTAGAGGCTTCATGCTGATCATCATCCTCTTGTTCATTTTTCTGATCATTCAGAAATTCTTCAATTTTCTGCTCAACGTTAGGATTCTCAACCAGCAATCCCGAAGAACCTTGACCATCGTCATCATTCTTCTTGTCATCATTATCATCTTTCTTTTCAGACTTATCATTATCGTCATTTTCATCTTCATCTTCTTCTTCATCACCAAGGATTTCCAATTCAGAATCACTATCAACAATTTCTCCACGAGCCCTCTTAGCCTCTTTTTGCCTTTCTTCAATTTTGACTTCACGAACAATCTATTTTATGCTATAAGGAACTGTGGAAGCTTTACCAATAAGAATAAAGTTCGGTCTCTCTTCCTCTACTTCTTCCTTGTCTTTCCATTTCAGCATTAACACTTCTTTCGCCTTTCTTTTCTTTTGAATAGCAAAAACTCGACGAAGATTGTCAACAAGATCAAGTGATTTAGAAGACTCACCAACTAGCACGAATCCCATAGGATCTGCTTCAGCTTCAGTCATTTCAACATCCATTTGGCTAGAAGAACCACTAGCTTCTTGAGTTTCCTCAATAACACTTTTCCTTCTCTGAGTAGCTTCTTCGGCCAGTCGCCTTTCTCTTTCAATTCTTATTTCTTCAGCTCTTTTAACTTCAAGATTATTGAAAGCAGCATGAACATCTATCTTCAGGTGACTTTCCATGACCGCATATAACATATTAAGCTGATTATCTTTCATCACTTTATCTGCTTTCATTGCTTCCATTTCTAACTTCATCACCTTCATTTCGTTCGATGAAGCTTCACTCATTTCACTAAGAAGCTGGTTCAGAGTTTGATTCACATCTTACAGATTCTTTATCTTCACATTCAATGTAGCAATCTCTGCTGTCAGAAGTTCGAACACTTTAGAGTTATCATGAACATCATCCTTCATTTTCTTTATCGTCTCTTCTTGATCTATCAAAACCATTCTGGCTTCATCATGAGCTTTCATCAACTATTCAATCTGCCCTTTAAAAACATCACGCTCTGCTTCTGCTTTAGCTTTAGCTTTTTCAAGACCAGCAACTTTCTTCAGCAATTCTTTCACAGCTTCATTGTTAAACATGTCATAATCATCTTCTGGAATATCTTCTCTATAAACTCCAGTTGCAGGTGGAAGCCCTCCAAATATATTTTCAAAAGATGTATCCTTTGGTTGTGAGGGTTCTGATTGAACTTGTGGTGGTGATGGTGGAGGTGTAGCAGCTTTATAACCTGTGATTTCAACATAATCATCATCACCTGTCTTCTTTTGAACCACAACCTTAGGTACTTCAACACTCTGCACCTCTGGTTCCTTTGGAATCTCAACACTCTGAGTTTTTTCTGCTTCTTGAACCTTTGACATTTCAACATGCTTTTCTTTCTTTCCATCTTTGTCTTTCGGTAATTCAGCAACAGATTTCTTTGCCTGTACTCTCCTCGGAATTACTCCAGCTTGAACAGCTTTACGCTTCACTCTTTGTTTCTTTGGCTCATCAGGAATATAGGTAGAGTTTTCTTCATCTAATGCTTTCTGCTTCTTGGTAGGCTTTTTCTTTAGCTAAGCTTTACCTCTACCAAGTGTCGTTGGGTCGAGCTCTGACTCTGACTCAGTAGCCTCAGAATCATCTTCACTTGAATCATCCTGAACCACACCTTCAGCTTGAACACTTTCAGGTTGAGCACTTGAACTTTGTTCTTTCTGAGCAGCAACTTCCTCATTTCTTTTCAAGTAGCTTTCAAGAGAATGTTTCAGTGCATCAACTCCTTGTTGGATAACTTCAGATGGATCTAACACTGGTTCATCCACCAATCTTTGTTGCGGCTCTACAGAAGGCACTGCAAAACAAGCATTAACATCATCATTAGAAACATTTGACAATTTTAAGATTCTAACAGCCTAATGACTCCCCCTTTCACTATACCCTTTACTACAATCTTCGGAATAGAAACTGCAGGAGACGTCTTCGGCGTTCTTTTTCTCTTTCCATCTTTCTCAAACCACCATCTGGTTTTCTTTTCAACCAACAAACTCATCTTCTCATCTTCGTTATCAGAATCACTCTTCTCTTGTCTCCATCTATCATTTTCTGGAGCAACATATGCTAGCCTGCTGATTTTACATATCATTCCCTTCACTCTTTCATCATCTTCTTTCGTATAGCAGAGTAGATTGACTTATCAGATTCTTCGTATCTTGCTGCGTTCCAGAAAGTTCTCACATGAGATTCATACATAACAGTTTTATCAGTTAATGCTTTCCCAATCCTGTTCTCTCTTAAAAATTTAGCTATCTCTTCAACCACAGTATTCTCTGTATTTGTTATATCTAGCAAGAAATAGACGTTATGACCCTTGTCCCAGTCTTTTCCTTTACCCTGCCAAAATATTCATTTTTAAATCATTATGCACAAGGTTCGGGACATAAGGAAAGATGATGAAAATTTTTGAAGAATTAAAAAAAAAAATTCTAACACTTGGGATACTTTCTATGTGATAGTACTGATGGATCGGATGGCTGTCCGATCGGATGACATTGCTGTCCGATCGGATGGCGTATCTTGTGTAATGAATAAAGTCAACGTGGTCAACAACAATTGAAAAGGATGACCGCTCGATCGGATTGCTATCCGTTCAAGTTGCCACTCGAATCATGAGACATGCAAAAGAATTCCCTTTTACCAGTTGACTAGATGAAATTGTGTTTTCAATCGGATGACTACCCGGTCGGATTGCTTGTCCGAAGGGGTTGCCTTAACGCTTTTGGCATACATGAAACAGTTTAAAAATTTGTCTTTTAGAGGCTGTCCGTTCGGATTGCAATGCTGTCCGAACGAATGACAATGCTGTCCGAACGGATTGCCCATTTGCATAGATTTCAAGACATGATGAGAAGGCTGTCCGAACGGATGACACTACTGTCCGAACGGATTACCTATTTGTCAAGGAAGCACAAATTTCAACAGTGTTGTGGATAAGATGGCTGTCCGAACAGAGTGCAAGGCTGTCCGAGCGGTTAGCAATGCTGTCCGAGCGGATTACCATCTTATTCTTTGCATGATTCAAAGAAACATGATACAAGGCAACAAATATTCTAACAGATTAGGCACAAACACTTTGAAATTTACCAAAACAACATGGATAGAATTAGGTGGTTACCCGTTCGGACTGCTGTCCATTCGGTCAGCACCTCGTTCAAAGAACATTCAAGAACAAACATGAACATGAAAATTTTCTCAGTCAAATCATCAAATTGAACATAGATCTATGTAGAGAATCTCATCATGATCAAAACCCTATGTTCATTGTGTTCTAACTCGGCCTATACAGAGACTAATTTGACAAAAACCTAGCCGACTGCCGTATCGTCTATTCCTCAAATCTATGAATTTAAGCATGTTTTTGCACAAATCATGACGGCAATCATATAGATCTCAACATTGCGATCAAAACTTAGTGCTTATTTCTTATCAAATCATCCTAGAACTCCCTAGAACTAAGTTTAGAACACCGGCAGACGACGTCATCTAACAAGAACATTCAATAATCAATCATGTTTTAACAGATTTGAGCATTAAAAACATACCTTTGCCATTATGAACGATGAGCAATCCAACGATCTAATGAACTTGTGCAAAGAGAATCAAGTGAATCAAAGATCAGAGAAAAAGTTTGAGAGAATAGAGTGGCCGGTCGAATGAGTGAAAGTTTTGACTGAAACGGTTGACCCTCTATTTATAGTTGTGTTTTGAATCGGATTGTTGTCCGATCGAACAGCTGTTCGTATGGAGTGCCGCCCGAGCCAAGTTCACCACTTTGATTCTCAAAACTTGACATTTTGACCTATTGACTTTTTTGACTTCTTTTGTTGTTTTTATCAGTTTTTAATAATCCACTTAAGTATCCAGGTCCAAGTTAATGACCCTGGGTACTTAATTTGCCTACCAAGTCCAACTTAATGACCTTGGTTGACCCGAACCAAAACTCACTGACGTTTTGTTTATTTCAAACATTTTTTCTGAAAATTACAAGTTTCAACTTAATGAACTTGCTTTGACTTTTCATTTTCACAGGTTTAACATGATAATCTCCCAACTCTTCTGTCCAGCTCGGAAACTTCCTGCATCTGCCTCAAACTGCGAGTCTGAAGATCCGCTTTCCGCTTTGGTTTGTCGATAAAACAAAACATAAATGTAAAATCTTTTTGGATTTAAGAAAGTTTCTAGACTAGAAAGCTATGAAATCTTTTGGTTTTGAATGTTAAACAGAAATGAAATGCAGTAAATGTAAACTATTTACAAACATATTTTTGGTGAGCGTGTTAGGGAATCATATCAGCTACCGACAAGCTACAAGTACCGTTAAGCTTTGATTTCATACTCAGAATTAAACAATTCGCTTAGATTGCCGATATACTGATCCACTTAAGTTCTCACACAAATTTCAATCTGTTCAGGATACGAATTTAATGTTTTAAGATCTTAACTTATACACGTGTACCACCTCAGAATATACTCCCGTATCTAGACTACTATATTCAGTCTTACAGGTGAGTGCACACTAATGATATCTGTAAGGGGTGAGAGCTCAGGCTATTGCTTCCGCAAAATCAGAGATGATGGCTCGACTTTAGGTGGGTCCCCCTTGGGGATCTTCTTTTCAACAGCACATGATTAGCATTTTTCAATGTTTCATCATTTTTTATGCTGAGGGTGGGCTTTAAGAATAAAGCAGTGCAGAGTATTATACGAGGACTAGGCTATTGCTCCCGCAAAATCGGAAGTCCTGGTATAATACCCCAGATACCATCACGTACAAAGACCTAGTATGTCAAAAATAGAGCCTTTCAAACAGGATTTCAGGGGTTACCTATATATCCGAGAGATGTTCCCCACGTAATATGCAAGTTGTGATTTAGGTTTATATCCCGAACAAACTTACTAAATGTGTAAAAACCTACCAGCATATCATCAGCGAGACTGCTTAACACTTTTAAATTTTACATTTCTTTAGCATACTACAACTGTCTAGCTGATGTACTATCATTTTCCCTTTTTACACAAGCTCTTTTTCGGTTTTCTATTGTTCTTGGATTTTGAAATATCTCATGTTTTTGGGTTTTTGAATTTTTTATTGTTTTTGTATTTTTTGAAAATATAACCTATCTCCCCCTAAATACCAAAACAAGTAAAAAATCGACAAACCATTGCAGATTGCTTTTCAACAGCATCTACAGTGGTACCTTCATTTACGCCAAGAATCCCCTCCGCAACCGATAGTAATTTCATACCATTAAGTTTCAAAAGATATTGAAAACGAGTTTTGTCAAATGCTTTGGTATGTAAGTCAGCTTTTTGTTCATCGGTATGGATTTCTTCTATTCGTATCAACTTCTTCTAGAAACAGTCTCGGATGAAGTGATGACGAATTTCAATGTGTTTCGTTTTAGCGTGATGAATAGGATTTTTTGTTATGTTTATAGCTGCCTCATTATCAACAAAGATAGGGGAGTTAAGAAATTGCAAACCGTAGTCTCGCATCTGTTGCTGGATCCATAGGATCGGAGAGCAGCAGCTGCTAGCAGATACATATTCGGCTTCACATGTGGATAAAGCGACAGATGTCTGCTTCTTACATTGCCAGGTGACCAATCGTGGTCCGAAAAACTGGCATCCCACTGTTGTTGACTTAGCGTTCACTTTGCAGCATCCGAAATCGGAATAAGAATATCCCTCGAGCGTGAAATCACCGTCTTTTGGATACCACAACCCCAGTGATAGAGTTCCTTTCAGGTAGCGTAATATCCTTTCCATAATTACCATATGCGAGGCTCTGGGGCTTGACTGAAACCGTGCTGTGAGGCAGGTTGGATACATAATATCCGGTCTTGATGCCGTCAAATACATCAGCGATCCGATCATGGAGCGATACAGCATTTCATCCACCTTCTCTCCGGTGAGATCAGGGTTTATCCCATGGTTTCTCGCTAACGGGGTGGACATTGGTGACATTCCTGACATCCCGAATTTCTCCAGAACATCATGAACATACTTCGTCTGATGTATGAACGTTCCCTCGGGTAGTTGATCAACCTTTGAGCCCCAAGAAGAACTTCATCTCACCCATTGATGACATTTCAAACTTCTGCTTCATAACGTTTTCAAAATCTTTGCAGAGTTGTTCATTTGTTGACCCGAAAATTATGTCATCCACATAAATTTGGACTATCAGAAGATGGTCGTCGACTTCTTTTATGAACAGAGTGGCGTCTACCTTTCCTCGGATGAAGTTGTTGGCTAACAGATGTTGAGACATGGTCTCGTACCAGGCTCTCGGGGCCTGATGTAAGCCGTATAACGCCTTATCCAAGAGATAAACTTTATCTTTATGGATTGGGTCGGTGAAGCCCGGTGGCTGTCCGACATATACCTCCTCTTTCACCTTACCATAGAGAAATGCCGACTTCACATCTAGCTGAAAAACTTTAAATCCTTTCCAAGATGCAAATGCTAGGAAGATTCTGATTGCTTCAAGTCTAGCAACCGGAGCATACACTTCAGTGAAATCTATCCCCTCCTGCTGACTGAAACCTTGGACAACGAGTCGAATAAAAACAACTAAGTGAAAACTCTGTTTATAAAGGAGCAACTGTGGAATAAAAACAAGTAAGGCCTTGGTCAATTTGTCATCTGGTGCGGATGCCTGATTGCAAACCTCCAATGATTAACTCTTCTGGATGGTATGAAAGAGTTCTTGGCATCACCTCGCCTGGAACATCTACCTCACTTTCCAAATTCGTAATGTTCTGGTTTGCGATTTGTTCACTGACTGGAATAGTTTGATCTTGAGAATGGATTTGCTCCCCCTCAGACTTTGAATCACCATGATCGAATGTTGGCCTTTCATCAGATTCTGAATTATCATAGATTCCCGTCTGATTGATAGGAGCTTGTTCACGTTCTGAAGATGTCGGAATTTGCATAACATCATCATTCTCTCTAGCATTGCTTGGTCCTGCTTCATCATCGTTCGAAGCTTGTCGTTGACGATTATATGGTTCTGCTGGGAATCTTTCTTGTGATGCTTCATATTCTCTTAGAATATCCAACTCGTTATAGAACTCTGGTTCTTCCTCTATGTCGAATGAATCCCACAGAGTATCGTAATTGAAGCGCCATGAGTCACCGGGATTCTGAGGTGGCATCGTATAACCTTGACACTCAACATTATGTGATTTGATGATCTGCTTCAAGCTTGGAACAAAGACTCTTTTCAATGGGCTAGCATATCCCACAAATATCCCTTCAATGCCCTCTAGACCAAATTTACCAAAAGGTTCTAGAAGTGTGTAGGGAGACCCGAACGGTTCCAAATACTTTAGGTTAGGTTTGCGGAGGTTAATGAGCTTGAAACACTTCTTGTTGAACTTCTTCGCCGTAAGAACCCAGTTGAGCGTATAACAAGCGGCTGATACTACTTTTGCCCAGAAATTGACAGGTAGTTTTGAATCAGCAAGCATCGTCCTGGCCGTTTCAATCAGCGTCCTATTCTTTCTTTCTGCTACTCCATTTTGCGGCGGAGTGTATGGCGCACTGAATTCTTGCAGTATACCTCTTTCATCACAATATACTTCCATTTTGTTGTTCTTAAACTCTGTACCGTTGTCACTTCTTATTTTTCTAATACGAGTTTGGTACAAGTTTTCAATCTTTCTGAACATTGTTATCAAACTCCCAAATGTTTCATCTTTTGTCTTCAGAAACGTTACCCACGAAAATCTTGAATAGTCGTCTGTGACAACTAAGCAGTAGAGATCACCAGTTATGCTTTTAACATTCACTGGACCAAAGAGATCCATGTGAAGTCTCTCTAACGGCCTCGAGACTTAATTCATCTTCTTTCCAGGGTGAGATTTCTTTCGCTGTTTACCTTTGATACAACTAATGCACTCCCCCTCAAGATGAAAACCTTTTAGAGGAACTCCATTTACTAAGTCGTTGTGTACCAGGTAGTTCATTTTTCGCAGATGAATATGGCCCATCTTTCGATGCCATAATTGTGACTCCTTCTCAGTGGCTCTTGACATGAAGCAGTGAGCCTGACCCGTGGTAGTAGTTGCTACACTCATGTCCAACACGTACAGATCGTTGACTCTTGGTGCTCTCATGATAACCCACTCTTCGGGGACAACAAACCCCGGCTTTAATATCAAACATTCTTTGTCTGTGAAGTGCGTCGAATACATACGGTCACAAATCTGAGAAATGATCAGAAGATTGTTTTCCAGCTCGGCGATATAATTCACTCTTTCAAACTTGACAATTCCATTCGATAAAGTTCCCTCACCAATTATACGACCACCTTGATTGCCTGCAAATCCCACATATCCTCCATTAAACCCTCGAACATCATACAGTAGGGTTTTCTTCCCCGTCATGTGCCGAGAAGCTCCATTATCCATTATCCAACGTGAGATGGATCTCGGAAGCTCCTGCACATTTCAAAAACATTTAGTGAGATTTTGAAGCAACCCAAGCCTCTTTCGACTCAGGTAACTTGACGTTTAGAATTGTGGTATTGGTGTACAATGGCGGGAAATTTTTGTCATTCATCTTTAAACTTTCTTCAGTCCCAACCTCAACCTCTTTGTATAAGAAAGATTCGTCTTTTTGAGGTTGACCAGATGGTTGGTCTTTCTTCAGAACATATTTCTTCCCTGGTGGGGTAGAAGTTTGTTTCTCAAGTTTCTCAAAGTAATCGAAAGGAACATTCATCTTTACCGGTGTGGTAGAAGATGATTGTTTTGCAGACTCTGAAACCTTTGGTTTTAAAGAACTTGCTTTCTTTTCAACAGATTTTGGCTTCCATGCTTGTTGAGATGACGCAACCCGCTTGTAAAATTTGTCATTTTTAGTTACCATCTTCTTTACGGGTTCAGTTTTCTTAACTGATTCTTTTACAGATTCAGTTTTAACTTTGGTATTTTCCTTCTTTAAAAAACTTTTTCTCAACAAACATTGGAGCATTTCCCTTTACATCATCTTTTCTTTTCGGATTCTCGACAACCACAGACTTAGGCTTCGAGTTGGTGCACTTTCGTGCAATGTGTCCAACTTGATTGCATTTGAAGCATGTTCGGGTGTTAACTACCCGACTTGTGCCTTCGGTCTAAGGTTGCGAGGCTTTCTTCTCAAAGAATTCTTCATTGGTTTTCGAAAAAATCTCATATTCTTGCTCGGAGTGTGAACTCGAGCTTTTTACAAACACCTTTTGCTCAACAAATTTCATGTTTTGAAAGTTCTTTCTTTGATTTTTCTTACCACCCTGATAACCACCCGACCATTTGTTTTGATTGTTGTTAGAAAAACGTGGCGGTACAACAGGTTTTTGTAGTAAGATTTATCTTTTTCAAAGTTCAATTGCCTTTCTGAACGTTTCAAACCTTCGATTTCACAAATATCAAACTCAACCAGTTTAAAAACATTTTTCAATTTGTCAACATTCACATTCTCTAATGGGAACTCAAGATCCGAATACAACTTATCCGAACCTGACATCTTGTACATCACAAGAGTAGGTTTTTCACTTAAGTTGTTTTTGGATATTGATTTCGGAATGTAATTATTTAAAAAGCATTCTTCGTCCTCAGTTGAATCACTGTCAGATTTCAAAACATTTTCAACTACATTTTTAACAACTTCAGACTGAACGCTGTCTTCATCAGATGATGAAGTGAATGTGATGTCAATTGTTTCTGGAAGTTTAATTTCATTTGTTTCATCATTGTTAACCAACCCGGATTTTTTCTTTGAAAAATTATTCAACACTGGTAGTGGAACTTGATGATACCCAACCCCAGTTCCATCAGAATATACATCTTCACCAGCTTTGTTCTTCCTAATGGGTTTGGGAACTATGTGTTGAAGAACAAAACTTGCGGAGTCGTAACTATTGAGTTTCAGATTGATGCGTTCATTTTCGATCTTATCTTCCTGAAACTGAAGCTTCAGATTAACAATCTCATCCAACTGTTGGTTGATTTGCTTTTCTTTCGACTGAAGGACTCCTGACAATTGAAATTTTTCTTTGCTTGTTTTACTGTTTCTCTCATCAGAATCTTTAATCATTCTTTTTAACTTCTCATGATTTTCAGAAAGTTGTCGATTTTCATGAATTAACTTTTCATTTTCTTTTCTTATTCGGTCTACTTCAATTTTATCTTTTTCAAGTTTCTCAGTTAATTCCTTAATTCGATCATTTGAAGCTTTCACCAATTTGTCACGACTTAAGATTTGATTTTCAACTTCTCTGACTCTTTCAGTCAGTTCTTCAGTCTTTTTAGCACTGAGATATGCATGTGTACTACAAATCTTGCAGTCTTTCATGCAATTTTTGCAGTCTCTGTCAATCTTGGCTTTATCGGTCTTACCTGACCCATTTGTTGAATCATTAGAACTGACCTTGCTCTTTGACTCAGTTCCGGACTTAGAATCTACCTCTAATTCCTTTGCTGCGAGCACTTTATCTGCCATTTTCATTAGGTTCTCTGTAGTCATCTCTTTGGTCGTGTCGATTATCCAATCATCGACCTTTTTCGACCGTAGCTCCTTTTCTTTCTCCTTTTCTTCAGCTTCTATTGCCCACATTCTCTGTCTTTCTTCTTCTTCTTCTTCTTCTGCTATTTGTTCTATGAGGGTTTCAACACTGATTGATGACGGTTCAACAACTATGTTCCCTTTAGGATCCAAATACCATTCGCTAGTAGCATCCCATCTTTTTGCACTCTTTGCCTCTTTCCATGTTCGATAAATTTTATCTTTCATATTTTGGGCTAACATCTTCCTAGAATGATATTTCTCTTCTTCAGTTCGGTTATCTTTGAAAGGAATAATTTTTGTCATGAAGGCAAAACCCACAGCATCTTCTTCTGGTAGCACATCACTCCAGTCATAGCCCTCATCATCATGGATAACGGCTAATGCTCTTGACTTTTCTTTGGGAGCATCTTCTAACTGCTTCATTCTGGGAGATTCTGCTTTGTTTTCGTGATAGATGGCCCTTTTATAATAGTCCTCATGGAATGGATTGGCCGTTTCATCAGCAGCTGCATTTCGACATTCTCATTTAAAGTGCCCCTTTCGCTTACACTTAAAACATATAACCTTTGATTTGTCAAACCCTAATTTAGTTGAAGGTCCACCAATGGAGTGTCTGCCTGTTATCTCCACAAACCTCTGAGCCCTTCTAACCGCACTCGCCATGCACCATCTAATGTCAATCAACTCCATTTCTTCGGGGTCAATTTGATCATAGTCTTCCTTGGTGAGGTTAGTGTTTTCAATTTTTCCTGCTACGAGACTTTCAGAAGACCCCAAGATGGATGCTAGAAATACCATCTGCTGTTTGGCTGCTTCTTCGCTGAAATTTTGTGCGTTGTTGAGATTTACAGCAATGTTGCACTGGAAAATGTTTTTCGGAACAGATTGTTGTTGTTGACTTGGAGTCGATGAAGACGATCCACCATGATATCCGCTGCTTAGAGCAGGACTGCTGTTTTGATTCTCTTGATTTGGCACATTTGAGTTTTCTGCTGAGAACGTAGTCTTTGGTGATACCATTTTTGGAATCATACTTCCTCGATAATACAAATCAACGTTCTGCTGATACTGAGTACTGTTTAGTTTATTCATTTTCCTGATTTCTAGCTCGTGGCTTTCAAGCCTCTCGATCAGAAAATCAACTGTCAGACTCTTCTTCTCCACAGTGTTTTTCAACAATAGAGCAAAGTACATCCAATCCTTTTCATCAGGCATTGAATCCATCAGCTTATCAACCAATTCTTCCTCTGTAAACGTAAACCCATGTCTAGTCAGCTCGATCTTCAAATGGCAAAATCTTTCTATCATCTTTGAAACCGATTCATTTTTCATACATCCAAATAAATCAAATTCCTTTTTCAACAATTTTTTCTTGTTTCTAACAATTTCTTCTCCACCCACACACTTTTTCTCTAATTTTGCCCATAAATCTTTGGAATTTTTGTAATCGATTAGAGATATGATATCATCCCTCACTGATTGATGTAGCAATGCGATACATTTTTGCTCAGCGATGAAACTTTCTTGTTCATTTTCGATTAAGTTCTCATAGTCACTTCTTCCAATGTCAAACCCGTTCTTCAAGCATTTCCAACTCTGGTAGGCGAACGCCTTCAGCCAGTCCTCGAACCTAGTTGCCCATCTACTGTATTCCTCAATAGCCATTAGCTTGGGCGGTTTGTTGTATGTGCCATACGTGTTATCCATGCTCAATGAGTCGGTAATGGCTTTCTTTGGGTTCGGGTTAGGAGCAGTGTTGTTTGTATTGCTTGAAGTGGCATCTCCTGTGTTGCTGGTGTAAGCAAATATATCACTGAAAGGATTGAGAAAATCGTCCCCCATTTTTAGAGTACCTGAAACAATTTACAAACACTTAGACAAAATTTTGAGATTTTCAAAAATTTTTACGCCGGTGCACTTGAATCGGATGGCTATCCGAACGAGTGTCACAATCAGGTATCAAGTGGTTGCAACTCGAATGAATGGTTGTCCGAATGAGTGGTTGTTCGAACGAATAGCAACAAAATTTTGACCTTTCAACCTTACACCGATCGGATGACTGTCCGATCGACTGGTAGGATGACGTAAGCACCAAATACAATAGCAACAATGTTGTCCGATCGACCTGCTGTTCGATCGGGTAGCACTGATGATGTCAGCAACACGGTTTCACAGAACAATCTAATCCAAGTCGTTCGTACAGCTGTTCGAACGAATTAATGATGTCAGCAAATCTAAGAACAGCTAAGCCAGGTCGTCCGTACAGCTGTTCGAACGGATAGATGACATCAGCATGCAAGAATAGTTCTTCATAGTTTTTGATGATTTTGATCTAGTTTTTGAATGAATTTTGTTATGAAATCTTGAAGGATTATGCTTTGATTGATTGCGAATCGATTTATATCAGTTTTATCAAATTTTAACCGTAGATTCACGTCCAATTTTATGTTTTTCTGACTTTTGTGTATAAAGAATAAAAATTCAGTAAGAATAGAATAGAAAGTGAGAGAATATGTCAAATTTCCGGTGAAATTTGACTCTGATCGGCAAGAAAAAGCTCGAATTCTGGTGAATTCGTTGTCGTAGATCTCGATTCAGCTCCCTGGATGCTCTGATACCACTTGTTGGTCCCTCGTAAAGGATATGTTCGTCAGGAACTTAGATGAATTGACTTTGACTAATGTGCGGAATCCATTTGATCAAATCACAGATGTACGACAAAGTATTCAACGCTTAAACACCGTCTGATCTTTCTATTCAACTGTTATGAAAGTACAAAAGCGCCAGTAGAAGTCAGACTTGACAGAGTTCTCTCTAGAGTCAAAAGTTCTAAATGACATACCCTGATGGGGTATTTATAGGCAACTGAGGAGCATGGTCAGTGCTGACCGTACGGACGACACTGCTGTCCGAACGGATGAGTGATGTCCGATCAGATAGCCCATCCGATCGAATGACACTGGTCAACCAAGTCAACACTTTACAATCCATTCCCGTATCATGGGTTGTCATTATATCTAACATATATACATAACATAACTGTTACAAAATATGACTAAATGCTGACGGAAGCTACAGACGTATGAACTAACAGAATTAAAATGGAAATAAACTTTACACACAATCAAACAGGAGAAATGCTTTCAACATACAAGTTTAACATTGAACCGAATGCTTGAATTTATTTCAAAGCATCAATTACAATATGCATGCATGTATAACAAACTCCCCCTCAGCCTGAGCTCACAATGAATTGTTCATACAGGAAGACAAGTGGTGAAAGAGCTAATAGAACAGTACAAGGTATTGTTCTATTTATAGGCACGAGCAAACCACTAAAGCATCTTGGCTGACGTCACCATGAAAGTGACATCTAACCTCCTAACAACCTGAAACTACTGATCTAATATAAGCACTGTTTAGCTAACTACTGATTACAATATGTTACAAAAGGAAAGACTAAACTACTGCTTTCTCCTTCCACTGTTGTGACTCCAGCAGTACTTTGTTTCTTCAGCAGTGCTTGACCCATAACAGTAGATTGATCATCAGGGCTTTAGTCTTCGTTAGTCTTTATACTAGATCAGTTGTTTATTGAACATCAGTTGTATACGGACAGTGGATACAGGCCATCAGTTGTTAGAAACACTTTCAAGGGGAAAGTTGGAATACAGCAGTGCTTATGCTGGATCCACTGCTCTGATCCAGTTTTGGCTTTAATCATATGTTCCTCGGATAGGGTTCAATCCCAACAATCTCCCCCTGGAACAGATGATGCCAAAACCCTTCATTATTGTGAATCTTTATTGCCTCATCAACAGTTCCCTTATTTGTCCTTTAAGTTGTAACTCAAAGTCCATGGCATCTGTATCATCTTCATCCCTACACAGTGTAAGATCAAGGAGGTCCAGCAGATCTTCAACACTCAGGCCTAGTGCTTGTTCCCTTGATATTTTCTTCACTTCTTCACTGGATTTGATCAGATTCAATACGTGGGTCTGTTTGTCAGTTTTCCACTTTAGTATTTTTGAATCCAGTGGGTTTCTTGGGAGATTTTTATTTGAAGAGGAATTTGGAGATGATGGCCTGGTGATAACTGGCTGAGCAGTGCTTTGAGCTTTAGCAAGTTCAGGATTTTCAACTATCATTTATTTAAGGATCATTTTAAAAATTCATCTCCAGCTGCCATATCCTCTGGTGTTTCTGCATCCATCTGCCTTTGTCTCCTTTTTTGATAAAGGATGGCAGCAGGTGGAGCAGTGGATTTCCTGACTTGCAGCTTTGGTGGTCTTGTTGAAACCTCTGCTTCAGGGTAAACAGGCTTTTGTGGAACATTTGGATTGTTCTTTCTAAGTTCTTCCAACTTTTTGTAACTTGCCCTGACTTTATCTTATTTCCTCCATGTTACCTGATTTCTTGACCCAAAATTAGCAATAATAAGTTCCTTTTTCATCCTCTTCAGCTCTAACACTTTGTCTGGTACATTTTTCATGTACTTTGTCCAGACAGGAGGAGTGTGTTTCACTTTGTCTTTATTCATTTTTTCAATTCTTTCTAACTCCTCCTTGAGCTCACCAATAGTCCATTCTTTGTATTGAGCTTTATCTCCTTTGTATTTCTTGAATGCCATTATGTGCTGAATGTAATCTTTTCTCAAAGTTTCATCATCTTTTTCTGAAAACTTTTGACACAAATCTTTTGAAAACTGCTCCAATGTTCTGACTTGTGTGAACAGGAATTGATAGTTCCTTTGAATTTCTTTATCAGATTTTCCTTGTGAGTTTCTTTTAGAGATATCCTCTGCTTGTTGGGCTTTGACGTTCAGGTATTCTTCAATATTATTAGGCCTTGGATATCCTTGAACAGATGGCAAGTTCCTTTTAGCAGGGTCATCCTCAGAGTAGAAAGATTTAATCTCTTCTCTGACTGCTATGAGCTCTAAAGGATACTTGACACCTACATGAGTAATGGCAGTGATTGGATTTATGGCTTGTGCCGAAGAGAGTGGAACAGGGTTAGGAATGGTAACAAGTGACAATGGTTGTGAAGATGTTTGTGGTGGTGAAAGGTCATCATTGAGTATCATCCTTCTCCTTTTGGGTTTAGGAGAAGCTGGTGGTGTTTCAGTGGGTTGAGTGGTAGTGATTTGAGTGGTGGATGGTTGACTAACTTCTTTTGAAACAACTGGTGTTTCAACCACTATTGTCATTACAACTGATGATGTGTCACCAGTTGTCTTCTACTTTTTAGAAGGTGGTGAAGGTGGTAATGAAGTTGTTTTTGGTGATGAGGTGATTTCTGGTGGTGCAGTGGTTGAAGTGGGAAGCAGTGGTTGTAGTGTATGTTGAAGTGGTGGCAGTTGTTTGGGTAACAGTTGTTGAAACCACTGAAGTACCAACAGTTGTTGATACAGCAGGTGTTACAACAGCTGTTGGTTTGGAAGTTTGATGTGAGGAGTTTTTAGGAGGTTTGGGAGTACGTTTTGTTGATCTGGATGGTGTGTGTTTGGGTTGCCTCACTTGTCTAGTAGGCTGCTTTCTTTTGACCTTAGGATTTTCTTCATCCTTTGGTTCTGAAGTACCCTGCTCATTTATTTCCATAAAAACTCTCTTCTCCTATTCAAACCTTGGATTATCCTTAGCCTCCTTGTCCCTTTTTACCTCAGCTTTTGCATCAGCAATGGCATTTATGGTGACATCAATCTTTTTGGAGCCATCTAGCAAAGGGATGTCTGCAAGCATGCAAGAATTGTCTGGTGCAATATACAAACCATCATCATAACCCTTTTTCTTCCACTGCTTTATTTTCTCCCCCTTTTTGGCATTAGCAGGTGGTGGATTATCCACAAAGATGATAGAGGGAGGAGCAGTGCCAATGGTGTTCAGCAAGTGAGCCTTGATAGCCTTGATATCTGCATGGGTATCTTTAAACCTAGCTTCCATAAGATTTCTGATCTTTTGAACTTGTATCTCATGTTGCTGATCAACTAATTCTCTTTGATGTTGTAGCAGAGGTTGAAACAAACTCCACAGCTCATTTAAAGTGGGAGCAGATGATGGAGCAGCTGTTGGAGTTGGTGCAGCAGTGGGTGGTACCTTTTGTACTTTCAACAACTGTTGCAGCATGTCTTTGATTTCTGCAACAGATGAATCCAGTTTTTCAACTCTAGCCGTCAATTCTTGGTACATTAAACCATCACCCAACTTAATGGGATCATCTGATTTCCCACTAACAGTGGTTGTATCAGTGGTTGCCTTAGAAAAATTTTCCCAAAAGTCATCCAGTGATGCCCCTTGTTCTCGGTACTGGGGACTTCTTTCCTCAGCACTTGATAACCGTTTAAATGTACCAGTGGTTGGAACAAACACACCAGTGGTTATCAAAGTTACTGAAGAGGAAATTTCCTTCAAGGAAGTCTGATTGATGAAACAACTGGCCAGGTGTATATCAGTGGATCCAACACCTGTAGTTGCTGCTTCACTTGAACTACTGACAGGAAGTACTTATACATCCTGCAGTGTAACCTCCTCAGGTGTTGTTGGTGGGTTATCAATGATTGAAACATCAAACCCAGTTAATTGTTAGGGTATATTCTCATTTATAGGTGAGTGAGAAGGACTAGTTTGTGTCTTGTTTAAATCAAGAGCATCCAACAAAAGTTTTGTTTGTGGGGGAATTGTGGCAGTGAGTATGGGTGTAGAAAGCGAATTTGCCTCGGGCAGTGGGCTGTGGATGATGGAAGCAAGTGATTCCAGAGCATCATATTGTGGTGTCCCTATTCTTACAACCTGTTCTTTTTTAGAAGAAGCAGGAGGAGTTTGAGGCATGGGTTGAGATCTTTCTACCATCTGCTGTGAGGAAGTAGCAGCAGTGGTTTCTAGTGACTTTTGTGTTGTCACTGGCAGTTGCTCTGGGATCTCATCTTCCAGAGTTGCCTTTGTTTTAGGTTTGGGGGGTTTTTGAGTTTTCTTTTGTCTTGGTTTTCTGGTGGTTTTAGGTGTGGGTTTCACAACAGTTGTTTTGCTGCTGTGATCACCTAGAGTAGTGGGCTCAGCAGCAGGAGCTTGAGGAGCAGTGGTAGCTGCTAAATTCTGCTAAGGAGCCTCTGCTTTTGTTTTAGAAGGCTTGGATAATCTTGTAAATGTTTCAGGTGTTAAGCCATTTATTTGAAAAAGGTTCACCTTGGATGAGCACATGAGCATCATCCTTTCCAAATTTCTTTAGAAAATAAAAGCTTAGGAACCTTGGAAATAATAAAAATGATTTGCTAGTAACATTTTTTACCAAGTCATCAAAGATCTCCTGGGAGTAGTTAAAATTTTATTTATGTAATATAGCATAACCCAGGTATTGGATCTTCAATGGTATTTCATTAAAAGCAGTTGTTTTATTTGAAACACACATCAAGAGGGTATGGAATAAAAATCTTGTTGCAGGAGGAAAGCTACCTTTTTGTAAGGTGTCCCTTTTCATTTCTGTAGCATACCCCCTCTTAATAAAATCCGTTTGATACTCGATTTTAGGAAAAGAAGTTTTACCTTGCTGATCATCGAGTTCGAATACTTCTGAGATGGATTGTGGTGTAATTTTAACTGATTTACCCACTATTGAGGAATTGATAGCTATGATCATCTCACCTTGAGATTCAAGTGTGGCATTCTTCCAAAATTCTCTCTGGGTTTTCAGGTAAATCGGAGCATCAGCAGTCAACAAAGTTTTGTACTTTGAAGATGAAAGTGTGTCTATGATGGAATTGAAAGTTTCGGTATTACTTAGTTTTGTCAATAGACCCAAGTAGTTATGGGGAGCTTTGTATGGAATTTCTATGGTCGTTTGAGTGGGTTTCTGAGATGATAAAGACGGTGATTTTTCCATTTTGAGAATGAAGAAGATGAGAGATTTTGGGAGAAATGGAGGATAACTGTTTTGAGAAAGGAATTTTGAATTCGATTCGACAGTAAAAACCCTGTTTGGGGTTTTGATCAGGGTTTTATAAGGGAAAAAGTGAATACTGACGTGGCAGCGGTTACAAAAGATCTGACCGCTATGTACTGTCCACGTGTCAACCCTTGATGAATAATGGAAGACAGGTGTTTTATGGAAACCACTGATGAAACAAGATCAGTGGTTGCAATGGTTATAATGAAAGCAGTGGGAGACTTTAAGCTATCAGTGGATAGCCTATTAGTGGTTGAAAACACTAATTTTGAACAACAGTGAGTACCAAGAAAATGAGAAAACAGGGGTTGACTTTCAGCAGTGGACAGTTTTCACAGAACAGATGTTTTAACAAAAACAGTGGTTATGGCAAACTTTTAAGGATTTAATGAAAATCTTCATTTTTGGCTATTTTTAAGGATTGATATTTGATTTTCTGAAAACATTTTAATGCTTTTATTCATAGAAAAACAAGATTTTGCTTGTTATTCCATATTCAGCATGCCAATCCTAGAGATCAAGCTTTCAAAGGTAGATGTATCTAATGCTTTTGTTAGTACATCTGCCAGTTGATCCTTAGTTGGAACATGATGCAGAGAAATCAAACCTTTTTCATTGCAATCCCTCACAAAGTGATGTCTGATATCAATGTGCTTGGTGGTTGAATGGGATACTGGATTTTTGATGATATTTTCTGCTGCCTGACTATCCAACATGAGAGGTGTCTTGAGGGCAGTGATACTAAAATCCAGCAACTGATTTTGAAGCCAAAGCAGTTGGGCTGTACAGCTTGCAGCAGCTATATATTTTGCCTCAGCAGTGGATGTGGAAACAACTTTTTGCTTTGCCAAGACACTAAGCAATTGCCTAGGAATTGGCACCCTCCTGAAGTGGACTTCCTTGTCTTGTCACATCCAGCAAAGTCACTATCTGAGAAACCTGAAAGCTTGATATTTCCATCAGCTGGATACCAGATACCAAGTATGGGAGCACCTTTTAGGTATCTGAATATCCTTTTTACAGCAATAAGGTTTGACTTTCTAGGGGCTGATTGGGATCTTGCACAAACACATGTTGCAAACATGATATCTGGCCTAGATGCAGTTAGGTACAATAAAGACCCAATCATGCTTCTATATAAAGTTTGATCAACAAAATCATCCTTTTCATCAGACTTGACCATTTTATTTGTTGCAATTAGGGCTGTTCACGAGCCGATCCGAACCGAGCGGACCTTTGCTCGTGCTTGGCTCGTTTACAAACCGAACCGAGCGGAGCGGCTCATTTAAAACCGAGCCTCAAATCAAACGAGCGTTTTTCGAGCAGTAAATATTCCGAGCGAGCGTCGAGCGAAGTTCGAGCAATTTGGACAACCGTGTCGCCCGATTTAAATTTGCTGAGAGAGATAGTGACCATGTTTGGTCTCAAGTTTTTATGTCTTAAAAAACATTCACATTTCATGGTATAATATTTTTCTGATGAATAACAATGTTGTGGCCAACGAGGCGATGATCATATTGCACAAACAATTATGTTGAGAGCAAGAGACGATCGACCTAGGGTAACGACATGAAACATTAAGGCGATGAGCAGCCTTTCGTTTATCGGTTTAGGGTTTAACTTTTAGATTGATATTAATTTTTTTATTGGCGTGGTTGGACTAGTACGTCTAGATATAGTTGTAAATTTGTATATAGTTGACCAAAATCTAATATAATGGTATATATAAAAAACTATAAATTTAATTTATATTTAAGTATATATGTATGTGTAACGTGTGTATATATATAGGTGTGTGTGTATGTATAATTTATATTTGTGTATATATATGTGTATATACATGTTTATATATGTATGTGTATATGTGTACATATATATATATATACTAATTAAAAATAAAAATTCGAGCCGAACCGAGCCGAGTGGACCTTTGCTCATGCTTGGCTCGTTTACAAACCGAACCGAGCGGAGCGGCTCGTTTACAACCGAGCGTCAAATCGAACGAGCATTTTCCGAGCAATTTCCGAACGAGTGGCGAGCGAGCGACGAGCGATTTGAACGGCCCTAGTTGCAATGGGTGTACTGCATGGTTTACAATCATCCATCTCAAATTTCTTTAAAAGTTCTTTGGCATATTTGCCTTGATGGATGAAGGTGGCATTTTGCAGTTGCCTTACTTGGAGACCAAGAAAGCACTGGAGTTCACCCATTGCACTCATCTCAAACTCAGCAGTCATGAGTTGCCTAAACTCTTCACACATTTTATTACATGTGCTTCCAAAAATGATGTCATCCACATATATCTAGACAATCATTAAGTCTTTCCCTCTCCATTTCAAAAACAGTTGTCACACCCCAACCGATGGCGGAAACATCGGGGCATGGCACTGAGCAAAACAGATTGTCTAAAAGTTTCCATAACAACTATATTTACCAAGTATTTAAAGCAACACGTCCCATACCATGTCATAAATGATAATACAATTATTACAGAAAAGATCTAGTCAAATTGTTCTGTTCCAACAACTCAGATTCTTATTACAGACAATTGTTTATTGTTGACTTAGGTCTTTCCTAGCCTCGATTTCACACCAAAGAAAGCAAATAAGCATCCTAAGCACCTGTCATATACGTTAAAGTAAAAGTCAATACACATAGTGTAAAGGTGAGCATACAAGTTTGATAATAGCATATAGAGTTCGAAAGCGTTACGCATAACCAGCACGTACACAGAGTGAAATGAGGCATGTTAGTTATCGACATAAACCTATCGATACCAATGACTGCGGGTTAACTGCCCAAGGCAGTTCGCGATACATACTCACCACTGTGAGCCATGTAGGTAATTATCCTTAACAACCCCCGAGTGAACGGGTGCTGAGTCCAAACTAATAGTACTATCGTTACTAAGGCAGGTAGACAGCATTCCATGTGTAAACATAACAAACAAGCATTCATTAAGTCATGTATACATGTGATAACGGTTAGCGTTTAAAGTATTGCGTAGTGTGTTCGATGTGATTTTGTATAAGTAACGTATGTAACACCCAAAAGTACGTAAAGCAAAACGGGATCGAGTATACTCACAGCGGTTGATGGATTGAAGGGAGCGCTAGAGAGTAGGGTTAGCCTGAACAGATTGATAGCATAACGATAAGCGACGCGTAAAATGGAACAAGTGAAGGTTGCGTCGACCAACAGTTCGATCGGAGGGTAGTCCGATCGGACGGCCGGTCGTTCTGTTGACAGTCCGCTCGGATGGTCATCCGGTCGGGTGACCTATCGAGTGGATTGTTTCTTCCTTTGAGAAGGATGTGTTTGTGTATGATGGCTTGACTTTTGAAGTTTTTGTTGTAGTATTTTGAAAACATAGAAGTATCTCTACCTTTCAAGTCGATCGAACGAACGACCGTTCGATCGGGCGACAATCCGATAGGTTGGGCACTTCAGCGAGAACAAGTTCACAGCAGGTTGTCACTCGATCGGACGGTTGTTCGATCGGGTGGCATCCTTGTGCACTGAACATGTTTAAAATTGTTTAAGTGTGGAAGTTTAAATGTCTCATGATTCGAATGGCAATTCGATCGGATGGTAGTCCGATCGGACAACAATTCGTTCAACGTTCAAACTTCAAATGTTGGCAAAAAAAATGGTTAAGTGTGGGACCCAAGGTGCAAGTCGTTCGGATTGGCTAGTCTTTCAGATTGGCTGTTCGATTGGACAGCAGTCCGATCGGACGGCACTCTGTCTGGTCGACCAGTTCGTCTTACACTTGGTTGTTTTGATTGTTTGTCATTTTATCGAGATGTGTTGATATCGTGCTAACCAACAGAACCCCATCCTAAGCTCTAGTACCCGATTGAACAGGAACCACCTAAGTTCGGTCGGTCCACCGGTTTAGGACGATTGTTCTTGGTTAACCCGGGATCGATAATCTCGTGGATAGAATGCGGATCTTGAACCAACACAACCACAATAATGAGTAGTAAGCCGGCACAAGCTCCGATTCTATCGGTTTTGAATGCATTGAGTGTAAAAGAGTTGAAAGAAAGTTGGAAAACCATCTTTCAATCATTTTTATTGTGAATACGTTTAGATCTATGAAAGATCTTTGTTAGTTTATGTGGAAATCGGTTAGATCTAAGTTGTTTTTCGTGGGTTGAGGCCAAAACATGAAGTTCTTCAAGAACACATGATGACGTCATCCTAGAACACCTTGAATCTTGATGATTTCACGGTTAAAAGTTAAGATTCAAAAGATAGAAAGGTGTAGGAGTGCGTGTAGATTAAGGAAGTACAAGATTTAGGACGAAATCTTACCGGGATTGTGAGAAATCGAGGGAAAAAGCGAGCAAGAGCTCTGGTCGGACGTCAGTTGCCAAAAGTAGAAAGAATGATGGTGACAAGGGGTATTTATAGGGTTACCTAAAGTGGAAAGGGGTGGAGAGGGGCTGGCCGATCGGTTAGGCAGTCCGATTGAACAGCTGTCCGATCGAGCGACTGCTCGATCGATCGACTGCTCGATCGATCGACTGGTCGCCTGGTCGATCAGTCACCTTGTTTGAGTGTTCGGTGCCACGAGTTTTGTTGTTTCGATTTTGATTGCGAGCGTTTCGATGCGATAGAGTTTCCTTATTTTTAACCCCAACTACTATATCAACATACAAGCATCCTTATTTCGTATTCGTTTTGCGTTTGTGATTCGATTGTGATGGAGTTTCGATTGCGTTTCGATTGATTACCACACATAACATAAATAAATATGCACAAGTAACACATAAGGCACACACACACACACGTATAACATTAACCAAAATGCGTATTTCGAGTTTGCTTGCGATTGCGATAGCGATAAAGCGATTAACCAATCGATAAATAGCGATTACTATGCGATCAATAATAGATACTCCACATAATACAACTAAAGCGATAATAAAATAGACTAAATACATTTAAAGAAGTTAAAACACGAATTGAGCAAGGAGAGACAGATCGCAATTAGCAATCTTTTCTTCCTTTGACTTCAGTCTTGACTTTGACTTTGACTTTCGAAACACGGGGTGTTACAACAGGGTTTTATCTATTTTACCTCTTGTGAAACCAATGGAAAGTATAAAGGTGGAAAGAGTTTCATACCAGGCTTTTGGTGCTTGTTTCAGGCCATACAAAGCTTTATTTAGCTTATAGACATGATTTGGATTAAATGGATCCTCAAAGCCTGGAGGCTGACAAACATATACCTCTTCTTGAATCTTACCATAGAGGAATGCACATTTGATATCCATTTGATACACCTTGATGTTGTGGTTGACAGCAAAGGCCAGGAATAGTCTGATAGCTTCCAATCTTGCTACAGGGGCAAATGTTTCATCATAGTCAATGCCCTATTCCTGTCTGAACCCTTGAACCACAAGCCTGACTTTATTCTTGACAACAGTACCCCTTTTATCAGTTTTATTTTTGATGACCCACTTTGTGCCAATAGGACTCACACCCTGTGACAACTCGTATTTCAAACCTTTCGTTGTACCTTGATGTAACATGCTTGAACATTGTGTGATTATTTTATATGTTGGTTTTAATGAATGATTATAAGTTGTATGCTATGTGTTATGTGTGATTGTAATACAAGTAAGAACATTTAACAACTCTTGGTCGCACAACACTACCCGATCGCACAACACCTTTAGGTCGCACAAGATAAATCCAATCGCACCACATCATCCCGTCCCACACTCTTGCTTGAATCCATGACCCAAAGGGCAGCCTAGTATGGGCCGGCCCTATTGTTTCGCATAAACACCTAGGGTGTTAGTATAAATCCCATGCTTTATCAAATCACACAAAGTTTAACAAACCCTAAGCTCTCCCCCTTCTCTTGGAACCCGACGGCATCCCTTCCTCTCTCTCTCGATGCTCTTTCAATTTCATCTTACATTCGGTTAGTGTATTACCTTTGGTTACTTGTTATTCATGGCAATGATTGTGATGATTGATAACATGTTTGTTATGTGTCCTTGCATGATGAATTATAGGAATACATATTTGTGAAATCTTGATGAATGATTGTATGATAATCCAACTGTTAGGACCGATAAAGAAGATTATGAGATGTGATTTATGATCTAGGGCTTTGATGAATAACACGGCCGAGCATGGTTTGAAATCGGGTGTATGATATAAATATGCTTATACTAATTAGCCAACGGATTAGAAATTGCCTAGTGATTGTATGAATAGTTGTTATACATGTTTTAGTATTGTTGATGTTCATATGAATTCAAGAAAATAGAAACTATCTAACTCGTTTGATTTGGGTTGCTGGTTTTCGAATTGCGTTATAAGTGTAGGATCGGTTTTGCGACCGTTCGATTGCGTAACGGACGTTTCACGTGCGGAATCCGTGAACGTACGTGACCGAACACACACTATCGTACTACTAACGTGATTTTATTGAATGATGTGACAAATCCGGTACAAAAATTCACGTTTACACTACTTTCTCTCTCTACACTTTCTCTCTCTAGAAAGTCTTCTCCAAGTCTTCTCCAAATCTTCTAAAAAATCTTAAGTCTTCTAAAATCATGACATAACCACCTATTTATATGGTCAAGGCAACTTAATGAAAGTTCTCATTAATTACAAGTTTGCCACCTTGCCATTTCTAACTAAATATAACATTATGCGCTTGATTTCTTCCGGCTTTTCACTACGACTCGGATTGACGAAGGCGATAGACAATAAATGCATCAACAATCTCCCCCTTGGATATTGCCGTAGTCAATCTCGTAGTGAAACTCATAGCGGCTTGTCTTGGTGCATGATGAGGTGTTGGATGTCTAGAAAGAGATTGATGTATTGGAGATTGTGGAGGTGTAGGTTGACGTGGAGATGTAAGATGCGTTTGCATGATCTTCTGAGGACGCTTTGATACTTTTATCTTTGGTGTAGCTTTCTTTCGATAAGCAGCTTTCTTTTTACCTCTCGGAGTAGATTGTGACATGGAAACATGCTCCGGAGAAGGTACATAAGGTGCATCTTCTTTCTCTTCTCTCTTTCTCTTTTTAATCAACTTTTCTTGTTCTACCTCTTCTCTCATTCGTCTTTCACGTTCTTTTGCATCAATCACTACATATTCAGACGTACTAGAAGAACTAGTAGTGTCTTTATCAACATCGTCACCTTCAACATTATCTACAACATTTTCTTTTTCCTTTTGAACATCCGAAATAATTGTTTCCACAACACTATCAACAAAATATGCTTCTGTTGTAAACAAGTCTGTCTCAATTACAATATTTTCAGCACCAATCATTTCTTGTTCATTTTCAACATTCATCTCAGAAATATTTTCATCTGTTTCATCAATTAACATTTTTTGCTTTTTCTTCTTTTGTATCTTCTTCGGTTTTGAAGAAGAACCTTCACCTTCAGCTACAGGAGTAACAAGTCTACGTCTGCGTCCCAACTCCTTTACATACCACACATTCTTGGTTGATTTGAAATTCTCAAGTATCTTCAACTCTACAGCATACAATTCCTCTTTCATTTCTTCTTGATTTCTCCAATTTTGATGATTTTCTGGATCAGGATCCACATAGTTCACATCTCTAAGTAATCCAAAGTTTTCAATCACTAGATCAGGTTCTGGATGATTAGGATGATACTGGATCAGATTCTTCAAAGAAATATTAGACATGTGAGCTTGAACAAGAAGATCATCCTGAATGTCTCTATCAATTTCAGGATATGCCCGATCAATCATCATTTGTATAAAACGCGGATACCTCCAGATTCTAACATTTGACGTGATATTCTCCACCATATAATGAAAAACTATATGTGAAAAGTTGTATCTTTTATTCAACACCAACGCTGTCAACATATTCATTTGGAAATCTCTCATTTGATCGTAACTGCCCTTTGTGTGGCTCAATGAAATAAGAATACAATGAATTAAGAACTTGAAAGATGTTTGAAACTTTGACTTCAAGTAGTTTCCGGTGTTCAAAGCACCTCTGTATCCCATTCTCAGCATACATCCCTTCACCAAACGTTCCGGAAATCTTGTGGGGTAGTCAGCCTTATCAGGAAAATCCATAACTTCTCGAACTAATTCTTCAGTCACCAGAATAGTCTCCAATTTTCCATTCACTTCAACCACTGACGATATCACATTGCTTGCCTCATCATACTTTGCGTTTGTCCAAAATCGACTAATATGTGATCTATACAACGGTCTTTGATCAATCATTGCTCTCTTCATTGGAATACGATTCATATAGTCCAAAATACTGCTGAATTCTGACAATAACGGATACTTCTCCACATCTAAATCAATACAACTGTTGTGTACTGGATCAAATAACATGTTTGGCGATGCCTGCACAACAACAACAGAAATCAAGACTTAGAAAAATTTCTCATGTTTATTACTGACTAAAAATGAACCCGCATATTTACATTAAAATCGAACCAACATCTCACAACCCTATAGACAAACCAAAAAAAAAAACAAACCTACTTAGAAAATTCACAAAAAGCGAACCAACCCTAGCCATATAAGCGAAACAGAATTTTCTGTCTTAAAAGCGAACCTAAGATGGTACATATGAGCGAACCTGACAAAGTTCCTAAAGACGGATCTAAAATTGTTCAGCAGATGACATATAAGCGGTTCAGCACATGACATATGAGCGGTTCAGCAACATGACATATGAGCGGTTCAGAGACATGACATATAACCGATTCAGAAACTATCACATGAGCGATTCAAAAAATGTCACATAAGCGATTCAGAAAATATCACATGAGCGGTTCAGAAACTATCACATGAGCGGTTCAGAAAACTGTTCGTAAAAGCGATCCAGAATCAAACATCTGTAAAAACTATTTAAAACCTAAAATTGATTTCAAAATCATAATCTACACATAATTCCGAGACCAGGGGTACCTTTTGATTTCTTTAAACTAACCTAAAACAACCTAGATCTGGAACTAAAAATATGCACTATCGAAAACAGATGTTTATCACTCAAATTACTGCAATTATCATGTAATATCACTATCAATATCATCATACGACACTGAAACAACAATCATTTCAAACAAATATGTCATTCAAAGGCTTGAAACACGATCTGTTTACACCAGCATACCGACAGACATGATTTCACTTCAAAATAGATAAAATTTCAAGAAAACTTACCTTGCCCATGATGTAATCAGTAAAGATCTATCAAAATCAAGTGAAAAATGAGATTCAATCAGCAAGAAATCACGAGTATAGCTTGAAATCGCCTCAGAGACACGTATGAGCGGACCAAGATCTTGACAGAAAAAGCGGACCACCATACCTTTTATATGGGGTCTGGTTCGCTTATTCGACTTGACATATAAGCGAACCACAAAGTTACTTTGACATAAAAGCGGTCCTCAAACTTGTCATAAGAGCGAACCTCAATGTTACATTTTCAAGAAAAATTATTTATAATCCATTTTTCAATTTTTCGAATTCACATACTGACACCCAGTTGACCAAGTCCAAGTTAATGACCCTGGACAGCTGATTGACCTACCAAGTTCAAATTAATGACCCTGGTTGATCATTTTTATGAAGTACTCTGTCGTTTTGTTTTAAAACCAGTTCAAATTAATGAACTTTTCAACGTTTCAAAAATTTGCACATTTTATCTTTCAAACATCATACCAATTCTTTGTTTGCAATCACAACTTACCCAATCCTCATCAAACACTAACATGATCTGCACACAGGCTTTGATCTTCCGATTCCCAATGTCAGTTGTCGAAAATAAAATGAGAAATTAAAATCTTTTTGGGTTTTAAGCTGTACATATTTAAAACTATACACACAATCTTTTTGTGAGCGTGTCAAGGGATCATATCAGCTGCCGACGAAATACAAGTACCGTTAAGCTGTTATTTCATTTTAAGCATTAAACAATTCACGTAGATTGCCGATATACTGATCCTCTTAAATTCTCACAAAACTTTCAATCTGCTCGAGATATGGAATTAATGTTTTAGGACTTAAACATCTACATGTGTCCCACCTCAGTATATACTCCCGTATCCAGACCCCAGTATTCAGTCTTACAGGTGAATATACCTAGATGATATCTGTAAAGGATTAATTGCGAGGGCCGTGAGAGCTCAGGTCGATCTTTCGATACGCAGAGAGATGACGGCTTTGACTTTTGGTGGGTCCCCTTTGGGGATCTTCTTTTCAACAGCACATGATTAACCATTTTGCAATGTGTTATCATTTTTTATGCTGAGGGGAGGCTTATATTTCAAAGCAGCGTAAAGTATTCTCCGGGGACTAGGCCATTGCTTCCGCAAAATCAGAAGTCCCGGGATAATACCCCAGATATCACTAAGCATAAAGACCTAGTATCTCAGAATACGGGACCCTTCAAACAGGATTTCAGGGGTTACCTATATATCCTGGAGGTGTTCCCCACGTAGATGCAAGTAAATTTTATGTTTATATCCCAAACTAATTGCATTTTATGTGAAAACCTATCGGCACATCTTTAGTGAGACTGCTTAATTGCATTTTATACATTCCATTTCTTTAGCGTACTGCACCTGTCTAGCTGATGTACTATCATTTCCCTTTTATACACAAACTCATTTTTACTTTTTCAAATGTTTTTGGTTTTTTATAGATTTTATCATGTTTTTGTATTTTTCTGCAAACTTTCTCCCCCTAAAAAGAAAAACATATTTTTGTGTTTTTGTTTTTATCAAGAAGCAGAAAATAAACTGTACAAAGAAAATTGACAACACGATATGGTTCACGTCAGATCGCCGCCCAATCCGGCTTCACATTCCATAACCCTCCCAGATTGCAGATTTCTCATCCCATTCAATTTTAAAAGATAATAAAATCTCTTTTTATCAAACGGTTTAGTATAAAAATCAGCTTTCTGATCATCGGTGCCCACATGTTCAATCCGTATTAATTTCTTTTCGTGACAATCTCGAATAAAATGGTGACGGATTTCAATGTGTTTTGTTTTCGAATGATGAACTGGATTTTTAGTAACATTTATGGCCGCTTCATTGTCCACAAATATCGGAGTATCCAAGAATTGCAGACCGAAGTCGCGCATCTGCTGTTGGATCCAAAGGATCTGCGAGCAACAGCTAGAGGCTGAGACGTACTCAGCCTCACATGTGGAGAGCGCAACTGCAGTTTGCTTCTTGCACTGCCAGGTAACTAGCCGAGTTCCGAAGAACTGGCACCCAGCAGTGGTGTACTTTGCGTTCTGTTTACAGCTACCAAAATCTGAATCAGCGAAACCGGATAAAGTAAAATCACCCGAACGAGGATACCACAAGCCGATGCTTGGGCAACCCTTCAAATACCGTAAAATGCGTTTAACTATCGTCAGGTGTGATTGCTTCGGATTCGACTGATATCGTGCACACAGACATGTCGGGTACATGATGTCGGGACGGGAAGCTGTGAGATACATTAAAGACCCAATTATCGATCGGTATAACATTTCATCCATCTTCACTCCCTGTTCATCCGGACAAATACCATGGTTCTGTGCGAGGGGGGTTGATGCAGGACTGCAATCTGTCATATCAAACTTATCTAGCACATCCTTTACATACTTTGACTGGTGAATAAAGATTCCATCGGGCATTTGTTCTACCTGCAGCCCGAGGAAGAATTTCATCTCCCCCATCGAACTCATTTCGAACTTCTTCTTCATTACTCTCTCAAACTCTTTACACAAATCGTCGTTGGTGGAACCGAAAATTATATCATCAACATAAATCTGAACAATCAACAAGTGGCCTGCTTCTTCTTTCGTGAACAAGGTGCTGTCTACTGTTCCTCTTGTGAACCCGTTGTCCAGCAAGTAGGTCGAGAGCGTTTCATACCAGGCTCTCGGGGCCTGGTGAAGTCCGTATAACGCTTTATCCAGTAGAAACACCTTGTTTTTGTGTTGTGGATCTGTGAACCCCGGCGGTTGTCCCACATACACCTCTTCTTTAATCGTTCCGTACAGAAAAGCAGATTTCACATCAAGTTGGTACACTTTGAAATCTTTCCATGACGCAAATGCCAGAAAGATCCGGATAGCTTCAAGTCGAGCCACGGGCGTGTAAACCTCATCATAGTCGATGCCTTCTTGCTGACTGAAGCCTTGTACCACTAATCGTGCTTTGTTTCGAACCACGACGCCTCGATCATCTCTTTTACATTTGAATACCCACTTCGTCTTGATCAACTTTTGATTCTCAGGAAGATCAACAAGTCTCCAAACGCCCAACTTTTCAAACTGTTGCAGCTCCTCATGCATTGCATTCACCCAGCTATCCTCAGTCAATGCCTCTTTGTAGGTTCTGGGCTCTATCTGCGAAATAAAACATTTGAGTGAGACTTCTTTTTGCAAATCAGCAATATCTGAATAAAAACATGTAAAAGCTTGGTCTATCTGATGTCTCGTCTTGAGACCACTCTGTAGATCGCCGATAATTTGTTCTGAAGGATGGTAAGACAGAGTCCGTGGCATCACAGTATCAGGCACTACAACTTCCGATTCCAGATTTGAAATATCAAGATCAACGATTTGATCTACAGCCTCTTCTGTTGTCTCATTTGGTTCCTCGTCAAAGGTAGGAGCGGGTTCCTCCTCTGAGTCGTCAGAAACGTCAAATGACGGAGCTGGTTCCTCTGGTTCCTCTGGTGGTATATGAACGGTTCCACTTGGTCCAGCTTCATCATCATGAGTACCCACAGTGGGTATAGGAACATCTAGCGGTCTAGATTCCGGCTCTTGCAAGTGACTTTGATGATACAAGTACATGAGAGCAAGTTCCTCCTCACTTGGCTCGGATGGCAAATGAAACGATTCCTAGAGTTTATCGTAGTCAAATAGGAATCTTTGTCCGGGAAGTTGTTGCGATGGCGTGTGCTTCTGACAATCCACATGATGGACCTGAATCACTTTCCCCAGACACGGTACAAATACCCTTTTTAACGGGCTAGCGTATCCTACGAAAAATCCTTCATTCGCTTTCGCTCCGAATTTACCATCAGCATCTATGAAAGTACACGGAGAGCCAAAAGGTTCTAAGAACTCAAGATTTGGCTTATAGCGATGCAACAACTCGAAACAAGTCTTTCTATATTTCTTCACTGTCAGAACTCTATTCAATGTATAGCAAGCCGCTGAAACTGCTTCACTCCAGAAGAAAATCGGAAGCTTTGAATCTGCCAACATAGTACGAGCGGTTTCGATCAGGGTTCTATTCTTTCGTTCAGCTACGCCGTTCTGCTGTGGTGTGTACGGGGCACTGAATTCATGAAGAATTCCCTTCTCGTTGCAGAATTCGTACATCTTGTTGTTCTTAAATTCCGTTCCGTTGTCGCTCCGAATCCTCCGGATTGGCAGTTTATACATCGTTTCCATCTTTTTGAAAAGCACCATCAAAGATTCAAAAGTTTGATCTTTTCGTTCCAAGCACACTACCCAAGAAAATCTCGTAAAGTCATCAGTCACCACCAAGCAATATATGTCTCCGCTGATACTCTTTACGTTGACAGGCCCGAAGAGATCCATGTGCAATCTCTCAAGAGGTAACCTGATTGTATTCACCATCTTCAATGGGTGTGACTTCCGAGTTTGCTTTCCCTTTTTACAAGCTACACAATCATCATTTAAGTGAAAATTCTTCAAATTAACACCATCAACCAAATCATTATGTACCAAAAAGTTCATTTTACGAACATGAATGTGACCCATCTTACGATGCCACATTATTGAATCTTTTTCTGTCGCTTTAGACTTTGACACAAAACACTGTTTCTGATGAGTTGTTGGAGTTGCGATGTTCATATCAAGATAATAAAGATCATACTCCCGTGGAGCACGCAACAACACCATCTCATCAGGGATTTTAAACCCTGGTTTCAAAACCACACATTCAGTTTTTGTAAAATGTACACTAAAATCTTTATCACAGATTTGTGAAATACTTAGTAAATTGTTTGTTAACTCTATTATGTAGTTCACTTTGTCGAATGAAATTACACCATTTGACAGCGTTCCTTGACCAACGATTCTTCCACCTTGGTTACCGGCAAATCCAACATAGCTTCCATTTACAGATTTGACATCATATAACAAAGCAAGCGTCCCAGTCATATGTCGTGAAGCACCACTATCCATAATCCATTTTGACAATATAGACTTGGGCAGCCCCTGCAAACATTATAACAAATTTATTCAAACAATGAACTCCATGACTTTTTGACTTCTGAAACACTCCCAAACACTACATCACACTTCTCATCATTCTTAAGAAAGTCAAATGTGACGTTCGGAACATCAGTTTTAACTTTTGGTTTAAATTCATTTTTGATTGGTGGAAACTCTGCAAGAAATCTATCAAGTTCAAATTCAAATTCTTGTTTATCATTAGCACTCACTTTTGATGCATAAAATTCCTTTGTCCCTTTGACCTTTCTGTCAACCATTTTCTCAAAAATATTTTGAATTTTGGGATTAAAGGCTTTTGAATCAAATTTTAACTCATTCTCCACCTTCTTCATCTCGCCTGATTTTGATTGAATTTCAAAAACTTTTGTTTCATTCTTCAAAATATTTTCCATTTTTTTCTCCTCGACCGATGGTTTTGACTTAGCAACCCATGATTGATTTTCAAAAGTTTTTGTTTTTGGATAAATCTTTGAAGTCTTTTGAGACTTTGAAGATTCACCAATCTCAAATGTCGATTTCGGCTTATCTTCCAACTTCAAAGATTCTCCTCTTTTCAAAATGCGAATTGGAGAAACCATCGGCTTTTTGCCCTTTGTGTTAACTGGTGACTTAGATTGAGATTTTTTAACAAATGGTTTAATGATAGGTTTTTCAAAAACTTTCTTGCATTGTTTTGCCATGTGTCCGATTTCATTGCAGCGATAGCAAACTCTTTTGTCATACTCTACAAAAGTTGACTTGAACGACTCTTCTTTCAGTTTCTTCGCTGCATTGAAATCGTCAACTGCTTTTTGACTAAAAATGTATTCCTTCTCATCATCCACACTTGGTCCAACAACAAAAACATCATTCATTTTATCTTTTGGCTTGACAACCTTCTTAGCCAACTTTCTCTCAAAACCAATTCCTTTGTTTTTAAAGTTGTTACCATTTTTCTTGTTATCATTACCTTCCCATTCCTTTTTCCCAAAGTTGTTGACACGTGTTGTAACAAATGAATTTTTAGTTTTTGAAAAGAATTCTTTGTTATTAACCTCATCAATGTTCATTTCAACCATCCTAAAAACTTTCTCAACATTCTCAATTTTCACATTCTGAAGAGGATACTCGAAATCGGAATAAAGTTTGTCTGTTCCAATCATAGTATATACTACCATAATCGAATCATCATTCGCACTCTTGTCCGATTTCGGTATGAACCGTTCCAAGAAATTACTCTCATCTTCAGTATCTGTAACACTTTTCTCAGATTTTGACTTCTCAGAATTATCAATCTCTTCATCTAACACCTGATCGACAACGGTTTTGATAACCTGTGATTCGTTGTCGGTGTCGGATGCAGAGAATGTAACATCGATGCTTTCAGGCAAATCATCCTCAATTGATCTCAATTTGAGATTCAAAGCAGCTTCCACCCCATCTGGATATTTCTGTGTGTAATGATTCCACAATGGGGGTGGAACACTCTTAAAGACTGGTGTTTCATCAGGTTGTTTTGGGACAATCTGTTCAATCACATATGAAGATGCTACATAACTCATCAACTTCTTATCAATTCTTTCATTTTCAATTTTTGTTAACTCCAATTCCCTTTTTAATGAAGCAATGGTGTCCAAATGAAAATTGATTTCTTTTTGTTTATCCAAAACAGTTGATTTTAGCAATTTCGTGGCTTTGTCATTTTCAAGACTTTCATCTTGAATCATTTTGATAGAGTTAGCCAATTTGTCATATGCTTCTTTTACTTCGCTCAGATCAAATTTTAGCATGTCTACATGATGTTTCATTTCCTGATACTTAGTGTCTTTCTCAAGACACTCCATGCACGGTTGTAAACACTTCTGGCATGGTGTTCCAGGAATTGAAACAACTTTCTCAACAACCTGTTCATGACAAACATTTTTCACATCTTGTTTACCGACATTTTCAGACTCTGACTCAGACAGTTTGACTGATTCGTTTCCCTGAACTCCAGATTCCTCTCGTTTGACAGACTCACTACTGACAGACTTAGACTCCTCAGATTCTGAGTCTACCTCTCTCAGTTTCGCCATGAGAGCCTTGTCAGCAATTTCTTTCAAAGTGTCTTCGTTCATTTCTTTTGTTACATCGATCATTTCTTCAACAAATTCTTTCTTTTCATCATATCTTGGACACAATCCAGTCCTTGGTTCTTCAAAGAAACCTGCAAAAGATTCAAAAATTTTAGGAGGCATGATAGATCTCAAAGAACCAGCTAATACCTCCTGCTCAGATTGAGATTGATGAACTTCAGCAGCTATTTCTTCAAAATTTTCTGCTTTTTCAGTAACAACCTCTTCAACTACTACAGAAACATCTTCAGTAACTGTTTCCGGTTCAGACACTATCTTAGAAATTTCCACAACTTCAGCCATCATAGCCTGTTCATTGCTATTGGGAATATATTTATCCCAGCTAAACCCTGCAGCTACCTTCTCATCGTCTTGATTCACGATCATCGCCTTTTCTGGTTTATTCTCAATTTGTGGTCTTTGAACAGTAGGCTGTTGATTTGGTCGATGATAAATGGCTTGCTTGTAGTAATCTTTTGTGAAAGGGTTCTGATGATTGTTCACTTCACGATTCGGGCATTCTCTCTTAAAATGACCACGTTCTTTACACTTGAAACACGTAACTTTCGATTTATCGAACCCTAATTTCTGATCACGACCTGAGAGACTGTTTCTGCCTGTGATCTCCATAAACCGTTGTGCTCTTCTAACCAAACTTGCCATGCCCCATTTTATATCAATCAGTTCAAGCTCCTCCGGGTCTATCTGGTCGTAATCCTCTTTGGTCATATCAGGATTACCAATCCTACCCGCCACTAAGCCTTCATAAGCCTCTAGAACGGAAGCAAGTACTGCAATGTGTTGTTTCGCGGCAGTTTCAGTAATTTCATTTCCATTCTTAATATTCACCGCGATGTTGCACTGCACCCCAGAAACATAAGCCTGATTATTTGAACTTGTAGAGCTTTGAGGTGAAGACTGCTCTTGAGCTTTGGAATTTGGATCATAGTTCACAAATGGTGAAGGCTTGTTTGATGGTGGAGTGTTTGTAGAACCACTCAAATTTGTATCAGCACTAAAACCCGTCTGTATCTTTGGACTTTGATTTGTTGCTCCAGAAATACTTCCTTTGTAATACAGAGATATGTCTTGCTGCACATTTGCTGAATTCATTTGTTTAATCTTTGTTAGTTCCAATTCATGTGCCTCAATTTTCTCAATGAAACCACTCAGATTCATACTAGCAAAATTTGTATTGTTCTTTAACACCATCAGATACGTTCCCCATTCATCATAAGGTAATGCGTCTGCTAATTTGTCGATCCACTCTTCATTTGTCTTGGTTATCTTCAATCTTCCCATCTCCAAAACCAAATGACAGTATCGTTCAATCAATTGCTTCGTGGTTTCTCCTTTCATTCCCGTAAAAATGTCAAACTGCTTGTTTATTAATGCCTTTTTGCTTTTCATCATCTCTCCACTTCCTTCAAACTTTAACAACAATTTATCCCAAAGAGATTTTGAATTGTCTTCGTGATGTAACAATACCAAGATGTCCTCCTTAATTGCTTGTTGAAGAATGCTCATCATTTTCTTTTCAGCCTTAAAGTCAGCTTGTTCCGTTTGGGTCAAACTTCCAATCACTTTCGGATGACCCATAGCATTAATAGGAGGTACATATTTATCATCAATCTTCAACCAGCTCTCAAAATGATTAGCTTGAACCCATGTTTTAAATCTTCCTGCCCAACTCGAATATTCGTCGATGTTCATGAGTTTAGGAGGCTTTTGCATTGTTCCCAGTTCGTTTTCTAAGTTGACATTTTGCATGATGCTAGCTGAACTTTGTACTGCACCAACTCCCGAAAACATGTTGTAAAAATCTTGGCTTTCCATTTTCAGTCGTAATAAAGAAATGTTTCAAACAGTTCTGAAAAAGCGAACCACAATAGCTGAATAGGCGAATCACAGAAGCTGAATAATGAGCGAACCACCACAGAATTTTTGAGCGAACCAGAATATTGTACTAAGAGCGAACCAGAAATGTTGTATTAAAAGCGAATCACAGATGACACTGGAGCGGACCAGAAAATATTGTACTAAAAGCGAACCACAACTACCACTGGAGCGGACCAGACTGTTGCATCAAGAGCGAACCAGAACTAATCACTTGGAGCGGACCAGACTGTTGCATCAAAAGCGAACCAGACATGAACTTTGGAGCGGACTAGAAAATTGTACTAAGAGCGGACCAGACATGAACTTTGGAGTGGTCCAGAAGAGCGAACCAGAAACATGACGTAAGCGCGAACCAATTTCACGAGGGTTTTTAGTTCACTTTTAGGCCGTATTTCGATCCGAATCTTTCAAGGGTTTGTTATTAGTATGTTTTACACCTGTTGTTCAAATTTCAGCTCATTTCCACCGTTAAAACATTCCAGATCTACAAAAGTCCGTGTAAAGCACTTTGTATCTAGCAAACTAACTCGCAACTGGCTCTGATACCAATTGTAGGACCGGTTTTGCGACCGTTCGATTGCGTAACGGACGTTTCACGTGCGGAATCCGTGAACGTACGTGACCGAACACACACTATCGTACTACTAACGTGATTTTATTGAATGATGTGACAAATCCGGTACAAAAATTCACGTTTACACTACTTTCTCTCTCTACACTTTCTCTCTCTAGAAAGTCTTCTCCAAATCTTCTAAAAAATCTTAAGTCTTCTAAAATCATGACATAACCTCCTATTTATATGGTCAAGGCAACTTAATGAAAGTTCTCATTAATTACAAGTTTGCCACCTTGCCATTTCTAACTAAATATAACATTATGCGCTTGATTTCTTCCGGCTTTTCACTACGACTCGGATTGACGAAGGCGATAGACAATAAATGCATCAACAATAAGTCAGGTTTTTCAGTTAAAGAGATTCACCCAAGCCTGACGGTCCTTGAGTGCTTTTGAATTCTCGTTCAACAATGGTGGAAAGTTTGCATCATCCATTGTTAAACCAGAATTCTCTAATTTTTCCTCAACACATGGCTCTTCTGGCTTTACCATACCAGAATCATTGCCTGAATGTGGCTTGTCTGACTTTGATGAGCCAGATTCATCGCCTGAAGGTGGCTTGTCTGACTTCAACATGTCAGATTCATCGCCGACCATTTTCTTCTTCACATTTAACACATTTGAATACATTTAACACATTTATCACATTTAATTTCCATTCACTTCAACCACTGACGATATCACATTGCTTGCCTCATCATACTTTGCGTTTGTCCAAAATCGACTAATATGTGATCTATACAACGGTCTTTGATCAATCATTGCTCTCTTCACTGGAATACGATTCATATAGTCCAAAATACTGCTGAATTCTGACAATAACGGATACTTCTCCACATCTAAATCAATACAACTGTTGTGTACTGGATCAAATAACATGTTTGGCGATGCCTGCACAACAACAACAGAAATCAAGACTTAGAAAAATTTCTCATGTTTATTACTGACTAAAAATGAACCCGCATATTTACATTAAAATCGAACCAACATCTCACAACCCTATAGACAAACCAAAAAAAAAAAACAAACCTACTTAGAAAATTCACAAAAAGCGAACCAACCCTAGCCATATAAGCGAAACAGAATTTTCTGTCTTAAAAGCGAACCTAAGATGGTACATATGAGCGAACCTGACAAAGTTCCTAAAGACGGATCTAAAATTGTTCAGCAGATGACATATAAGCGGTTCAGCACATGACATATGAGCGGTTCAGCAACATGACATATGAGCGGTTCAGAGACATGACATATAACCGATTCAGAAACTATCACATGAGCGATTCAAAAAATGTCACATAAGCGATTCAGAAAATATCACATGAGCGGTTCAGAAACTATCACATGAGCGGTTCAGAAAACTGTTCGTAAAAGCGATCCAGAATCAAACATCTGTAAAAACTATTTAAAACCTAAAATTGATTTCAAAATCACAATCTACACATAATTCCGAGACCAGGGGTACCTTTTGATTTCTTTAAACTAACCTAAAACAACCTAGATCTGGAACTAAAAATATGCACTATCGACAACAGATGTTTATCACTCAAATTACTGCAATTATCATGTAATATCACTATCAATATCATCATACGACACTGAAACAACAATCATTTCAAACAAATATGTCATTCAAAGGCTTGAAACACGATCTGTTTACACCAGCATACCGACAGACATGATTTCACTTCAAAATAGATAAAATTTCAAGAAAACTTACCTTGCCCATGATGTAATCAGTAGAGATCTATCAAAATCAAGTGAAAAATGAGATTCAATCAGCAAGAAATCACGAGTATAGCTTGAAATCGCCTCAGAGACACGTATGAGCGGACCAAGATCTTGACAGAAAAAGCGGACCACCATACCTTTTATATGGGGTCTGGGTCGCTTATTCGACTTGACATATAAGCGAACCACAAAGTTACTTTGACATAAAAGCGGTCCTCAAACTTGTCATAAGAGCGAACCTCAATGTTACATTTTCAAGAAAAATTATTTATAATCCATTTTTCAATTTTTCGAATTCACCTACTGACACCCAGTTGACCAAGTCCAAGTTAATGACCCTGGACAGCTGATTGACCTACCAAGTTCAAATTAATGACCCTGGTTGATCATTTTTATGAAGTACTCTTGTCGTTTTGTTTTAAAACCAGTTCAAATTAATGAACTTTTCAACGTTTCAAAAATTTGCACATTTTATCTTTCAAACATCATACCAATTCTTTGTTTGCAATCACAACTTACCCAATCCTCATCAAACACTAACATGATCTGCACACAGGCTTTGATCTTCTGATTCCCAATGTCAGTTGTCGAAAATAAAATGAGAAATTATAATCTTTTTGGGTTTTAAGCTGTACATATTTAAAACTATACACACAATCTTTTTGTGAGCGTGTCAAGGGATCATATCAGCTGCCGACGAAATACAAGTACCGTTAAGTTGTTATTTCATTTTAAGCATTAAACAATTCACATAGATTGCCGATATACTGATCCTCTTAAATTCTCACAAAACTTTCAATCTGCTCGAGATATGGAATTAATGTTTTAGGACTTAAACATCTACATGTGTCCCACCTCAGTATATACTCCCGTATCCAGACCCCAGTATTCAGTCTTACAGGTGAATATACCTAGATGATATCTGTAAAGGATTAATTGAGAGGGCCGTGAGAGCTCAGGTCGATCTTTCGATACGAAGAGAGATGACGGCTTCGACTTTTGGTGGGTCCCCTTTGGGGATCTTCTTTTCAACAGCACATGATTAACCATTTTGCAATGTGTTATCATTTTTTATGCTGAGGGGAGGCTTATATTTCAAAGCAGCGTAAAGTATTCTCCGGGGACTAGGCCATTGCTTCCGCAAAATCAGAAGTCCCGGGATAATACCCCAGATATCACTAAGCATAAAGACCTAGTATCTCAGAATACGGGACCCTTCAAATAGGATTTCAGGGGTTACCTATATATCCTGGAGGTGTTCCCCACGTAGATGCAAGTAAATTTTATGTTTATATCCCAAACTAATTGCATTTTATGTGAAAACCTATCGGCACATCTTTAGTGAGACTGCTTAATTGCATTTTATACATTTCATTTCTTTAGCGTACTGCACCTGTCTAGTTGATGTACTATCATTTCCCTTTTATACACAAACTCATTTTTACTTTTTCAAATGTTTTTGGTTTTTTATAGATTTTATCATGTTTTTGTATTTTTCTGCAAACTTTCTCCCCCTAAAAAGAAAAACATATTTTTGTGTTTTTGTTTTTATCAAGAAGCAGAAAATAAACTGTACAAAGAAAATTGACAACACGATATGGTTCACGTCAGATCGCCGCCCAATCCGGCTTCACATTCCATAACCCTCCCAGATTGCAGATTTCTCATCCCATTCAATTTTAAAACATAATAAAATCTCTTTTTATCAAACGGTTTAGTATAAAAATCAGCTTTCTGATCATCGGTGCCCACATGTTCAATCCGTATTAATTTCTTTTCGTGACAATCTCGAATAAAATGGTGACGGATTTCAATGTGTTTTGTTTTCGAATGATGAACTGGATTTTTAGTAACATTTATGGCCGCTTCATTGTCCACAAATATCGGAGTATCCAAGAATTGCAGACCGAAGTCGCGCATCTGCTGTTGGATCCAAAGGATCTGCGAGCAACAGCTAGAGGCTGAGACGTACTCAGCCTCACATGTGGAGAGCGCAACTGCAGTTTGCTTCTTGCACTGCCAGGTAACTAGCCGAGTTCCGAAGAACTGGCACCCAGCAGTGGTGGACTTTGCGTTCTGTTTACAGCTACCAAAATCTGAATCAGCGAAACCGGATAAAGTAAAATCACCCGAACGAGGATACCACAAGCCGATGCTTGGGCAACCCTTCAAATACCGTAAAATGCGTTTAACTATCGTCAGGTGTGATTGCTTCGGATTCGACTGATATCGTGCACACAGACATGTCGGGTACATGATGTCGGGACGGGAAGCTGTGAGATACATTAAAGACCCAATTATCGATCGGTATAACGTTTCATCCATCTTCACTCCATGTTCATCCGGACAAATACCATGGTTCTATGCGAGGGGGGTTGATGCAGGACTGCAATCTGTCATATCAAACTTATCTAGCACATCCTTTACATACTTTGACTGGTGAATAAAGATTCCATCGGGCATTTGTTCTACCTGCAGCCCGAGGAAGAATTTCATCTCCCCCATCGAACTCATTTCGAACTTCTTCTTCATTACTCTCTCAAACTCTTTACACAAATCGTCGTTGGTGGAACCGAAAATTATATCATCAACATAAATCTGAACAATCAACAAGTGGCCTGCTTCTTCTTTCGTGAACAAGGTGCTGTCTACTGTTCCTCTTGTGAACCCGTTGTCCAGCAAGTAGGTCGAGAGTGTTTCATACCAGGCTCTCGGGGCCTGGTGAAGTCCGTATAACGCTTTATCCAGTAGAAACACCTTGTTTTTGTGTTGTGGATCTGTGAACCCCGGCGGTTGTCCCACATACACCTCTTCTTTAATCGTTCCGTACAGAAAAGCAGATTTCACATCAAGTTGGTACACTTTGAAATCTTTCCATGACGCAAATGCCAGAAAGATCCGGATAGCTTCAAGTCGAGCCACGGGCGCGTAAACCTCATCATAGTCGATGCCTTCTTTCTGACTGAAGCCTTGTACCACTAATCGTGCTTTGTTTCGAACCACGACGCCTCGATCATCTCTTTTACATTTGAATACCCACTTCGTCTTGATCAACTTTTGATTCTCAGGAAGATCAACAAGTCTCCAAACGCCCAACTTTTCAAACTGTTGCAGCTCCTCCTGCATTGCATTCACCCAGCTATCCTCAGTCAATGCCTCTTTGTAGGTTCTGGGCTCTATCTGAGAAATAAAACATTTGAATGAGACTTCTTTTTGCAAATCAGCAATATCTGATTAAAAACATGTAAAAGCTTGGTCTATCTGATGTCTCGTCTTGACACCACTCTGTAGATCGCCGATAATTTGTTCTGAAGGATGGTAAGACAGAGTCCAAAATCTGACATTTAACACCATCACCACAAACTGAACTACAACATCAACCATCACCAATCCATTCACCAATACTTCAATCAACACAAAAATCACCTCCAAGACAACTCACACCACAACATGTTTCACCATTTCAACAAGAACCACCAGTTACTTCATTGAATCAAACATTTCAAACACCACCTTCTTCACAACCTATCATTCACACTACACCAGGTTCTTCAGGGTCAAAAAGTTTTCCATCTGTTCCGCCAAACATAAGTACTGGGTTTGACGAATTTAGAGAGTTAGATTTTGTGAATGATTTTCAGTTGAAAAGTGTTGAAAAGAAAGTAGATGATGTAATTGCTGAAAATAGAAAGTTGGCAGATGAAAACAAAAAGATTGCTGATAGAGAAAAGATTCTTGCTGGTAGGGTGCAGAGGTTGGAAGGTGAGAACAAAGTGTTGGAACTGAAAGTTGAAGTTGGTCAGACTGAAATCGACGTTTTGAAAGTTCGAGTATCCGAATTAGAAGAAGAGAAGAATCGTCGAGAGAGTGAAAACGAAGATTATAAGTTGAAGAATAAAGAACTTAGAGCTGCTAAAATGCTACATGAACATAAAATTTACATGCTGAATAGAGTTGTGGAAAGCATGTTAGAGACAACAGTGGAACAGAAATATGAAGAGTTGAAGTTAGAAGACCTTCGTGTAGAACGTCAAAAAGAATTAGAAAGGCAGAAGAAAGATAAGGGTAAAGGGATAGAAGGATGTTCTGAAATGTCTATTGTACCTTCGATGGTAATAGAAAATCCTGAGCCTATATCTTCAGTTCCTGGCATAATCGAAGAAGAAATTTCAACGCCTAAATTGATTGATGAAGAAATTGAAGAAGATGATGATGAGGATGAGTTTGTATACACTGCAAGCAGTGACAGTTCTGAAGGTAATGATGATGATGATGCAGCAGGAGGTTCAGGTGTTAGAGTGAGTGATGCTTCAAAAGAAAAAGTTGTTGAAGATTTGTTAAACAATACAGTCAATGAAGAAAGAGGTGAAGCTGAGAGAAAGGGGGAGTCGAGTAAAACACAGATTGTAGAGCATCATGAACCTTTGTTCTTATGTTTAGATGTGTATAGGGAGATGCTGAAGGATGTAAATCCTGAGATTCCAATTAACCTTGAAGCAAATTTGGAATCGTTTGATATCAATAAACAGCAAGATTATAAGTATGATTATGTTGAAGATGCTGATATCTACGATAGAGTTGAGATTGAAGAATGTTCGGATAATGAAGAGACTCCTGAAGATACTTCAAAACTTCCAACGTTAATGGAGTTCTTTGCTGCAGAAAATAGAGATGAATTACGTCAGAAAGTGACTGAAGCGGTGAATAATAACGTATTTGAATGTTTGAGGAAAGAAGCTGAGCAAGAAGACCAAACTAATGTTGATAAAGAAAGTCAATCAAAAGCTGAAGAAATTGATCGTTCTAAATGGTTTAAAGATTCTCATGAAAGAAAATACAAGAGGCCGCTGAAGTTCTTTCAACAAGATCGAAATATTTCGCTTGGTGATATCATTAGTTGGGGTTTTCTTCCACAAGTTAACGCTTATGCTATTCGAAGAGAATATGGCGTCCAGTATTTTGCACGGTTATATGATATAATGTCATTACCGTGGTGGGACGTTGATGAATTAGCAAAGGTGGGAGTTTTGGAGTACAAAGTGAGAAAGAATGATACTGCGATGTGGGGTTACATCAAATATGAACAATTGAAGCCTTTTCGAAAATGGAAGCCACATCGACCAAAGCGTGTTCAGAGTGTTAATCCAGAAACTGGAGCTGTAGAAGTTATTCTGAATGTGAAGCCTCCACGTACAATGAAGACAATTCCAATGCCAGAAATGGAGCAGGATTTTTATAAAGGCTTTATTGAATGGGTTTACAGTTGTAGAACAACTGAGGCAATAATCACGTACAGAGCTGGTGGAGAGCTGAGGGATTTTCATGTTTATGACCCGATGTGGTTAGTTAATTGCTCAGCTAAAGACATCGAATGTCTATTTGTTCACAAGATTCGCTACTCTCCAGCGGATAAAGAGCAAGCTCTTCAGTTTCAACGGGTTGTATCACTGTGTATTCAGAAAGGTATTAACTCTGATAACAAGTGGAAATCTTCGTGGTGGTCTTTAGATGAGAAGATGAAACAGAAAGCAAAGCGGGAGCGTGAACGTGAGAATCAAAAGATGAAAGAAAATAGAGGAAAGTTTATGAAGGAACAAGAAAAAGAAGAAAAGGCGAGGAAGATAGAGAATGAGAAGATCAGGGTTGCACTGAGTAGAAAGCCAAAACAGAGGGAAGAGAAATTCAAAGCTATCTGAAGGCCTACATTCAAGACAAAGACTGCGGCTTAATCCAAGGGGGAGTTTGTTGATGCACAATGTCTAAAGCCTGCGTCTTTGTAATGTTCGTTTAATGTATAGGGTCCAGATAGGTTATTTTGTATTAGTACAGGGGGTTAAAGTGTAATTTTATGACTTTCAAGTTTGAGGTCCGCTTATATGACATGTGTTCACATAAGCGAACCAGCCTGATAGTCTGGATCGCTCATATGGACATGACACATGAGCGGACCAGGTTTCTTATAAATACCCCTTGTTAGTTCTTCATTTGTAACGATTTTCTGGAACTCCAAGTCGAACTGCTGTCCGTACGGCAAACATTATCAAGTGAAGAAAAAGTGTTTTAAGTGTGATTCTTCTGTTTCTACTCATTTCTGTTACATTTTTCTTTGTATCATGCTGAAAATGTGTTTCCGCCACATTTTCAGTAAGTACTAGCTCTGATTGACTCACTCGAGAGGTCAATACTGATCCTACAATTGTAGGACCGGTTTTGATACCGTTCGATTGCGTAACGGACGTTCGACGTGCGGAATCCGTGAACGTACGTGACCGAACACACAATAACGTACTAGAAACGTGATTTACTAGAAAGATAAACGTGTACGGTACAAGAAATCACTTAGAGAGAACTTTCTCTCTCTTGTTTCTCTCTCTAGAAACACACACTTAGCAAAGCCTTCTCCAAGATTACAAAAGCTTACCTAATTATGACTAAAACACACCTATTTATAGGTCAAGGGGTCATTTAATGAAACTTCATTAATTACAAGTTTGCCACCTTGCTTTTTTCACTAAATATTAGACATTTACGACTCGTTTTCTCCAATTCTTCACTACCATTCAGATTGACGTAGACGATAGAAAAAATATGCATCAACAATTTCCCCCTTGGATATTGCCGCAGTCAATCGTTAGTTAAACTTGTAGTGACTTGTCTTTCTCTCTCTCTCTTGATTCTTCTTTGACTTCTTCAGCAAACATAGACTCCATCTTGTTCGAACAAAATCCCGGTGGATCTGTTTTTAGCTTTTAGTAGTCTCTTCAGGCTCCCCCTTTCGTTAAGCTTCCGTGCTTTTGGGATCGACACCTGGCTTTTCATGTTTTCTGGCTCCCCCTTTCGTTAAGCTTCCGTGCTTTCGGGATCGACACCATGCTTTCCATAGCCAAAGAATCAATAAACCTACACATCTCAACCTTCTCGTAAGAAAATAATTTGACTCTAAAAGAATTTTCTCAAAAATTTCTCAAACACATAACATACAGTATTGTGATTCAAATTAATGAATCATCTAAACATTTGAGGATTATCTTCCAACTTCTCATCATCTTAACCAAACCAATTGTTCATCTTGTTTAGCCTTTGAGATTTTGAATATCAGCTTTTCAACATCAGTTGTCGAAAATCTTTTTGGATTTTTCAAAAAAATAAATGCAATAACAGAAATTAAATGCAGAAATGAAATATGTACAGACATATTTTTGTGAGTTTGTGTAAGAGGATCATATCAGTTTTGAGACATATCACCAACACCGTTAAGCTTCTAATCGTTTTAAGTTCTAAACGATTCACGTTGATTGACGATATGTTTGTCCTCTTAAGCTCAATCTAAAAACTTTCGAAATGCTTACCGATACGTTTAAGGTATATTTATCTAGCACTAAATTCTTATGGACCCCACGATCTCAGCATATCCCCTCATCATGCAATACACTAACTCAAGTAATGCCTTTAAACTTTTATCAACTGTGATTTGTGCGAAAACAAAGCAGAATGTTTAAACATTAACAATCAGGTCGATACTTCCGTATACGCAGAGAAAGTCCAATGTTTAAACAAAATAAGAAAAATAAAACAAGTTGAAGTTGGTTAGGCTTTAACCACCAGGTCGATACTCCCGTATACGCAGAGGTGATCCAAAGCTTAAACGAAACACCAAAGAAAATAAAGCAGAACGTTTAGGCAACAACATCCAGGTTGATACTCACGTATACGCAGAGGATGTCCGATGCTTAAACAAAATAAAGAAATAAAACAAGTTTAAATCTTTGCAAAATGAAATGCACAATCACAGCGACTTTTTAGCAAAGTTGTGAAAGTTCACAAACTTAACCAGTTTTTATGCTTTTGGCATTCAGCGATTACTGAGTAGGCACACAGTCAAGAAGGACAAAACTAAGTACTATGCTTTCGACCATGTTTCCCACTAGAACTAGGCTTTTCATTTAGGTTTGTATCGTTATCGCAAATCTACTAGTCTAGCTGAGCCTACCGTCACATCTTTAGTGAGACCGTTTATCACATTTAGACTTTTCATTTCTTTAGCATGCTGTGATAGTCCGACTGATTTACTATCATTTCCTCTTTTTCACAACAAAACTCATTTTGAATTTTTCAATGTTTTTGGCATTTTCAAATTTTCAAATGTTTTTGGATTTTCTAAAAATTCTTACTCCCCCTAAAATGCAAACACATTTTAGGAAATTTGAAACTAAACTGTACAACCAACTTGACAACTGATATCGAATCACTTCAATTCTCCATCCACCTGGCATAAACAATCAGAACTCCCCCTCTCAACAAACTATTTTCCCATTATGATTTCAAAACACTTAAGTTTGTTTTAATCAAAATGGTTTTTCCGGAAAAATTAGTTTGTTTACTAATCATTTGTAGATTCGGGGTCACTTCATCACATTGTTTTCTTCGTACACATGACAAATTTTACAATTTCAGTTTTATATCTCAAACATCACTTGTAGAAAATCAAGTACAACTTAATGTCCCTGATTTACCACATGTAAGGCGAAAAATCACCAGAGTGAAATTTCTCAAGAAAGATGCCGATTCATGTTCCACACTTACCAACCTGGGAACTCCGGCAAGTCAGGATTTTCAATTACCGAAAGGTGACACCCAAGCCTGACCAGTCTTGGGTGCATCCGAGTTATTTTCACTCGGTGTGTCAGTTCTCTTCTTTGATTCATAAAATTCCTTTACCCCTTTGACTGTTCCGTCAACCATTTTTCCAAAAATGTTTAGAACATTGGGGTTAAAGGCTTTTTCAACATCAAAATCTTTCTTTTCAGAAAAAGATTGATTTGAAATTTCAACTTCGTCAACTTTTTGTTTATAATTTTCAGCTCGCAATGGTGGAAAGTTTATGTCATCCATTGGCGGAACTGACGTTTCAATTTTTAGCTCAACTTGTGGCTCTTCTGACTTTGACGAGTCAGATTCATCGCCAACACGTAGCTCCTTTGTTTTCGAAGAAACAAATTCATCGCTAACCACTTCAACCTTCTTTATCTCCTCTTTTGTCCTCAGATTTGCATCTGAAGAATTCGGTTTACTTGACTTTGTTGTCGTGTGAAGCGATTCATCAGTACTCTTATTTGTTGTACCCGAGGACAAAATCCTTTCGAGATACTCTCTCGCCTTCTTCCTCTTTTTCCTCAGTCTGTCTTTCTGCCCTTGTGAAAGCTTCACTTTCGTTTCTTGAACTTTAGGTTCTTGAACCTTCTGTCCTTTGGGCTTGACATTGACTGGTTTCTTTATCTTTTTCTGAAATTCAGCCCTCGATCTTTCCATTGATCTCATTGGGCAATCTCTTGCAATATGTCCTTTGATTTGGCAGTTATAGCATCTCCTCGTCTCAAACCACTGATTCTGGCAGTTAACAGCAATGTGTCCTTGAACACCACAAGTGTATCACACTCTGTTATCGTACCATTCACCACTTTCACACCAAACGCTCAGATCATAACATTGTCTGGCTTTGTGGTAATCATCACTCCTCCTGAAAGCTTGATTTGACGCTTGAGCACTGTGGTCAAACCTGCACCACTTATTACCAACAAATTTAGAGTTTTCTTTTTTTGAATTTTGTAAATTTTCATTGCGATTGGATGATCGAACTGATGATCTTTTATTGTTGTTTTGAAAATTTTTCAAATTTTTAACATTTTGTTTTTGTTCTACATTCTTCTTAACAGGTTTTTGCTTTGAGCATTCACCTATTTCAGTCGAATGTAAAACGGTTTCTTTAAATTTTTCTTTTAATTTCAAAAATATTTTTCTTTTCTCAATTTCATCATCAGTTTTCTCATCACAATCTTCAACTTTGACTTTGTCAAAGTTTGTGACATTGTCACTTATTGGCATTGAATTGATCGGTTCTGGACACACATATTGTGCAGAAATCACAAAACCTTTCAATTTATTTTCAAGCTCGTTGATTTTCTTTCGAGCTTGCTCACCTTCTTTTTCAAGTTCAATAATCTTCTGAAGATGAGAATTTATCATTTTTTGCTTTTCGATGTTGTTTTTGCTAAACACATCTCTCCCATCTTCAAGAATTTTTATTTGACTTTGAAATTCTTTTTCCATTTTTACTTTTTCATTTTCTAAATTTTGTTTTTGATTTTTCAAAACATTTTCTGATTTTTTAAAATTTTCGTTTTCTAATGACAAACTTTCTAAATCCCTCAAGAGTTTGGCATTTTCAGATTTCAGTTTTTCACAGTTCAATCGCAACTCCAGAATTTGTCCATCATCAGCTTTCTTCTCAACCTTCAAAGCTGAAATTTCGTCGACTAGCTTCTCTATCACTTGATCATTTTCTTCAGATTTCATTTTTCTAATCTTTTGAAACTCAAGTTCTTGATTTTCAATCTTCTCAATGAACGTGCTCAAATTCATGTCTGAATGTCTATCCTTCAAATCTAACAAATACGTTCCCCACACATCACGCGGTAAAACATTTGCCACTTTGTCAACCCACTCCTTATTAGACTTGGTTATCCCTAATTTTCCCATTTCCAAAACTAGAATGCAATATCGATCAAACAATTCTTTTATAGACTCTCCCTTGATACCCGTAAAACTAGCAAACTTATTCTCTGCAATAACTGCTAGATTCTGAACACGATACGACTCACAATCCATGTTTAGTTGTTCAAAGAATTTTCAACAATAGATTTTCTAATCACACAAACTCAAATCAATTCAATTACTATGTCAACCCACTGAATCAGATAGATATCCGATTTAGTGACAACAATCCGGTAACAATAAATCGAATGTAGAATTCGTTTGAACTTGTATTCGAAACTTCCACAAAAACCACTTTACCAATATCATCAATCAGATCACAACTTTGGTCATTCAACTGAAATAATCTTGACACAAATCACACATTTACCAATATACATTCACATGCAGCCGACACTTTTAATGTGATGTCAGATCCAATTCAAGTTTATTCCAAAACCACTATTCCGACAACCCTTTTAAAGTTCACTCAAATCAGATTGGGTCTCATATGTAAATCCGACAATTTTCACTCACACATCAATGTTTAAGATTTCAATGCCTTTCAATTTGACCGCACATTATTGTTTCTCATGTATTAACGTCACCTGATTGGACCAACTCTTTTATCGACAAAAAACACATGCAAATCTTGAACAAATCACTCATATGCAAACCAACAATATCAGTTACCAACTGATTGCCGATTGGACCTCGAAATCCACTAAACCATGTGACTGACAAATTGTTTTTCAAATTAATGTCATTGGACCTCAAAGTCACTAATGCCGACAATCTTTAGTAATCACACGATAATGTCCTGCCAACCAATAATCAATTGTAGCCGACAATTTTTTTTTTCAGAAACTCACGTGAAGAAAACGACTCATAAGCGAACCATACTGACACTGGAGCGGACCAGAAAATTAACTATCGAGCGAACCACAACTGACAAATGAGCGAACCAGAAATGATCAAATAAGCGGACCAGATAATGTCCGGATAAGCGGACCAGATAATGTCCGGATAAGCGGACCAGATATTGTCGAATGAGCGGACCAGAAAGATGTGTTGTTCAAGCGAACCAGACGAGCGAACCAGCAACCAAAACTGCCATTTTGAGCGAACCAGAATTACTTGTACGTTGGAGCGGTCCAGAAACGCGAACCTGCAATTTTGACAGCGAAATCAGACTGAAAATCTTTGATTTCTCCTAAACTACTTGGAATTTCGATCTGAAACTTGGTAGGATTTTAGATCAGGTCTATGCGCACAACATATCCAAAAATCAGACGAAACGGACCATGAAAACCCGTTCAATTTGACAAATTTCAGTAAAAAACGTGAAAATATGAAAAATATGAAGAAGTAGATGAAATCGGATCTGAATCGGCTGAAATCTGGTACGAAAATGATGTGTTTGATCAAGCAATCGAGCTCCTAGCTCTGATACCAATTGTAGGACCGGTTTTGATACCGTTCGATTGCGTAACGGACGTTCGACGTGCGGAATCCGTGAACGTACGTGACCGAACACACAATAACGTACTAGAAACGTGATTTACTAGAAAGATAAACGTGTACGGTACAAGAAATCACTTAGAGAGAACTTTCTCTCTCTTGTTTCTCTCTCTAGAAACACACACTTAGCAAAGCCTTCTCCAAGATTACAAAAGCTTACCTAATTATGACTAAAACACACCTATTTATAGGTCAAGGGGTCATTTAATGAAACTTCATTAATTACAAGTTTGCCACCTTGCTTTTTTCACTAAATATTAGACATTTACGACTCGTTTTCTCCAATTCTTCACTACCATTCAGATTGACGTAGGCGATAGACAAAATATGCATCAACAATAAGTTACAAAAATCATGATTGAATGTTTGGAAACATGATTGGATAATTTTGGAAATAACCGAACGGATGTAACTGATTGCCATAATTTAAGGATATCATAACTAATCGCACAAGCTTGTTCGGTCGCACAAGATCAGATTCCACAAGGTCTGATCGCACAAGTGCAATCACACAAGTCCCTGATCGCACAAGCCAGTCGCACAAGCTAGAATATGCTAGGGTACAACTGTTAATACACTGTGTACAGCTTAGAATTGCATGATCGCACAAGACATGTGGATCGCACAAGGCAGTGCCGATCGCACAAGTCTTGGGCCACACATACACAACTGTCTGAACTCTGTATATGTTTTTGGGCCATACGGCCCAACTTAATCGCACGAGTTCACCTGAATCGCACAAGATTATATGGGCCGCACAAGTTGTTGGATTTCCTAATGGATTGGGCCGTGGGTATGTTGGATCGCACAACATGCTTTGAATCGCACAAGGTTGTGCTGATCACACAACATGTTGGGCCGAGTAATGTTTGGGCTCGCACATCTGCATTAGCCCAAGTCACTTGGGTCGCACAAGTTCGGGCTTCATGTGTACACTTAACAATATTTGTTTAACGTGGTCTACGTGTATGCCATGACCGTTATGTGTTAGTAACTTGTTAGTTATGTGTAAACTTACGTGCACTACTTGAACCTAGACCTGACTTATATGTTAACCATGTTAGGACGTGGTTAATCCCAACCAGCTCGATAGACCTTTTGCTTATCTGCCGAGCTAACCTAAGGTGAGTTCACACTTACTACAAAGCATGGTAATTCCCGGTGGGATTGGGAATGGGTTAAGGAATAGGGATTCCTCGTCCTTCTTGGGTAGGACAGAATGGGTTAAGGAATATGAATTCCTCATCCTCTTTGGACAGTTTAAAGTTTACTAGACCAAAACTCTATCACGAAGTCCCTCCTTTTTATATCGACTTAATCGCCAATGCCAATGGCGAATGGGTCATTAGTTAAATAGCGCTATTAGGTTTGACAAACCTCACACCGTGCCGCAGAGGACGGGCGTGGACTAATGGACTAGGCACGTCAATGATGATAGACATTGACGCAAGGGCACATAAACATGACTAACGTCAGTAGTCGATATGGTAACGCGTCTAGTAGTGTAAACATGGGGTAGCCCCCACGGCTGGATAGCCAGAGTAGATGGGATTAATCAACCTATGTTTTCAAACATGGGGTAGCCCCCGTGGAAAGTGAGCCAGGTAATGAGAAACTATCGTTTTTGGAATAACTTAAAATGAACACCCAACTGTGAACTCGCTCAACTTTGTTGTTGACTCGTTACTACATACTTTGCAGGTCATTAGGTACTTAGCAGGAGCTTGCATGGGGAAGAGTCGTTGTGGGACATGGACTGTTGAGTTCCATGTTAAACATTTGAACTTTTAAACTTATGTTTTGGTTTTTAAACTTTATGCTTCCGCTGATAACTTGAACTTGGTTAATTTCTTTTGGACACCAATTATATTGTGGTTGGTTTTATATTTACTTTAATACATTGTTCAGTATGATTGGTGGCTTGATCCTGGTCATGTCACGCTCCCTGCGGTGATACTCCGCTTGTGGAATTTGCGGGTGATGACAGATTGGTATCAGAGCCATTGGTTATAGTGAACTCGGTTTTAAAAAGGGGAAAAGCTTTTTGACAAAACCAGACTATAACCTGAACAATACTCAATGATCCACAACGACACTTCGCTCCAAGTGCAAGACTCAACACAATAGGTTATATAGTTTATGATTGTATTGCCTGCCTGTTAGTTTAAGTAGTGCATTGATCATGGTATGTATAGTTAGTTTAACAACTGTTGCTTGAACCCTGTGTGCATGCTCTATTCTATTATCCCATACTTTCGCACTTTCGCGACACCATTCTTACTTATGTTTGCTTCAATGTGAAGATCATGAGTGGACGACTTAACTTGACTCAAGCCCAGTTGACGGCTCTAATTAACGAACAAGTTGCTGAGGCACTCGCCGCAGTCCCAGCAGGAGGTATAACCTGCTACATCGACCTATCCTAGGATGTTTAGATCCTACTCTCATGAACCAACTTTCGTTCTAAGTTTTGCCCTTCTTTCTTACACGACAGGTCAACCTGCTCAACCTCTTGTGTGTACCTTCAAAACCTTTATGGATTGCTGACCTACTACGTTCAACGGCACTGAAGGAGCTGTAGGTCTCCTCCACTGGTTCGAGAAGATCGAGTCTGTCTTTGAGATGTGTGAATGTCCTGAGGCTCGGAGGGTGAAATTTTCTACTGGAACACTCGAAGGCGCAGCGTTGTCATGGTGGAACGCGTAAGTGCAAAGGCTAGGATTGGCAGCTGCTAATGCCACCCCATGGAACGACTTCAAGGATCTCATCGAAGAGGAGTGTTGTCATCGAGATGACATCCACAAACTCGAGGTGGAATTTTATAATCTGAAAATGACGGGGTCAGAAATTGAAGCATACACTAAGAGGTCAAACGAACTCGCGGCATTGTGTCCTACCATGGTGGATCCTCCCTACAAACGCATCAAGCTCTATCTCAAGGGTTTAGTACCTGAAATTCAAAGCATGGTGACTGCAGCGAACCTCCACACAATTCAGCAGATCATACGGCTCTCTCATCGTCTCACCGACCAGGCAGTTGAGCAAAACAAGCTGCCAAAGCGTGTTAGTGCCACTACTACTTCTGATGCTCCTAGCGACAACAAGCGCAAGTGGGATGGTAACTCAAGCAAAGGTTCAAGCACTGCTCAGTCTCAGTCACAACAACGAAGAACTGAGGACTACAAGAGCCCAAGTTAGCAATCATCTGGTAACCAAAGTCAAGGTGGATACAGGGGAAACCACCCCAAATGCAATCGCTGTAACCTGCACCACAGCGGGCCGTGTACCAGGAGTAACTGTCATCGGTGCAACAAGCCAGGCCACGCAGCAAAGGATTATAGAAGTTTGTGTCCCGCGAATCAGAATCGTCAGCAGCAACAAGCCCCACATAATTAGCGCCAACAGCAGCAGCAACAACAGGGTATCAACAAGGGATGTTTCCAGTGTGGTGCTGAGGGTCACTTCAAAAGAGACTGCCCCCAACTAAACCAGAATTAGAACATCAACAACAACAACAACAACAACTAGGGGAATGGAAACAACAATGGGGGAAACAACAATGGTAATGGGGCAAGAGGACGTGCATTTGTGATTGGTCAGGGTGATGCAAGGAATGATCCCAATGTCGTGACGGGTAAGTTTCTACTGGATGACTTCTTTGTTTCTGTTTTGTTTGATTCGGGTACCGATACTAGCTATGTGTCCCTAAAGGTTAGTCAGATGCTTAAGCGTACCCCAATTCCCTTGAACAACAAGCATGTTGTAGAACTGGCTAATGGTAAAAGTCTTGAGTCCACGCACATAGTTAAGGACTGTAATATCGTTCTAGCTGGTCAAGCTTTCTCTATCGATCTTATCCCCATCATTCTTGGTAGTTTCAACATCATTATTGGGATGGATTGGTTATCTCAACATCGAGCGGAGATTCTTTACAAGGAGAAAATCGTCCGTATTCCTTGTTCTGGTGAGGAACCTCTCGTGATTCATGGCGACAAGAGTGGTGCTGTTGTGGGCATTATCTCTTTCCTTAAGGCCCAGAAGTGCTTGTGAAAGGGCCACACTGCTATTCTGGCTCTCGTTACTGACACCTCAACGAAGGAAAAGAAGATTGAAGATATCCTGATTGTATGTGACTTTCCTGAGGTATTCCCTGAGGAATTACCTAGTCTTCCACCTCATCATCAAGTCGAGTTTCAAATCGAGCTAGCTCCTGGAGCAGCGCCAAAAGCTCGTGCACCTTATCGCTTAGCCCCATCAGAACTAGAAGAACTGTCCACGTAATTACAAGAACTCTTGGATAAGGGTTTCATTCATCCTAGCTCTTTGCCTTGGGGAGCTCCAGTTTTGTTTGTGAAGAAGAAAGACGGTACCTTCCGCATGTGCATCGCTTATCGCGAACTCAACAAGGTGACCGTGAAGAATCGCTACCCTCTTCCTCAAATTGATGACCTGTTCGACCAGTTGCAAGGGTCGAGTTTCTACTCCATGATTGATCTGAGATCGAGTTACCATCAGCTGAGAGTCCGGGACGAGGATATCTCAAAAACAGCATTCAGGAATCGTTACGGACACTACGAGTTTCTGGTCATACCTTTTGGGTTGACAAACGCACATGCGGTCTTCATGGATCTTATGAACCGAGTGTACAAACCATACTTGGATAAGTTCGTTGTCGTGTTTATCGACGACATCCTAATCTATTCCAAGAGTCAGGAGGAACACGAGCATCATCTGCGACTCATCCTAGAACTTCTTCGGGCAGAAGACCTTTATGCTAAATTTTCGAAATGTCACTTCTGGCTTTGTGAAGTCCATTTCCAAGGCCACGTGGTGAATGAGGATGGGATTCATGTTGATCCATCCAAGGTTGACTCAATCAAGGATAGGCCTGCACCTAGAACTCCAACTAAAATCTGTCAATTCTTGGGTTTGGCAGGTTACTACAGAAGGTTTATAAAGGATTTCTTGAAGATTGCGCAGCCTCTGACTGTTCCTACTCAGAAGGGTGTCACCTACCGTTGGGGTGATGCTCAGGAATTCGCATTTCAGCAACTGAAGTTGAAGCTTTATAGCGCACCTATTCTCTCATTGCCAGAAGGCACAGAAGATTTTGTGGTTTACTGTGACGCTTCAATCCAAGGTCTTGGTTGTGTATTGATGCAACGTGAGAAAGTCATTGCTTACGCATCACGCCAACTTAAAGTTCACAAAAAGAACTACACTACTCACAACTTGGAGTTGGGATCAGTGGTGTTTGCCCTTAAGATATGGAGACATTACTTGTACGGTACCAAGTGCACCATTTACACCGATCACAAGAGTCTCCAGCATATCTTCGATCAGAAGGAGTTGAACATGCGACAGCGTCGATGGGTCGAACTTCTTAACGACTACGAATGAACGATCAAGTATCATCCAGGCAAAGTGTAGGTCCCTTGGTCATATGGATCTTTCACAGAATTGTCAATCTAATCAAGAGTGCAGAATCCTCTTGATCAGAATATAGCAAAAAACGTGTAGGAACAGAAATCACTTTCAAACCGGGTTTCTATTGATTATCCAACACAAGGTTTACAATCAACTCAAGACCCACAAGAAATCTCTCAGCCACTCTCTGTAGATTTCTCTCTAACTCTCTCTTCTACTAAGTGTCTCTCAACTGGCTGATTAACCTAAACCCTAACCTTGTTTATATAACACAAGGTTGTTACTTGGGCTAGAGTTTCCTACATGGGCAAAGCCCAATTCGTCCCCATAGACCCAACTGGGTTTTGTTTAGCCCAAACTCTATTATTCCACTAATACAAAGCTAAACCCGCTAACAGTTTATCTTTTAACTAATTACAAGATATCCAAAGACCAAATCTAAGCTGTTGTCACAAATATGCACCAACAAACTCCCCCTTGACAATAGCTTCATAAAATAACTTTGTCTTCAGTCATCTTGCAATCTTCATGTAGTCATGCACTGTCTTTGGTCTTTGGTCTTTGGATAGCTTCAGCTTTAACATCTTCTGTCAGCAACAGACTCCCCCTAAGCAGATGCATCCAATCACCAAATCTTCAAAAACTTTAGCGTTTGAGTGAACTCCAGTTCAGCATTTAGACAGCAATCTTCAAACTCTTCATCTTCGTTTGCAATGTAGAAAGGAGGTGTAACGCCCGGCTCTTTTGTACTTTCCATTTATAGAAAGTTTTGTTCGTATTTCTATTTTTGGAAACTTTGTATTCTTGTAATCATTTCCTTCTTTGGAATCATTGTAAAACCGAGACTTGGATCATCAATGAAACTCGTATTTTGTTACAAATATGTTATACACACTTTATATATGCTCGTATGTTCGATTTTGTGAATCAATTGATGTTGAATCGTTATTCTTGGAAACTGTGTGCTAAACTTGTAATTAAACTAAACTTATGCACGAAACGTGTTTTGAACGAAAACGATACTTGATTATGACATTTATACGCTCAATTATACCTTGATTATGATCGCCATACTTGAATGTGCCTTAAACTATTCCCTTATGTCAAAACAAGTCCCTAAACTATCAAGAATGCACCTAAAAGCATCAATCATAAACTTCAGGGACTAAAGTGCAACAAAATGAAACTCATCAGAAGTGAGGCGCCGCGTGACGCCAAGCCTCCTCGCGTCACGCGAGGCCCTTGTTTCGACAGATTGTGTTTTCTCAGCTGTTATGCACGAAATCCCAAGATTAAACCTCACCCAATCACCTTTAATCCACCTCTAATCACCTCCAATCAACTCTAAACTCTTCCACTATAAATACACACCTTCTCTAACCCTTTTTACACTTTCACAACTCATTACACTTCACAAATTTACTCTAAATCTGCAGCAAATCTGAGTTTTTGGACAGATTCATACACTTCTACAAAAGTGAGTGTAACTTGCTTGTTTTCACTCCAAATCACTTGATTCTTTCTCCTATTGCTTTGTTATATCCTTGGGTTTGATTCCTTGGTTTTTCCTTGGAGAAATCAGGCTCGGAATTGCCCTAAAAAGGACCTAAAACTTTCTGTTTTGTTTGATGTTATTCAAAAACTTGTTTAAACCTATCCAACTTGTGTCTAACACATCTCACACCTATGTCCTAATGCTTACAACCTCTCTTATGGTTGGTTAAGCTTAAAAACAAGGTTGAGACACTTGAAATCAGAGGATTAAACCTTATAATTTTCTGTTTTGTTTAGAGTATTTCACCCACAAGTCATGTTCAAGCTTAGTTCTTGATGTAGAGTGATTATGGAACAACTTGGGTTGTCCAAACATACAATCCTCACATGATTTAATGATTTCTCTTTAGTTAGATTGTTTATATTATTATACTAATCCTAGTTCGTGACCCTACTTGGTTGTTTTTACATCAAGTGAAGTGGTGAACATTCAAGGGGTTCCTAAACGGAAGCTTATTCTTCCTACCCCATACATGACATCCATGATAACTCGAGGTGCCTAAATGAGGATTTTAATCTTCTACCTCCTACATGAATTATTGGACTAAATAATACGTAATACTTACCTAAATATACATACACTCATTCGAACCTTTAACGTTAAACTTGTGTTTATATGTTAAAGTAGTAGAATATCATCTAAGACCTAAAAATCCAAGTATGATTCTAATGGGCGTATTATCCATGAAAACCTTCTAACCATATTGGTTACCTAGTGTCATACAAGGGTTATAAAGTTAAAGATGATTATTTTCAATATCCTACTTTATGTTATGTTAAACTCCCAATTTATAATCTTCCGTTGAACGCCAAACTCACACACCTATGTTTCCTCGTGTAGAAGGACTAGGTGCTCCCAATTAATCCATCCACCAAACTCGCTCGCGGGATTTCAAGTAGGAAAGCTTGCAACCACCGTGAGTATACTCGATCCCTTTTTCCCCTTTACACTTTGGGATGCAACATGTATAATTATGCAAACAACTTTTAAACTAAACATACTCAATCCTTGATCAAGCATGAAACTAATGTGAAATTACTTGTTATTATTGTATGCTCTATGAACGATTTGGAATGTTATATGCTCATTAACTTTGCTCGCCCACCTTAACAATTATAGCGCTATAGGATTAACGCCCCGCCCGCTATTCTATTGGGTATTGTTAAGTTACCACCCCGCTAAACTATTGGGATTAGGCTATTTTATGCGTTGTATTCTAGGGTTTGATCATATTGTACGCCAAAATTGCATACTAGTAATCACATATTATGAATCATGTTGGATTTGAGTTTTTATTCTATTATGCTATGTAAACAAACTTGTATACTCGCCATTGCTTTTGCATTGAAACTCTATTTTAATACATGTTGCAGGTTGATTATTGAAGTATGGATGAATGATGAAACAAGTTTAGGGTGGACTAGATACACACCTTTAATCTATTTATCTTTTGACGTTATGTTGAATTTGAACAATGTTGTTATTTCTATTTTAAATGTTGTATGACAATTTAGCACTTGCAATGAAATTTGAATTTAATTAAATATTGTCACATAGTGTTATGAAGTCTCTTGCAATCTATACACACTTCGTCTCATCCCGATGTTTCCGCCATCGGTTGGGGTGTGACAGATTGGTATCAGAGCCATAACTATAGGGAATTAGGAAAATTGCCATGCTTTTGCCCTAATCTATAGTTTTAGGAATTTTGCCTCTTATGTGTTGTTTAAAACTTTGTACTCTACCATGCATGCTTCCTAGCTGTACTTCTTGTTGATTAAATTTATATGCCTTTCCTAAGGTTAACATGAACACACTTTGTCTATTTGCATACTCTTATAACACAAACGAGACAACTTTACCAAAATAGGCGTGAAACCCACAATTTGGTAAAACGACTCTCATTCTACCTTAAACTACTTTTGCACTAAATTTCACCATTAAGCTAGGAGTGAAATCCACAACTAAATGGTAATTTCCATTTCAACTCTAGTGGACCCTTGTCATCGTGTCGAAATTTTATTTTGACCCGACAAGCACCAACCACATTTAGGGTACGAAATCGTCAAGATAGGGGTGAAACTCGCAACTCGTCGATTAAGTCCCATTCCTCGATTTTCAATCTCGCCAAAGTCCCGATTGTTTCAATCGATTAGAGATGTGTAGTAACCGGAAGGGTAAGATACCGTTAATCGCTTCTCGACGAGAGTATCTTACCTATAGGACAAAGCACGTTTTCTCTAATTCGAAAGAACTTTCGACCCACTTTGGAATAGTCGACATTTCTCTACCCGAAACAATCCTATGTTTTATTGAGCCTCTCTTTTATGTATCTCAATTTATATGTGATTTTACACTTGAACGTTCGTTCATTTCAAATTTCGTTTTAATCATTTCGCACGTTAACGCAATCACAAACAATAATAATCCCTCGTGAAAAAACTAAATTTACAATGCTTTCATTTATCCATGTTATGCTATGTTGGACTCATGACTATGCTATATGTGACATCTAAACTCTTTATGTTATGTGAATCCATTTGAACCTTTTATGCTATGTGACACTTTATGCTATGTGAATCAATTTATGCAAACGATTCTTTTTCTTAAACAAACATTATGATCAAGTCTCACCCATTCGTTCTTTTGAATCTTAGATGTCTTCTCGTCACTCCAACTCGTCTAAGAAGTCAAAGTCCCGTGCTACGAAGAAGATGATGGCTTTCATGGCCGATCAATTTGCGCGCGTCGTTCCAAAGGTCATTTCCGAGATTCGAGCTTCTGAAACTCCGAACTCCTCCGTCGACTCTAAGGTCGAGGCACGCAAGCCCGTTTCGTTCAACTTCAAGCACTTTTCAGCGTGCAACCCCAAGCCATTCACAGACAATGATGGGGTGACCGCCATGCTCGAATGGTTTGATAGCATGGAGGTCACGTTCATCAATAGTGATTGCCCCAAAGAGCTCAGAACGCGTAGTGCGACTGGGGTATTCCAAGCTCGAGCTCTCGAATGGTGGACGAACGAAAGGAACATTCGTTCGAACGAACTGGCATATGGGTTGGAGTGGGAAGAAGTCAAGGCCCTGATGATGGACGAGTTTTGTCCTCCGCATGAGCAACAAAAGTTGGAGGAAGAATTTTGGGCACTAAAGCAAGTGGGAGATGAAAACCTAGCCTACACCACCCGTTTCAAACAACTTAGCTTCATAGTCCCTCACCTCGTTATGACCACCGACCGCAAGATATGAAATTATATCAATGGGTTACCTTCTGCTATGCGCGATACGATCGAGGCTGCCAAGCTCGATAATATCGAAGTTGTTTATCGTTTGGCCGCTTCCCTGAACAACAATCGCATTCGTGATAAGCAAGCCGCAAACCCCGCTTCTTTCAAGCCAGCCAACCAAATCACCCAACAGTCGAGTAGCAATAGGGGGAAGAAGCGAAAGCAATCGAACCCTGTTTGCAATGCTATTGTGCCACCCGTTAACCCAAACCCTGTTGCTCCTGATAACACCCAGAAGTCGTACACTGGGATTCACCCCAAGTGTGCCACTTGTAATTACCATCATCCCGCCAATGCCCGGTGTCGTCGTTGTGGCACTTGTAACCGTTATGGACATGACACCGCCTTTTGCCGCTTCAATCAACAGCAACAAGCACCACCAGCTCAACAAGCGCAACAAGCTCCGCCCCCTCCTCAAAATGCAAGACCCGCTAGAGCTTGTTTCAAATGTGGGGACGTCAATCATCTTCGTCCTCAATGCCCACAATGGAATCAAGAGCAACAACAACCTCCTCGTGGACGCGCTTTCAATCTGAACGCAAATCAAGCGCGCAACGACAATGATGTCGTTAACGGTACATTTCTTGTTAACCATCTTTATGCTTCAATACTATTTGATACTGGTGCGGACAAAAGCTTTGTGTCCTTAGAATTCGAATTATTGTTAAAATGCACACGCTCTAAGCTACCTAAGTCGTTTTCCGTTGAGGTCGCCAATGGCAAGTCCATCTTAGTCGATTCCGTTCTTCGTGATTGTCGTCTTACTCTTAACGAACACGTTTTCCCTATCGATCTCATACCCATGCAACTGGGTAGTTTCGACGTCATCATAGGCATGGATTGGCTCCAAAGGAACCATGCTGAAATCGCTTGTCACGAGAAATACGTTCGTTTACCCCTTCCATCTGGTGATGTTTTGCACGTCTATGGAGACCGACCTTCAAGGGGACTAAAGTTGATGTCCTGCACACAAGCGAACAAATATTTACGCAAACAGTACTTTGCCTTTTTAGCCCACGTTGTGGAAGAAAAAGGCAAGGGAAAGAGTTTAAGTGATGTTCCAGTGGTGCGCGACTTCCCTGACGTCTTTCCTGAAGATTTACATGGTCCTCCTCCACCTCGATCTGTTGACTTTCGTATTGACCTCGTACCTGGTGCGACTCCTGTTGCCAAAGTCCTTATCGTCTTGCACCTTCTGAGATGCAAGAATTATCTACGCAACTCCAAGAACTCCTCGATAAAGGCTTCATTCGTCCAAGTACCTCACCTTGCGGTGCTCCTGTGCTTTTCGTTAAAAAGAAAGACGGCTCTTTCCGTATGTGTATCAATTATCGCGAGCTCAACAAACTCACTGTCAAGAATCGTTACCCTCTTCCGCGTATCGACGATCTCTTTGACCAACTTCAAGGCGCTACTTGTTTCTCCAAAATCGATCTTCGTTCTGGTTATCACCAACTTCGGGTCCTCGAAGAGGACATTCCCAAAACCGCTTTTCGCACTCGCTATGGACACTACGAGTTCGTGGTTATGCCTTTTGGCTTGACCAACGCACCCGCTGTGTTCATGGATCTCATGAATCGTGTTTGTAAGCCTTATTTGGATCGTTTTGTGATCGTCTTCATTGACGATATCCTTATTTATTCTAAATCTCGAGCCGATCATGAACGTCATCTTCGTCTTATACTCGAGCTCTTACGTATTGAACGTTTATACGCTAAGTTCTCTAAATGCGAGTTTTGGATTAAAGTAGTCCAATTCCTTGGACACGTTGTTAGTGAAAAAGGAATCCACGTTGACCCTGCCAAGATCGAAGCCGTAAAGAATTGGACCGCGCCTAAATCTCCTTCCAAAATCCGTTCTTTCTTAGGATTGGCGGGTTATTACTGCCGATTCATCTCGAATTTTTCAAAAATCACCGTTCCTCTCACTTCGTTGACCCAAAAGGAGAAACCTTTTGCTTGGGGTCCTGAGCAAGAGGAATCCTTTCGGACTCTCAAGGACTTGCTTTGCAACGCTCCTATTCTTATCCTTCCTGATGGGAATAATGATTTCGTGGTGTATTGCGATGCCTCAAACCGTGGTCTTGGTTGCGTTCTCATGCAACGAGACAAGGTCATCGCTTATGCCTCTCGCCAACTCAAAATACATGAGAAAAACTATACTACCCACGACCTTGAACTTGGCGCAGTTGTTTTTGCGTTGAAGATTTGGCGACACTACCTTTATGGTACTAAGTGTGTGGTTTTCACTGACCACAAGAGCCTTCAACATATCTTCGACCAAAAGGAACTGAACATGCGTCAACGTCGTTGGGTGGAGCTGTTAAACGACTACGACTGCGAAATCAAATACCATCCAGGTAAAGCAAATGTAGTAGCTGACGCCCTTAGTCGTAAGACTCATATGAAGGGTATTCATTGTCTCCAACTCGTGAACGATCTTCCACGCCGCATTCGTGAAGCTCAGTACGCCTCTATTAATAAAGGTAACTTCCATGTTGAGATATGAGGCGCTAAAGAACACGATCTCGTCTCCAAGGCCGATGGTATCCTATACCTCGACAACCGTGCCTGGATCCCTGATCGCGAAGAACTTCGAGACTTCATCATGAACGAGGCACACAAATCCAAGTACTCAATTCATCCTGGTGCCGACAAGATGTATCATAATCTACGTACATCCTATTGGTGGCCTGGTATGAAGAAAGACATTGCCGTTTACGTCTCTAAGTGTCTTACGTGTTCAAAAGTCAAAGCCGAGCATCAACGACCTTCTGGCCTACTCGAACAACCTGAAATCCCAGTTTGGGAATGGGATAGCATTGCAATGGACTTCATAACCAAACTCCCTCGAACGTCTTCTGGTCAAGATAGTATTTGGGTAATTATCGATCGTCTAACCAAGTCCGCTCAATTCATCCCTATTCGTGAAGATTTCAAGGTTGAACGACTTGCTCGCATCTATACTGACGAAGTCATACACCATCATGGTATTCCCCTCGAAATCATTTCTGATCGCGATGGTCGATTTACTTCGCGTCTCTGGCAAACCTTTCAGTCCGCTATGGGTACTCATTTGAATCTCAGTACGGCTTTTCATCCTCAAACGGATGGACAGACTTAACGTACTATCCAAACCCTAGAGGACATGCTCCGTTCTTGTGTCATCGACTTTGGTGGTAGTTGGGATGTGCATTTACCTTTGGTCGAGTTCTCGTACAACAATAGCAACCACTCCTGTATTAAAATGGCTCCATTCGAGGCATTGTATGGTCACAAATGCCGATCTCCTTTAAACTGGCACGAGATTGGTGACAAACATTTTACTGGCCCTGAAATCATACAAGAAGCAAGAAATAAGATTCACCAAATCCGTGATAATCTACTCAAGGCCCGAAATTGTCAAAAGGTCTATGCTGATAAGGGACGCAAACCGATGCAATTCAATGTTAGGGATCACGTTTTACTCAAAGTGTCTTCTTGGAAGGGAGTGGTTCGTTTTGGTAAAAAGGGAAAGCTTGCCCCTCGCTATGTTGGTCCTTTCAAGATACTCGAAAGGATTGGTGTGGTGGCTTATCGACTTGATTTACCTCAAGAGCTCAGCAACGTTCATCCGACGTTTCATGTCTCCAATCTAAAGAAATGTCTCGCGGATGAAGGACTCCAGGTTCCTCTCGAAGATCTCCAAGTAAACGACACCTTGCATTTCGTGGAAAAACCCGTCGAAATCATGGATCAAGGGGTCAAGTTATTGAGGCGCAGTAAAATTCCTATCGTCAAGGTTCGATGGGAAGGTAAACGTGGCGCTGAATTTACTTGGGAACTCAAGAGCGAGATGAAGAAGAAGTACCCTCATATTTTCCCTACGTCTTCCTAAATTTTGGGACGAAATTTCATAAAGGAGGGGAGACTGTAACGCCCGGCTCTTTTGTACTTTCCATTTATAGAAAGTTTTGTTTGTATTTCTATTTTTGGAAACTTTGTATTCTTGTAATCATTTCCTTCTTTGGAATCATTGTAAAACCGAGACTTGGATCATCAATGAAACTCGTATTTTGTTACAAATATGTTATACACACTTTATATATGCTCGTATGTTCGATTTTGTGAATCAATTGATGTTGAATCGTTATTCTTGGAAACTATGTGCTAAACTTGTAATTAAACTAAACTTATGCACGAAACGTGTTTTGAACGAAAACGATACTTGATTATGACATTTATACGCTCAATTATACCTTGATTATGATCGCCATACTTGAATGTGCCTTAAACTATGCCCTTATGTCAAAACAAGTCCCTAAACTATCAAGAATGCACCTAAAATCATCAAACATAAACTTCAGGGACTAAAGTGCAACAAAATGAAACTCATCAGAAGTGAGGCGCCGCGTGACGCCAAGCCTCCTCGCGTCACGCAAGGCCCTTGTTTCGACAGATTGTGCTTTCTCAGCTGTTATGCACGAAATCCCAAGATTAAACCTCACCCAATCACCTTTAATCCACCTCTAATCACCTACAATCAACTCTAAACTCTTCCACTATAAATACACACCTTCTCTAACCCTTTTTACACTTTCACAACTCATTACACTTCACAAATTTACACTAAATCTGCAGCAAATCTGAGTTCTTGGACAGATTCATACACTTCTACAAAAGTGAGTGTAACTTGCTTGTTTTCACTCCAAATCACTTGATTCTTTCTCCTATTGCTTTGTTATATCCTTGGGTTTGATTCCTTGGTTTTTCCTTGGAGAAATCAGCGTCGGAATTGCCCTAAAAAGGACCTAAAACTTTCTGTTTTGTTTGATGTTATTCAAAAACTTGTTTAAACCTATCCAATTTGTGTCTAACACATCTCACACCTATGTCCTAATGCTTACAACCTCTCTTATGGTTGGTTAAGCTTAAAAACAAGGTTGAGACACTTGAAATCAGAGGATTAAATGATGCATATTCTAGTGTTATATATATTAGGTGTATATTTTAAGCCCCTTTAACACTTTTTAGTCAAGTTTTAAATTTATAAAACAGGGTATTTACTAACACTAGACACACATATGGGCAAGTGCACCCATTGTGAGCGTAGTATAGTGTTGGTAAGATACCGAGGTCGTCCAAGGACACAAGAGCTTTTAGTACCGGTTTATCCTCAACGTCTAATCAAATCAAAAAGTTTAGAAAAAAATGTTTTTAAACTAAGAAAAAATAAAAAACTAACTAAAAATGCTGAAAAATAAAAATAAAAAGAAAAAAACAGATAGACAAGATGAATCACTTGGTTCCGACTCGTATCTAGTGTAACCTTTGATTATTTCCGCACTTTTGCACTATTTTAAGAGATTATCTTAGTTATTGTAGTAGGCCCCTCTTTTGAAGGTGACGTTACCCTCACCCCAGTAGTTTGAGTCAGCAAGGGACACAATCCTAAAAGGGTGGATTATTGGAAGATAATTAATTAAGTTATTAATGCAAATTATGGTAGGCCCCTCTTTTAGAGGTGACGTTACCCTCGACTAAGTAGTCTGAGTCAGCAGGGATACAGTCCTAAATAGCCGGGTTATAGTATTAATAGTAGTTAACTTATGAGGGGATCAAAGAGTTTGGACCCCCCGCCATCCAATACCGTTAAGTATTGAAGGAGGTCCTACTAAATTTGACCTAGGTCCATTGCAGGACCTCTAAACGCTGAACAATGGCAAGACCCTTACCAAACCGTTCCCCTTAACCCCCGACCAGGTAGCCAACATACCTCCATATAGACCGTGGAGATATGAATGGTGAAAATCTTTTATTTTATATAGACAGTAAAATAATGCCAAGACACCAACGGACAAACGATAAAGAAAGATCACCTTCAACATAAGTAACTAGTTATTAAAGTCATTAATACGAAACCAAATAAAAAGTGCGAAACGATTAAAAATAAAAAGTATTACACTAGACACTTTGTCTTCACCAAGTGATGTAAGAGACTTAGGCAAACATGGCCTTGATTGTCAAGAACTCTTACGATCAATATTTGATCCCGAGGCGACTCACACACTCTACGATGGACAATGGATGATGGTGGTGGATGATGGTGTTATGTTGGTGGTGGGTGGTGGGTGAAGTGTGAGAGAGGTGGTGTGCCAAGGGATGGTTTGAGCTTGAGCCAAGCACTTCTATTTATAGGCTGAACAGAAGCTCGGGCACGGCCCCGTGTCCAATGGGCACAGCCCGTGTCCACATCCTTCTCTTTCTTCATTTAATGCAGTTTTGTCTTTTTAGTTGACCACGCCCCCGTGTCCGCTGAGCACGACCCCGTGGGGCAGAAGAATCTTTGTACTATGTAGATTTGCTAGATTGTGCGAATCTTATAGTTGACCACGGCCCCGTGTCCGCTGAGCACGGCCCCGTGGTGGGCAATAGAAGCTTCTACCACTTTGTCTTTTCTGCTGACACTTGGGCACGCCCCCGTGCTGGCTGAGCACGGGGCGTGTTCAGTCTTCTGTTGTCTTGTTTTGCTTGGAAGATGCTGTCGTGGGGTCGGGCATGTCACGTCTTGTTCCTTTTCTTGTATTTATGTTAGATTTTGATGCCTTTTTGCTTCTTTTGTTAATTTGAGCTCATTTAATCCTGAAAATACAAAAGGAAGACAAAAGCACTCTTTTTCCAACATTAGTACTAAAAAGGGGTTAGTTTTATGCCACAATTGATGAAATTTATATGTTGCATTTTTAACACATCAAATACCCCCACACTTGAATCTTTGCTTGTCCTCAAGCAAAACTCTTTAATATGTGGCTATTACACTCCCAAATGGAATGGGTAGAGAAGAAGGTTTTTGGGCTTGTCGTAGAGTGTCGGGATTTCCAAGATTCTTTATTTACTTTTATTTTATTTATTTACAATCCTATTCGTCATGATTTATTTAAAACTTTTCATAAGATAAATTACTTATTAGGGCATAACATGCCTCTTTAAAATTATATTTATATACAAGTTCACATACCTCACGGGGATCACTCAACACTCGGCCGAAAATGTATTTTTGGGAATCACTCGAGAGCGGCATGGAACTTACTCCTACCATAGGCTTGCCAAGCAATCAATCCTCCTTCTTTTTAACTTATATACCTTTGTAAATATCAAGAGGACTTTGTGGGTGAAGGGTTAGGCTTGGGTTAAATGTAGGTGGTTGGGTTGGTGGTTAGTGGTTAGTAGAAAAAGGGCGAAAAGCGTAACAAGTGTCGGTTTTCGTAAAACTTTCTATTTTTGTAACTTTTATTTTGATGAAGCTATTATTCAAACAAAGTTATTTTTGATGAACTTGTTTGTTTATTTTCTTTTGCTTCATCATCAACACAAAATTTATTTATTTATTTTTTTTTTATTTTTTATTTTTTTTTGAAAGTCATACGAAAAACTGAACTTGTTACTAAAACAAAGGGGTAAAAATGAAAAAGGTTTTGGTGGGTAAAAAGGGTGTTTGGTTTGGGTTATGAAATGAAAAGGTTTAGGCTCAAAGGGGTTAACTAGGGGGATTTTGGGTAGGTGGTAAAAAAAAAAGAAAAATAATGGTGTAGAAATAAAAAGGGTTAGTCCTAATGCCTCCATCATTTACTTACTCGGGTTTAAGTTGGTAAGGACCGGGAATGTATCGTCATGGCAAGTTCTAGAGTCGTAAGAACCAAGCGGCTATTCACACAAGAAACGAAAAATGAGCATTTAGTCTAATGATATGTAATTGTATGCTCAATAAAGGCTCAAAACTCACTTTTGTGGGAATGGGTTTTTATGTGATCAAGTATATATAATCAAATTTTAACTAAGCTTGTCATGCCTTTTCATAATTTTCTTATGTTAGTTCTTTTATCACGACGCTATCAGTTGTAAATTCGTAAAAATATAACCTTTTTAGAACTTGAAATTCCCGAGTTAAACCTAGACAAGAAAAAAAAATGGGGTGATTAGCGATTCCAATAGAGTTTTGTGTAAGGCTTGTATTTAGGACTTGCAAGATTCAAGGTTTTAGCATCCCCCCCACACTTAAATTACACATTGTCCTCAATGTGTCCCAAAAATAAGTTTTTAGGTTGATTGACTGTGTAAAATGTGTGAAAAAGCAAAATTTTGTGTTACTGGGCGTTGAACACGGCCCCCTGTTATCCGGGCACGGCCCCGTGTTCAAGTGCCAGTAACAAAATTAAAACAAGAGAAACAGAAGTCTGGACATGGGGCGTGTTGGATGAACACGGCCCGTGTCCAGTTACCTGAACTGGGTCTTTTTCTGCAGACTGTGCAGCACGGGTCCGTGTTGGGTGGACACGGCCCGTGCCGAACTTACTGTAAACGAAGAAATTTGTCGGACGGTTCTGTTTTCCTGCATGGGTTGTTTTCCTGCATGGGGTGCTGGTTCAAGTTTCCCTTGCATCCTTTGCCATTTCAAGTGTGTTTTATTCCATCCAAACACCATCCAAACACCAATTAACTAAAACCATCATTCATTAATCATAGAGAGAATTACATAGTAGTCCTAAAAATTAAAATATTAGCTAGTTAGGTCAAAGAAACACAAGAAATCCAACCCAAGAAGTTTCTAGCCTACTATTTATTCTACTAGCAAAATTTCCGAAAAGATAGATCTCTCGGTTAAAAGTGGCTTGACAACTTCTTCCTCCGGGTATGGGCTCCTCATACATCGGCGAGCCACTCTTCGATCTCCCTAGGGAGAAGAAAAGCGGGCTCATGAGCATTGGGTTGAGGAGGGTGTAACTTCCACCGGGATTTCTTGGAGTTCTTCAAGAGGAGGTTCCACCGGAATGTCGTCCCAACCGGTAGGATTTTGGATTCCAAGTGCTAGGTTCCAATCCTCTTGAGGGAGGATTGGTTCCATGGGAGGTGTCACAAGAATGTTTAACCTCTGGTGCAAGAGGTTTATTTCTTGGAAACTGTTTTCAACCCCACCGAGAGATAGTTAATACGGTCAATGAGGACCTCCTCCACTGAAGTCATCTCGTCAAGGGCTTCACGTAGCGCCATTACGTATCTTACGAGAGTTGCTTCAATCGACGGCCTCCTTTCCCGTCGACTGTTCCGTGAGTGCGCAGAAGAGGTTCCACTGTTTTGGCTAGACATTCTACGAAAACAAACCAAAAATAGTTCGTTTTAATGAAACAGTATCACGGGCACGGCCCCGTGCTCAATGAGCACGGCCCCGTGTTCAACTTTCTGCAGATTTTTAGAACAAGGAATCTTGGGGTTTCAAATTATTTTCTTAACTTATGAAGCTTTTTTGAGCAGAAATAACTTAAAACAATGTTGTGTAACTTATTTTTAACAAGATTCCTTGAACAAAAATTCAATAAACATCACAACAAAGCTTGAAATCAAGCTTTAATGGAGTTCTTGGTGCAAGAAAGATGAAGAAGAAGGAAATAGATAAAAGAGGAAAGGACAAGATGCTTGTAAGAACCTTCTTTTAGAACATACCTAGGATGGTAAGTCAGAAAATCCTTTCAAATCTCTGTCCCTGGATGGTCCAAATGTGCAGGGTTCTTGGCTGCATTTATAGAAAACGACAACGTGCTGGACACGGCCCCGTGTCGGCTGGACACGGCCCCGTGTGCAGGCAAGATCCTGACACGTTTTGTCCGTATTCTGACAAAAGTCAGAAGGGAATCTTTTGGTGGACACGGGGGCGTGTTGACATGGGCACGGCCCCATGTCGGAAGGCTATTTTATGAAGTGCGTCTATTTTTAAGGAACTTTTCCGGATCGGGCGGTTCCTAACTGAATGGAACAACCCCAAAGTGCCTAAGATACCTTAATTAATCTAGACTAAGACGAGAACGCAAGAGGTTGTCGGTGAGGGTGATTCCTATGCTATATGTAGGTGGACAAGTCCAACCCTTTTCCGGGCTCTCGTTAAAGAAGGTGTATGTCGAATCGCTCAGGTCTATGTATGCATCGAACGAAGTCGATGGGGAGTCCTTCACGGCACAATCGACACAGGGACGACTATCGTTAGAAGTATCATTGGAAACAATGAAGTTGTTTCAATGCGTTTCCAACCTCTCTTCTTGGTTATCGTCTTGGAAAAGATTATTGAAATCTTCCCTAAGTTCTTTTAACCAATTAATAATTAGATCTTCTAGTTGAAATAATTCATCAAGAAGCATTTCTCCTAGAATATTCGGTTGGGCGCATTCGAGGGAGAGATAGGGATTATTTTTACTTTCGCCCCTCTTAAGGATACTAGGAAATGATGGGTCTATATAGTGGGGTTTATAATTTAGAAAAAAGCATTCTAATTCTTTATGGTTACCACCATAAAATTGACACCACATAGTACCATAAGAGTGCCGAAAGTAAAAAGTACCAGTATCCCTCATGTTTGTGTCAGAAATTACCAACCGTCGGGATCCTACGGTTCTGTTTTCAGTAACTGAAACTTGGGCACGGGGGCGTGTTGAGTGGGCACGGCCCCGTGTTCAGCTTACTGTCTGACTTAAAACAAGATTGCCAGTTCCAATGATTGGGCACGGCCCGTGCTGAGTTCTGCAGAAGCTGAAAAACAAAAAAAAAATCCTAAAAAAAATGAAAAACAAGAAAAACGATTAGGCCGTTGATTCCTAACTTTCTTAAAATCCTTGTGTCCCCGGCAACGGCGCCAAAAACTTGATGCATATTCTAGTGTTATATATTAGGTGTATATTTTAAGCCCCTTTAACACTTTTTAGTCAAGTTTTAAATTTATAAAACACGATATTTACTAACACTAGACACACATATGGGCAAGTGCACCCATCGTGAGCGTAGTATAGTGTTGGTAAGATACCGAGGTCGTCCAAGGACACAAGAGCTTTTAGTACCGGTTTATCCTCAACGTCTAATCAAATCAAAAAGTTTAGAAAAAATGTTTTAAACTAAGAAAAATAAAAACTAACTAAAAATGCTGAAAAATAAAAATAAAAAGAGAAAACAGATAGACAAGATGAATCACTTGGTTCCGACTCGTATCTAGTGTAACTTTTGATTATTTCCGCACTTTTGCACTATTTTAAGATATTATCTTAGTTATTGTAGTAGGCCCCTCTTTTGAAGGTGACGTTACCCTCACCCCAGTAGTTTGAGTCAGCAAGGATACAATCCTAAAAGGGTGGATTATTGGAAGATAATTAATTAAGTTATTAATGCAAATTATGGTAGGCCCCTCTTTTGGAGGTGACGTTACCCTCGACTAAGTAGTCTGAGTCAGCAGGGATACAGTCCTAAATAGCCGGGTTATAGTATTAATAGTAGTTAACTTATGAGGGGATCAAAGAGTTTGGACCCCCTCCATCCAATACCGTTAAGTATTGAAGGAGGTCCTACTAAATTTGACACAGGTCCATTGCAGGACCTCTAAACGCTGAACAATGGCAAGACCTTTACCAAACCGTTCCCTTAACCCCTGACCAGGTAGCCAACATACCTCCATATAGACCGTGGAGATATGAATGGTGAAAATCTTTTATTTTATATAGACAGTAAAATATTGCCAAGACACCACGGACAAACGATAAAGAAAGATCACCTTCAACATAAGCAACTAGTTATTAAAGTCATTAATACGAAACCAAATAAAAAGTGCGAAAAGATTAAAAATAAAAAGTATTACACTAGACACTTTGTCTTCACCAAGTGATGTAAGAGACTTAGGCAAACATGGCCTTGATTGTCAAGAACTCTTACGATCAATCTTGGATCCCGAGACGACTCACACACTCTACGATGGACAATGGATGATGGTGGTGGATGATGGTGTTATGGTGGTGGTGGGTGGTGGGTGAAGTGTGAGAGAGGTGGTGTGCCAAGGGATGGTTTGAGCTTGAGCCAAGCACTTCTATTTATAGGCTGAACAGAAGCTCGGGCACGGCCCCGTGTCCAGTGGGCACGGCCCCATGTCCACATCCTTCTCTTTCTTCATTTAATGCAGTTTTGTCTTTTTAGTTGACCACGCCCCCGTGTCCGCTGAGCACGACCCCGTGGTGCAGAAGAATATTTGTACTATGCAGATTTGCTAGATTGTGCGAATCTTATAGTTGACCACGGCCCCGTGTCCGCTGAGCACGGCCCCGTGGTGGGCAATAGAAGCTTCTCCCACTTTGTCTTTTCTGCTGACACTTGGGCACGCCCCCGTGCTGGCTGAGCACGGGGCGTGTTCAGTCTTCTGTTGTCTTGTTTTGCTTGGGAAGATGCTGTCGTGGGGTCGGGCATGTCACGTCTTGTTCCTTTTCTTGTATTTATGTTAGATTTTGATGCCTTTTTGCTTCTTTTGTTAATTTGAGCTCATTTAATCCTGAAAATACAAAAGGAAGACAAAAGCACTCTTTTTCCAACATTAGTTCTAAAAAAGGGTTAGTTTTATGCCACAATTGATGAAATTTATATGTTGCATTTTTAACACATCATTAAACCTCATAATTTTCTATTTTGTTTAGAGTATTTCACCCACAAGTCATGTTCAAGCTTAGTTCTTGATGTAGAGTGATTATTGAACAACTTGGGTTGTCCAAACATACAATCCTCACATGATTTAATGATTTCTCTTTAGTTAGATTGTTTATATTATTATACTAATCCTAGTTCGTGACCCTCCTTGGTTGTTTTTACATCAAGTGAAGTGGTGAACATTCAAGGGGTTCCTAAACGGAAGCTTATTCTTCCTACCCCATACATGACATCCATGATAACTCGAGGTGCCTAAATGAGGATTTTAATCTTCTACCTCCTACATGAATTATTGGACTAAATAATACGTAATACTTACCTAAATATACATACACTCATTCGAACCTTTAACGTTAAACTTGTGTTTATATGTTAAAGTAGCAGAATATCATCTAAGACCTAAAACTCCAAGTATGATTCTAATGGGCGTATTATCCATGAAAACCTTCTAACCATATTGGTTACCTAGTGTCATACAAGGGTTATAAAGTTAAAGATGATTATTTTCAATATCCTACATTATGTTATGTTAAACTCCCAATTTATAATCTTCCGTTGAAAGCCAAACTCACACACCTATGTTTCCTCGTGTAGAAGGACTAGGTGCTCCCAATTAATCCATCCACCAAACTCGCTCGCGGGATTTCAAGTAGGAAAGCTTGCAACCACCGTGAGTATACTCGATCCCTTTTTCCCATTTACACTTTGGGATGCAACATGTATAATTATGCAAACAACTTTTAAACTAAACATACTCAATCCTTGATCAAGCATGAAACTAATGTGAAATTACTTGTTATTCTTGTATGCTCTATGAATGATTTGGAACGTTATATGCTCATTAAATTTGCTCGCCCACCTTAACAATTATAGCGCTATAGGATTAACGCCCCGCCCGCTATTCTATTGGGTATTGTTAAGTTACCACCCCGCTAAACTATTGAGATTAGGCTATTTTATGCGTTGTATTCTAGGGTTTGATCATATTGTACGCCAAAATTGCATACTAGTAATCACATATTATGAATCATGTTGGATTTGAGTTTTTATTCTATTATGCTATGTAAACAAACTTGTATACTCGCCATTGCTTTTGTATTGAAACTCTATTTTAATACATGTTGCAGGTTGATTATTGAAGTATGGATGAATGATGAAACAAGTTTAGGGTGGACTAGATACACACCTTTAATCTATTTATCTTTTGACGTTATGTTGAATTTGAACAATGTTGTTATTTCTATTTTAAATGTTGTATGACAATTTAGCACTTGCAATGAAATTTGAATTTAATTAAATATTGTCACATAGTGTTATGAAGTCTCTTGCAATCTATACACACTTCGTCTCATCCCGATGTTTCCGCCATCGGTTGGGGTGTGACAGGAGGTTCTACCATGCATCCAATCAAACTCTCATCTCTTCACAGCAACTCATCACTTTAACTTCTCAGCAACACACTGCTTCAATCTGTATACTATAAAACAAACATCTCGAGAAACCATAAGAATTTTTCAACACAGTTAAATAAATTATTATTATTTCAAGAGATAGTTAAACTGTATCACAGATTAAGCATTTTCAATTTATCACCAACACATAAAACTTTTTAATCACACCCTATAACCCGCATGATTTAAAATTTTGAACTCACTTTCCAACACCGTCTCCCCCTATCAGTAACAATTCCTCCAAGAATAACAGTTTTTCGTACGTTAAGAATTTTAAAAAGAAAAAGACACTATTTTTGGAGTTTCATATTTTCTGAAAGCAAGTAAATACAAAAGCAATAAACACTCTATTTTTGTGAGAATCACTGGTAAGAAGATCATATCAGCACAATCAAACTGTTTTCACACTATTAGATAATTCTTTATTTAATTTTTCGTGAAAAGCAGTCCAAGACGATTACCAGTATGTTCGTCCACTTAAACAAAATGCATGAACATTTCAAGTACCATTACCGTATGATACGTTAAGGTAATTTTATTACTGATATACTGGTGTGTCCCACTTCAGGATATACCCCCGCGATCAAGGTATGCACAAAGATTCATCGTAGTAGGTGAGTATATTGAATTCATCCGTTTTGTTTTTCAACGTTTAGATAATTGGTGAACAGGTCAGTACTTCCGTACTGCAGAGAGACCAAAATATCTAACGAGGGCTATGACAAATACCATTTTTTGGTACGATTTATGCATTTTGCACATTTGAATGACTCTCTATGAGAGCTTCTTCATTTATGGGATTTAGCATTTTTTGCTCTTTTAAGATATCCTGGTTGTGCCTAGGTCAGCATGTATCTGGATGCAGCAGAAGGAAAACCCTGTTATCCCCAGATGAAATAATAGTATAAAGACCCAAAACTTCAGATTTTAGCAATCTATCAACATAAGATTTAAGGTCATTAAACCATACACCACTGATGTGTTCCCCACTTATACACAGTTCATTTAGGTTTATATCACATTGGTAAGTTGATTATTTCATGCTTTTTGCCTACTGGTACATCATATGATGAAGCTGCTATCACACTTAAGCATTTTAATTTCATTTTCAGTGTGACAATCTAACTTGCTGATGTACTATCATTTCCCCTTTTTCACACAGTGATAACTCATTTTTTATTTTCTATTTTTTTATGTTTTTGATTTTTCAATGTTTTTGTATTTTTGATTTTTAAGAAAAACAGTAAAATATTTACAAAAATTCTTATGAAAAACAAGTTATTCAGGATTCCTCATCCCGTTGAGTTCGACTAAATGTTCAAAGCGAGCCCTGTCAAAAGCTTTAGTATAAAGATCTGCCAGGTTATCTAGTGTGTTGACTCAGCACTTTGAACTTCAATTTTAAATCAATTAATATATATATATATATATCAACAATCTCACATCCCCCGTCATGTGCCTAGAGCAGCCATTACCAACATACCATAAGTTGATAATCCTCATTAGCAGCTCCTGCACAAACCAAGCAAGAAATTAGTTAGATTGGGGGACCCAAGCCTTAATGGTCTTGGGTCGTCCAAATTCACCAACCACTTGAACATCCATCCAATATCCATTACTACTAACTGGAGTCTTGGATCTCAGACCTGTTGATGGAATTTGATTTTGATTTCCACTAGGTCTATGGTCCTGAGGGTTCCTATATATGTTTGGACTATTTGACCTTTGAAATTTTTGGTTTTGATACCTTGAATTTTGATTCCAAGAAGCATTATTGTTGTAATTTCTAAAGCCATTGTTATAAAAAGTTCGACCACCATTATTTTGGTATCGATTTTGATATTAACCTTGACTTCTGAAATTATTAGAATTATAATTGTTCATTCTTGGTGAACTGCCTCTAGGTCTCTCATATCTGCCTGGTGGAGATCTAGGCTGAAATCTAGGTTGATTTCTTTGAAAACGAGGAACTTGTGGAGTTCCTTTTTCAGCCTTATCTACACCAACAGCAACATTCTCTGGTTGCTTAGGAGCAGATTTCTATGGAGAATTTGCAACTTTCTCCTCATTTTCTTCTCAGGTGATTTCCCCTTCTGTTTCTCACTAATTTGTGCTTCACTCTTTTTGTTAGGACAGCAGCTAGCTACATGTCCCTTTATGTGACACCTGAAGCACGATCTCCTTTTCAAAGACTTCTTAGCTGGAGTCTTTGAGGTAGATCCCTCATCAGATAATGATGATGCCTTGGAAGAATTTGGTTCAGTTTGCTTGGATTCAGATATTTCTTTGTCTTTATTTTTAGCAAACTCTACATTTGATTCATTTTCAATAACAGTGGTTTCGTTTTTCATATCACTGCCTTGAACAAAATTAATCTTTTTAACAAAAGCTTGATTTTTACTCTTAGGCGGTGAATTTTTCCTTTTCAAAGGTTCCCTGTTATTGTTCTTCTTAGCATCATCACTCTCAGATCCATCACTTTGACTTGATGTGGATGCGAAACTACTTGGTGCAGTTGACATAAAGTCTATTAGCTCATTTTCATCAGGCAGGAATGAATAGTCATGACTAAGAGGAGGTGGAACTTCATTAAAGCCCTGGAAGCCCACACTGGTCTTGTCATTACTCTTCTTTAACCCACCCATCATGTGTTTCATTACAAAAGACGAATCTCTGAATTGACTCAATTTCTTTTCAAGTTCAACAATTTTAAGTTGTGCATCTAACAACTCTTTGCATTTTTCAGAAAACTCTTTTGTTTTCTCAGCCATCATGTCATGAGCTAAGTCTATGACTTGAAGTTTTTCGTTTAGTTTGCAGGTTAAAGCTTCAATTTCAGCTTCATAACCTTTTATCTTCTTCAAGTATAAAGATTCGTTTCTTTTAGCAAAAAAGTTTGACTCTTTTATGTTCGACATCTCGCTTACCAGACTTTGGTTTTTTGTTCTCAACCTGTCAACCTCACCCTGTAATTCACGACACCTCAAACACACAGAATTAGATTGTACCTCTTTCTCATGAACTTCTATAGTTTGATCAGCAACGACCTGTTCAGCTTCACTCTCTTTCTCTACTTTAGCATCCACTTTTGCTTCATCATTCTCTACTTTAGCTTCAGCATTCTCCACTTGAGCTTCAGCATCATTCACAGTAGTTTCAACCTCATCAAATGGCATTATCTCTGCCATGAATGCCTGAGTGGCATTCTCATTATCTTCTAGATGAACACTACAATCATTTGAACCTTCTCGTGCTGTAGAGATCGCAACTTTGTTCCTTTTGACATCTTCATTTCCTTGATACCTCTTTTCTAATGCATCCCACATATCCTTGGAATTTGTGTACTACTTGAAGGTATGCTTGATGCTATCAGGTAAAGACATCTTTATTGCAGCCAAGGCTCTCTTTTCAGCCTCATACATCTTTTTTTTCTTTTTTTCTTTTGCCCTAAAAATGCAAGGAATTCAACGGTGCAGACGGTTTTGTCAAACAAGCTACTGATCAATTTCTATTTGCAAAACACTTAAAATTTATCGACGCTTGCCAACGAAAATTCCACCCTTTTAAATATGCTACTAATTTCGCTGGTAAATCACTTTAATTTTGTTGGGTAATTTCGCTGACCACTTATGCTGTTTAATTATGCTGGTAAATCAATTTCGCTGCTTAATTATGCTGGTAATTTCGCCAATTTAATTTCGCTGATCAACAATTTCGCTATTACGACGACTATAACTTCGCCGATCACCGCAATAATGTCGCTAAGGACAATTATAACGGTCACCAAAGTCGCCTTTGGATTTTAATTTCGCCGTCACCGATGTTAAATTCGTTGGGTCAGATAATTCCTCTGATTTGTCAGCGGAATTGTTAATTATGCCAGAAAATTATGGAAACTCAATAATTTCAAATTTTCTGAAGATTTCCAGATCTTTTCTAACAGAAACCTGCAAGATTAAACAACCAAATCAGTCTAATTATTCGAATATTATGAAGAACACGAAGAACAGTCTTTGAATCTTCAAATCTGTCCAGCAAAAAACTCTTCAAAAATCAACAAAACCTATCCCGAAAACCTGCAAATCAACAAAATCAAACACACAGATTGATCAAACACAAACAAAAACTAGAATAATTATCAGAACTCAAAAATTTTGAAACCCTAATTTCAGGTTTCAACAATTTCGAAATTTCAAACTCTTCCACCCGAAATCTGCAGATCACAATTCTAAACCGAGCTTTCAAGAGCCTAATTGCTCTGATACCAATTGTAGGTCCCTTGGTCATATGGATCTTTCACAGAATTGTCAATCTAATCAAGAGTGCGGAATCCTCTTGATCAGAATATAGCAGAAAACGTGTAGGAACAGAAATCACTTTCAAACCGGGTTTCTATTGATTATCCAACACAAGGTTTACAATCAACTCAAGACCCACAAGAAATCTCTCAGCCACTCTCTGTAGATTTCTCTCTAGCTCTCTCTTCCACTAAGTGTCTCTCAACTGGCTGATTAACCTAAACCCTAAAGCCTAACCTTGTTTATATAACACAAGGTTGCTACTTGGGCTAGAGTTTCCTACATGGGCAAAGCCCAATTCGTCCCCCTAGACCCAACTGGGTTTTGTTTAGCCCAAACTATATTATTCCACTAATACAAAGCTAAACCCGCTAACAGTTTATCGTTTAACTAATTACAAGATATCCAAAGACCAAATCTAAGCTGTTGTCACAAATATGCACCAACACAAAGCCAATGTGGTGGCTGACGCCCTTAGTCGTAAGGAAACCAAGCTAAGCGTGTACGTGCGTTACAGCTTACCATCCACTCTAGTCTTCCTGCCCAAATTCATGATGCTCAGGTCGAAGCATTGAAAGAAGAGAACATCAGGGTTGAGTCCCTGCGGGGATCGAAGAAACGGTTAGAACTAAGGTAAGACGGTGCTTACTACTTGGCGGGGCGCATCTAGGTTCCATTTTATGGAAATCTAAGCGAGCTTGTAATGGATGAAGCACACAAGTCTCGTTACTCAGTACATCCTGGTTCTGATAAGATGTACCACGACCTCAAAACTACGTACTGGTGGCCCCACATGAAAGCTAACATAGCAACCTATGTCAGTAAATGTTTGACCTGTGTTAGGGTCAAGGTCGAATACCAGAAACCATCAGGCCTACTTCAGCAACCAGAGATCCCAACATGGAAATGGGAGCAAATTTCCATGGACTTCATTGCTGGCCTGCCTAGATCTCAATGAGGAAACGATACCATTTGGGTGATAGTGGATCGACTGACAAAGTCTGCACATTTCCTGGCTATCAAGGAAATGGATAAGTTCTCTACTCTGGCAGACGTCTATCTTAAGGAAGTGGTCTCAAGGCACGGGGTGCCAACCTCCATCATTTCTGATCGTGACTCACATTTTACATCTGAATTGTGGCAAGCGATGCACAAATCCTTTGGCTCACGCTTAGACATGAGCACATCATACCACCTGCAGACGGATGGGCAGTCTGAACGCACCATTCAAACCCTTGAAGACATGCTTCAAGCATGTGTAATCGAATTTGGTAATGGCTGGGAAAGACATCTACCTTTGGTGGAGTTCTCATATAACAACAGTTACCACACCAGTATCCAGGCTGCTCCGTTTGAGGCATTGTACGGACGAAAATGTCGATCACCTCTCTGTTGGGTAGACGTAGGTGACAGCCAAATCACTAGCCCAGAACTCGTCATCGACACAATGGAGAAAATTGCCCAGATACGACAATGAATGGCGGCAGCTCGTGACCGTCAGAAAAGCTACGCTGATAAGTGCAGAAAACCACTCGAGTTCTAGGTTGGGGATCGAGTGCTACTTAAAGTCTCACCTTAGAAAGGTGTAGTTCGCTTTGGCAAGCGAGGAAAGCTGAATCCACGCTATGTGGGACTTTTGAAATCACTGAGAAAATAGGCAAGGTGGCCTACAAACTGAATCTACTTGAAGAACTCAGTGGAGTTCACAACGTATTCCATGTATCGAATCTGAAGAAGTGTCTGTTAGATGAGACCCTCATAGTTCCTCTCAAGGAACTCACTATCGATGATCAGTTGCGATTCGTTGAGGAACCAGTAGAGATTACAGACTGATACGTTAAGGTTCTCAAACGTACCAGGATACCCATTGTTCGAGTTCGTTGGAACTCCCGTCATGGCCCAGAGTTCACCTGGGAGCGGGAAGACCAAATGAAGCACAAGTATCCCCAGTTTTTTAGCGAACGTGAGTCCACTACTGAAGCTACAGCGGAATTTTGGGGCGAAATTCCAAATCAACGGGGGAAGGATGTGACACCCCACAGAAACCAGGAAACCACGCAACCTAACTAGCTTCCTCAGTGACTACGTGCTAAATTTCGGGACAAAATTTCTTTCAACTTGGGGATGATGTGACAACTCGTATTTCAAACCTTTCGTTGTACCTTGATGTAACATGCTTGAACATTGTGTGATTATTTGATATGTTGGTTTTAATGAATGATTATAAGTTGTATGCTATGTGTTATGTGTGATTGTAATACAAGCAAGAACATTTAACAACTCTTGGTCGCACAACACTACCTGATCGCACAACACCTATGGGCCGCACACGATAAATCCAATCGCACCACATCCTCTTGGCCCACACTCTTGCTCAAATCCATGACCCAAAGGGCAGCCCAGTATGGGCCGGCCCTATTGTTGTCGCATAAACACCTAGGGTGTTAGTATAATCCCACGCTTTATCAAATCACACAAAGTTTACCAAAGCCTAAGCTATCCCCCTTCTCTTGGAACCCGACGGCAGCCCTTCCTCTCTCTCTCGAAGCTCTTTCGATTTCATCTTACATTCGGTTAGTGTATTACCTTTGGTTAATTGTTATTCATGGCAATGATTGTGATGATTGATAACATGTTTGTTGTGTGTCCTTGCATGATGAATTATAGGAATACATATTAGTGAAATCTTGATGAACGATTGTATGATAATCCAACTGTTAGGACCGATAAAGAAGATTATGAGATGTGATTTATGATCTATGACTTTGATGAATAACACGGCCGAGCATGGTTTGAAATCGGGTGTATGATATAAATATGCTTATACTAATTAGCCAACGGATTAGGAATTGCCTAGTGATTGTATGAATAGTTGTTATACATGTTTTAGTATTGTTGATGTTCATATGAATTCAAGAAAATAGAAACTGTCTAATTCGTTTGATTTGGGTTGCTGGTTTTCGAATTGTGTTATAAGTTACAAAAATCATGATTGAATGTTTGGAAACATGATTGGATAATTTTGGAAATAACCGAACGGATGTAACTGATTGCCATAATTTAAGGATATGATAACTAATCGCACAAGCTTGTTCGGTCGCACAAGATCAGATTCCACAAGGTCTGATCGCACAAGTGAAATCACACAAGTCCCTGATTGTGACAACTCGAAATTTAGAACCTTTCGTTGTAAGCTTAAACGTGTGACTAGTTAAACTTATGTGATTTAAGGAATGATAAGTGAACCTTTATATGATTATGTGTTATGTTACATGTATGCTTATGTGTATGTATGCGAGTATGTATATGAACCGAGACAACACGAACCCGGCTCGAGACCATGTGGTCTCGAGTGAACAATGACTTACGGGCCGGTTGGGCCGCACACACACACACACACTTAGCCTATTTTGAAAGCCCATTAGGGTACACTTGAAGCTAGAATATAATCCGGTTGTTAACCATCTTTGCCATTTTCTTGGATAACACACACTCCTCTACACTCTCTCTAGAAACCATTAAACCCTAAGCTACAACATTGCTCTCCTTCATCTCGGATCCAAACCGGTGACACTAGGACTAGCGGATCGGCTCTCACACACACACACTCGGAAGTCTCATACTCGCCTTTGAAACTCATCAACCGGTTAGTGATTTTATGATGTTTGTTGTTATTTAATAATGGTATGAATGATATGATTAACTAGGGTAGTTGTATGCTTGATGATGTTTGTGAACCGGATATGTATGTTGTTGATAATCGGATAACATGTTTTGATTTCGGATATGTTGCATAATGAACACACAATATCTTATGTCTAAATGTGATTCAAATCATTAAATGTGAATGTTCATGAAACCGGCTTGCATATGTGTATAGAGAGCATCATGTTAATCGGATTAGGGTAGATTTGGAGATGTTATTGGATGACTTGAAACCATTAGATGAATATGTTTAAATGTTTGATTGTTGTTCATGATTATATGTTGTGATTAAGGATAAAAACCCGGAAATAAGATGAACAAGTTTGAATAAGCAATATGAACTACTTGAATGTTTGAAGAACATGATGAATATGATATGAACATGGTTGAATATTTGAAATCTGATTGTTTGATCCATTTTAGGAAATTGTTAGACAAATAAACATGTTTATGAGAGTAGTACAAACTGTTTCATGAAATAGAATTCCTATTGGATAGTACACTGTACCGAATCAGCTTATGTCCACTCGAGACCTCCTGTTGCGACTCGAAACCACAGCATGACGAGTCGAGACCCCCGGTTGCGACACAGATTGCGAGTCGCAAACACCTGGTTGCGACTCGAAACCACACGTGATCAGCACACCAACCTTATGACTCGAAACCACAGTTGCGAGTCCGGTTGCGACTCGAGACCAAAACAGCACGAACCGAAACCATGAGTGCGACTCAGGTTGCGAGTCGCAAACGCCTAGTTGCGACTCGAGACTATACACAGACACACGCTGTTTGGGCTTGCACCTCATTTCGGACTTAATTGATTGGGCCGGACTCTTGGGCCTAATGCACAGACCTTGTATGTTACTGTTGAACGTGAATACTGTTGATCTGCCATGATTAAACGTGTATGCCATGAACGATACTTGAATGCACTGTGCTAGAAACATCCGTGTGCTACTTGGTTACGAACCTGACTTGTATGATACAACTATGATAGGACGTGAGTAGCCACAACATTGCTTGTTTGACTTTTCTGTGTTTCTACCGAGCAAACCAAGGTGAGTTCACACCCTCTACAAAGCATGGGATTCCCAGGGGTCGGGAATTGGGGTTAAGGAACATGGGTTCCTCGTCCTCCTTGGGTAGGACAGCAAAGGTTCAGGAATGTAATTCCTCGTCCTCACGGACAGATAACTCGTGCTAGACCAAAACTCTATCATGAAGTCCCTCATTTTTATATTGACTTAATCGCCGGGCCAATGGCGAGCGGGTCATTAGTTAGATAGCGCTATTTAGGTTTGACAAACCTCACACCGTGCCGCAGAGGACGGGCGTGAACTAATGGACTACTGGCACGTCAATGATGATAGACATTGACAGTTTCAGGGCACATAAACATGACTACAGTCAGCAGTCGATATGGTAACGAGTCTAGTGTATACATGGGGTAGCCCCCACGGCCGAAATGCCAGATAACTAACACGGGGTAGCCCCCACGGCAGGATTGCCAGAGTAACCGGGAATAAACAAGTCACACTTTTTAACTATGGGGTAACCCCCACGGCAGGATGCCAGCTAAAGGAAACTGTTTTCGAAACAACTTAAAACGAACACCCAACCGTGAACTCACTCAACTTGTTGTTGACTCGTTACTACATGCTTTGCAGGTCCTTAGGTTCTTAGCTGGAGCTTGCATGGAAGAGAATCGTTGTGGGACATGGACGACTGTGTGCCATGTTAAACTTTGAAACTATTAAACTTATGTTATGATTTTAAACGTTATGCTTCCGCTTGCAACTTAACTACGTTTTGTTTGAACGCCAATTGTATTGGTTGGATTTCTATAACTACTTATATGCTTGTTCAATATGATTGGTGGCTGGATCCTGGTCAGTCACGCCTCCAAGCGGTGGTACTCCGCAGGTGGATTTTGGGGGTGTGACAGATTGGTATCAGAGCCATTGGTTATAGAGAACTTGGTTTTAATAAAGGGGAAAACGTTTTTGTTAAAACCAGACTATAACCTGTACAGTGCTCAACGGTCCACAACGATGCTTCACTCCACATGCAAGGCTCGACATTCTAGGTGATATGGTCTGTGTATATTGCCTACTTGTTAGTTACATAGTACATTGATTATGGTATGCTTGGTTAGTATAACTACTGTTGCTTGGACACGTGCGTGCTTACTCTATCCTACCGTCGCACTTTCACGAACCCCTCTCACTCATGTTCTTCTTGATGTGAAGATCATGTCTGGACGCGTTAACCTGACACAAGCCCAGTTGACGGCTCTGATCAACGAACGAGTTGCCGCAGCACTTGCGGCTGCACACGCAGGAGGTATATCCTGCAGTCCGAACTCATTCTAGGATCTTTAGGATCCTACCCTCGTGAACCAACCTTTGTGTTAAACCCTGTCTTTTCTTTCACCTACGATAGGTCAACACGTTCAGCCACCCGTGTGCACTTTCAAAACCTTTATGGACTGTCGACCTAGTACCTTTAGTGGCACCGAGGGAGCGATAGGTCTCCTACACTGGATTCGCAGGATCGAATCGGCATTCGAAGAAAGTGAAAGCCCTACCAGTAAGCGGGTAGAGTACGCTGCTGGTACCTTGCAAGGGAAAGCGTATTCTTGGTGGAACACACAAGTTCAGATGCTCGGATTAGCAGATGCGAATGCCACCCCCTGGAGCGACTTCAAGGATTTGATCAAGGAAGAATTTTGTCATCCGGACGACATCCTCAAACTTGAAATAGAGTACTTTGGCTTGAAAATGGAAGGATCAGAGATCGAAGCGTACACGAAAAGGTCCAACGATTTGGCTGCCTTATGTCCTAATTTGTCACAACCCATTTCTAGACGAATCGAGTTATACCTCAGAGGCTTAGCCCCAGAAATCCGAGGGTCCGTTATTGCGGCCAACTTTTCCACAATCCAACAAGTCGTTCGTTTGGCGCACCAGCTCACTGATCAGGCAGTGGAAGAGGGCAAGTTACCCAAGCGCAACCCTTCCAATGCAAAGGCTCTTATTAACACCAAGCATATTTGGGGTGATCACCAGAGTGAAGGTCGTGGCCCTATACAACAGGACCCGCACGGGAAACTAGTACAGCAGGGGCTGAACTACCAAAATCAAGGGGGATACTTTGGGAATAAGCCGAAATGCCGCAAATGCCATCAACACCACACCGGGTCATGTGCGGAATCGTGCTGCCATCGGTGCAAGAAGACGGGACATGTGGCTAGAGATTGCAGGAGCCCATACCCTGCACACCGAAACCAGCAGCAGCAGGGTAGCAAAAAGGGGTGTTTCCGTTGTGGGGCTGAAGGCCATCTTAAGAGGAACTGTCCGCAGATGAGGCAGAAACGCGACAACAACAACAATGGAGCCCGGGGGCGGGTGTTCGTGCTTGATCAAGGTGAAGCAAGGAATGACCCCAATGTTGTGACGGGTAAGTTCCTTCTCGACGACTTTTATGTTTCAGTTTTATTTGATTCGGATGTCGATACTAGCTACAAGTTAGCCAAATGCTTAAGCGTATCCCCACACCTTTGAACAACAAGCACACCGTAGAGCTAGCAAATAGTAAGAGTTTAGAAGCCACACCCGTAGTCAAGGGTTGTAAACTTATTCTCGCTGACCAGACCTTCTCTATCGACCTCATTCCTATTGTCTTGGGTAGTTTCGACGTTGTCATTGGGATGGATTGGTTATCCCAACACCGAGCAGAGATTCTTTGCAACGAGAAGGTTGTCCGTATTCCAGGTCCCGATGGTGAACCTCTCATGATTCATGGCGACAAGAGGAGTGCTGTTGAGAACGTCATTTCTCTCCTTAAGGCCCAAAAGTGCTTGCGAAAGGGCCACACTGCTATTTTGGCTCTCGTTACTGACACCTCAGAAAAAGAGAAGAAGATAGAAGATTTTCCAGTTGTACGCGATTATCCAGAGGTATTTCCTGAGGAATTACCTGGTCTTCCGCCCCATCACCAAGTCGAGTTTCAGATTGAACTAGCTCCTGGAGCTGCGCCTATAGCTCGTGCACCTTATCGTTTAGCCCCATCAGAGTTGAAAGAACTCTCTACGCAACTACAAGAGCTCCTGGATAAGGGTTTTATTCATCCTAGCTCATCGCCCTGGGGAGCTCCAGTGCTATTTGTGAAGAAGAAAGACGGTACCTTCAGAATGTGCATCGACTACCGAGAACTCAACAAGGTGACGGTGAAGAACCGTTATCCTCTACCGCGTATCGACGACTTATTCGACCAGCTGCAAGGATCGAGCTACTATTCGAAGATTGATTTGAAATCGGGTTATCACCAGCTGAGAGTCCGGGAAGAGGACGTCTCCAAAACAGCTTTCAGAACTCGATACGGGCACTATGAGTTTTTGGTCATGCCTTTTGGGATGACAAACGCACCTGCGGTTTTCATGGACTTGATGAACCGAGTGTGCAAGCCTTACCTAGACAAGTTTGTTATAGTCTTCATCGACGACATCCTGATCTATTCCAAGAGTCAGGAGGAACACGAGCAGCATCTGCGACTTATTCTGGAACTCCTCCGAACAGAACAGCTTTACGCAAAGTTCTCGAAATGCGACTTCTGGCTTCGAGAAGTCCATTTCCTAGGCCACGTGGTAAACAAGGATGGGATTCACGTTGATCCATCCAAAATAGACTCGATTAAGAACTGGCCTGCACCTCGTACACCAAAGGAAATTCGCCAATTCTTGGGTTTGGCGGGATACTACCGGAGGTTCATAAAGGATTTTTCTAAGATTGCACAGCCTCTCACCTCACTAACGCAGAAGGGCGTTGTTTATCGCTGGGGAAACGCACAGGAGTTGGCATTTCAGCACCTAAAGGATAGACTTTGTAGCGCACCTATCCTTTCCTTGCCGGAAGGCACAGACGACTTTGTGGTCTACTGCGACGCATCAATTCAGGGTCTTGGTTGCGTGCTGATGCAACGAGACAAAGTTATAGCTTACGCCTCACGCCAACTTAAAGTTCACGAGAAGAACTACACTACGCACGACTTAGAGCTGGGAGCTGTTGTTTTTGCACTTAAGTTATGGCGGCATTACCTGTACGGTACCAAATGCGCCATCTACACTGACCACAGGAGCCTCGAGCATATCTTCAAGCAGAAGGAACTGAATATGCGACAACGACGATGGGTCGAGCTGCTGAATGACTACGAGTGCTCGATCAGGTATCACCCGGGCAAAGCCAATGTTGTGGCTGACGCCCTCAGTCGGAAGGACACTGCGCCTAAGCGCGTGCGAGCTTTACAACTCACGATCCACTCTAGTCTCCCTTCTCAGATACGAGTTGCTCAGATAGAAGCACTGAAACCAGAAAACGTCAGGGCTGAAACCCTACGCGGATCCAGGCAACGATTAGAACAGAAGGAAGACGGTGCTTACTACGTAACGGGACGCGTTTGGGTCCCACTCTACGGCAACCTACGAGAGCTTGTGATGGACGAAGCACACAAGTCTCGCTACTCGGTACATCCTGGATCGGATAAAATGTACCACGACATCAAAACTACGTACTGGTGGCCTAGCATGAAGGCCCACATAGCAACTTACGTCAGCAAGTGTTTGACTTGTGCGAGAGTCAAGTCCGAATACCAGAAACCCTCAGGCCTGCTCCAACAACCAGAGATACCTCAGTGGAAATGGGAGCAAATTTCCATGGATTTTGTTACTGGCCTACCTAGATCCCAGCGCGGGAACGATACTATTTGGGTGATCGTGGATCGACTCACAAAGTCTGCACACTTCCTGGCCATCAAGGAGACGGATAAGTTCTCCACTCTTGCAGAAATATACCTCAAGGAAGTCGTTTCGAGGCACGGGGTGCCCACCTCTATTATCTCAGATCGAGATGCGCGTTTCACTTCAGAGCTGTGGCAAGCAATGCACAAATCCTTTGGCTCACGATTAGATATGAGCACAGCGTATCACCCTCAGACGGACGGGCAGTCCGAGCGCACTATTCAAACCTTAGAAGACATGCTTCGTGCATGTGTAATCGACTTTGGCAACCGCTGGGAAAAGCATCTGCCACTTGTGGAATTCTCGTACAATAACAGCTACCACACCAGCATTAAAGCTGCTCCGTTTGAGGCATTGTACGGACGTAAATGCCGGTCACCTCTTTGCTGGGCAGAGGTGGGAGATAGTCAGATCACTGGTCCAGAATATGTGGTAGACACAACCGAACAGATTGCTCAAATACGAAAACGCATGACGGCCGCTCGCGAACGTCAGAAAGTTTACGCCGACATGGGCAGGAAACCACTTGAGCTCCAGGTTGGGGAGCGGGTACTACTCAAAGTTTCACCCTGGAAGGGTGTGGTTCGTTTTGGTAAACGCGGTAAACTTAACCCACGATACGTTGGACCTTTCGAAGTCATTGAGAAAATAGGCAGGGTGGCCTACAGACTGAATCTACCAGCGGAACTCGGTGCAGTTCACAACGTTTTTCACGTGTCGAATCTGAAGAAGTGTCCGTCAGATGAGACCCACGTAGTTCCTTTGAAGGAACTCACTATCGACGAGCAGTTACGATTCGTCGAGGAACCAGTCGAAATCACGGACCGGGATGTTAAGGTCCTCAAGAGCACTAGAATACCTCTCGTTCGAGTTCGTTGGAACTCACGTCGCGGCCCAGAGTTCACCTGGGAGCGCGAAGATCAGATGAAACAAAAGTATCCCCAACTGTTCGCAAACAGTACACCCACTACTGAGGCCGAAGCTACGGAATTTCGGGACGAAATTCCAGATCAACGGGGGGTGGATGTGACACCCCAGGAAAACCGGGAAAACCATACAACTTAACTAGCTTCCTCAGTGAGTGCTTATCAAATTTCGGGACGAAATTTCTTTCAACTTGGGGATGATGTGACAACTCGAAATTTAGAACCTTTCGTTGTAAGCTTAAACGTGTGACTAGTTAAACTTATGTGATTTAAGGAATGATAAGTGAACCTTTATATGATTATGTGTTATGTTACATGTATGCTTATGTGTATGTATGCGAGTATGTATATGAACCGAGACAACACGAACCCGACTCGAGACCATGTGGTCTCGAGTGAACAATGACTTACGGGCCGGTTGGGCCGCACACACACACACACACTTAGCCTATTTTGAAAGCCCATTAGGGTGCACTTGAAGCTAGAATATAATCCGGTTGTTAGCCATCTTTGCCATTTTCTTGGATAACACACACTCCTCTACACTCTCTCTAGAAACCATTAAACCCTAAGCTACAACATTGCTCTCCTTCATCTCGGATCCAAACCGGTGACACTAGGACTAGCGGATCGGCTCTCACACACACACACTCGGAAGTCTCATACTCGCCTTTGAAACTCATCAACCGGTTAGTGATTTTATGATGTTTGTTGTTGTTTAATAATGGTATGAATGATATGATTAACTAGGGTAGTTGTATGCTTGATGATGTTTGTGAACCGGATATGTATGTTGTTGATAATCGGATAACATGTTTTGATTTCGGATATGTTGCATAATGAACACACAATATCTTATGTCTAAATGTGATTCAAATCATTAAATGTGAATGTTCATGAAACCGGCTTGCATATGTGTATAGAGAGCATCATGTTAATCGGATTAGGGTAGATTTGGAGATGTTATTGGATGACTTGAAACCATTAGATGAATATGTTCAAATGTTTGATTGTTGTTCATGATTATATGTTGTGATTAAGGATAAAAACCCGGAAATAAGATGAACAAGTTTGAATAAGCAATATGAACTACTTGAATGTTTGAAGAACATGATGAATATGATATGAACATGGTTGAATATTTGAAATCTGATTGTTTGATCCATTTTAGGAAATTGTTAGACAAATAAACATGTTTATGAGAGTAGTACAAACTGTTTCATGAAATAGAATTCCTATTGGATAGTACACTGTACCGAATCAGCTTATGTCCACTCGAGACCTCCTGTTGCGACTCGAAACCACAGCATGACGAGTCGAGACCCCCGGTTGCGACACAGATTGCGAGTCGCAAACACCTGGTTGCGACTCGAAACCACACGTGATCAGCACACCAACCTTATGACTCGAAACCACAGTTGCGAGTCCGGTTGCGACTCGAGACCAAAACAGCACGAACCGAAACCATGAGTGCGACTCAGGTTGCGAGTCGCAAACGCCTAGTTGCGACTCGAGACTATACACAGACACACGCTGTTTGGGCTTGCACCTCATTTCGGACTTAATTGATTGGGCCGGACTCTTGGGCCTAATGCACAGACCTTGTATGTTACTGTTGAACGTGAATACTGTTGATCTGCCATGATTAAACGTGTATGCCATGAACGATACTTGAATGCACTATGCTAGAAACATCCGTGTGCTACTTGGTTACGAACCTGACTTGTATGATACAACTATGATAGGACGTGAGTAGCCACAACATTGCTTGTTTGACTTTTCTGTGTTTCTACCGAGCAAACCAAGGTGAGTTCACACCCTCTACAAAGCATGGGATTCCCAGGGGTCGGGAATTGGGGTTAAGGAACATGGGTTCCTCGTCCTCCTTGGGTAGGACAGCAAAGGTTCAGGAATGTAATTCCTCGTCCTCACGGACAGATAACTCGTGCTAGACCAAAACTCTATCATGAAGTCCCTCATTTTTATATCGACTTAATCGCCGGGCCAATGGCGAGCGGGTCATTAGTTAGATAGCGCTATTTAGGTTTGACAAACCTCACACCGTGCCGCAGAGGACGGGCGTGAACTAATGGACTACTGGCACGTCAATGATGATAGACATTGACAGTTTCAGGGCACATAAACATGACTACAGTCAGCAGTCGATATGGTAACGAGTCTAGTGTATACATGGGGTAGCCCCCACGGCCGAAATGCCAGATAACTAACACGGGGTAGCCCCCACGGCAGGATTGCCAGAGTAACCGGGAATAAACAAGTCACACTTTTTAACTATGGGGTAACCCCCACGGCAGGATGCCAGCTAAAGGAAACTGTTTTCGAAACAACTTAAAACGAACACCCAACCGTGAACTCACTCAACTTGTTGTTGACTCGTTACTACATGCTTTGCAGGTCCTTAGGTTCTTAGCTGGAGCTTGCATGGAAGAGAATCGTTGTGGGACATGGACGACTGTGTGCCATGTTAAACTTTGAAACTATTAAACTTATGTTATGATTTTAAACGTTATGCTTCCGCTTGCAACTTAACTACGTTTTGTTTGAACGCCAATTGTATTGGTTGGATTTCTATAACTACTTATATGCTTGTTCAATATGATTGGTGGCTGGATCCTGGTCAGTCACGCCTCCAAGCGGTGGTACTCCGCAGGTGGATTTTGGGGGTGTGACACTGATCACACAAGCCAGTCGCACAAGCTACAATATGCTAGGGTACAACTGTTAATACACTGTGTACAGCTTAGAATTGCATGATCGCACAAGACATGTGGATCACACAAGGCAGTGCCGATCGCACAAGTCTTGGGCCACTCACACACAACTGTCTGAAATCTGTATATGTTTTTGGGCCATACGGCCCAACTCAATCGCACAAGTTCACATGAATCACACAAGATTATATGAGCCGCACAAGTTTTTGGATTTCCTAATGGATTGGGCCGGGGGTATGTTGGATCGCACAACATGTTGTGGATCGCACAAGGTTGTGTTGATCGCACAACATGTTGGGCCGAGTAATGTTTGGGCTCGCACATCTGCATTAGCCCAAGTCACTTGGGTCGCACAAGTTTGGGCTTCATGTGTATACTTAACAGTTATTGTTTAACATGTTCTACGTGTATGCCATGACCGTTATGTGTAAACATGACTGACGTCAGTAGTCGATATGGTAACGAGTCTAGTAGTGTAAACATGGGGTAGCCACCACGGCTGGATAGCTAGAGTAAATGGGATTAATTAACCTACGTTTTCAAACATGGGGTAGCCCCCACGGAAAGTGAGCCAGTTAATGAGAAACTTTGGTTTTTGGAATAACTTAAAATGAACACCTGATAAGTGGTAAAATACACATATTTGTCCCGTGTAAATTGTATAATTTATGTATAGTTTTTATTTGTTTTTATTTAGTTTTAGTATTATATTATATTATTTTGTGCTTTGGCAGGTTCTGGTGCAAATGGAGCGAAAAAGAGTTATAATTAAATGACCAGCCAGTTGGGCAGAGTAGAATGCCAGTGGACGAATTAAAATTGCTGCTATTTTTTTCGAGTAGGCTGAACCCGCTATCTCTATGTTATTTATCAAAGGCAGCGAATATATATATTATTAGTAAAAGGAGCCGCCAAAGGTTAAAAGCCCAGCAATGTTTCATGAATATGGGGTTTTATGTTTTTGGATCATATATATAAATACAAGTCAGTGGACAAGATTTTAGAAAGCATCTTTTAAAAGGCCAACGAAATCTTGAAGCTAGTGGGTTTTGGGTTCTTTCGAAATTATACACATTTATTATAATGAACCCTATTATTCATAGACGCAAAGACATCAATGTAGACGGAATTCAGGGGGCGATGTTATGCTTGTTGGGCCAAAGCCCAATCTAGTTGGACGTGAATCAAAGTGAAGGAATATTGGACGCAAGACATAAAGGACACAACATCAGAGGTGGCTGACATCATTCCTTGGGACGCACGAACGAAAATTGGAAAAGAATACATACTTGGTAGCGGCCCTATTAATATTTGAAGCGGTGGTCATCTATAGGAGATAACATCTAACGAAGAACAGAAGGAAGGATTTGGAGGTTCAGACGGTTCAAGTTTCAAGGCCACGATTCAAGATTCGATTACGGGTTTGCAAATATTTAATCTATTGGTTCGATATACTTTTTGTTTATTGAATTCATGACTATGATTTATTATTTTAAGACTTGTATTGCATTCTTGGTTATGGTTCTTGGCAAGACTTCATAAACTACCTAGGTGATGACAATAGTTAAATAAAGTTTGGTTCTTTATTCGATTTTTGGCGTGGTTGTAGATTTTTCTTCTATTGTAAAAGCTATGGGATTTTAACTTGGTGTATATGCATGCTTGACAATTGTTTTATCGCTGTTTATTGCTTCGTATAATCCTTGGTGACGGTCTTTATCACATAATAGGGTTGTGCTAGGGTTCTTGATTTAGGTGACGGTCTTTATCACATAATAGATCATTAATCCTTTAGGGTGAAAATCTAGTAAGTAACCTTAGAAGTAATATTCGGTAATTTAATAAAATCAAGTGTTCTGCTAAACTTGTCGCTGAGAGGCTCAAGGTTATTAATAGGTCTCGGTTTGGTTATAAGTCCTTAACATTCCATTGTCTATTAAACCAAGATTAAAACCCGTAGTTGCTTTAGACGTTCGCGCTGAGAGGTAGAGCGTCTTATATAGGCACTTTCAAGAAACTAGAGGACTGAGAGGAAATCTAGAAAACCGGTGAGCGTAAGAGCCTAGGTAGTGCCATAAGAATCGCCTTGAGAGTGTTTGAGGGGCTTAGTGGTGTCTTAATAGGTTTAGTATCCAAAGATCCCGGTTCCACACCACAAAATCATCGAATAGAGATCCATTCTGAGTTTAGCTTGCGTCTAGCCTAGGTAGTCTTCATTCATCACTGGTCAAAGTCTTCGTTAGAGTTCGTGTTAGTCATTTAGCTAATCTAGTTTTTCATTACTTGCATCCTTAGGATTTTTAGAAACCCCCCCCCCCCCCCAATCAATAAACAAATAGTTGAGTCGTGTCAGTCTTAGTCTTTATAGAGTCTTAGCGTAATCCTTAGAGTCTCGTGGGTTCGATACTCGGACTTACTGTAGCTATACTACATTGATCGGTACACTTGCCGGTTGTGTGGTTTAGTTTTAGATCGAGTCTAAGTTTATAAATTTAAAGCTTAGAGTGTCTAGATTTAGGGAAATTTTAGTTGTTTTTAATTAACCACTTCGTGCACATCAACACCCAACTGTGAACTCGCTCAACTTTGTTGTTGACTCGTTACTACATGCTTTGCAGGTCATTAGGTACTTAGCAGGAGCTTGCATGGGGAAGAGTCGTTGTGGGACATGGACTGTTGAGTTCCATGTTAAACATTTAAACTTTTAAACTTATGTTTTGGTTTTTAAACTTTATGCTTCCGCTGATAATGATGTGTGCAAAATGCAACATATAAATTTCATCAATTGTGGCATAAAACTAACCCTTTTTTAATACTAATGTTGGAAAAAGTGTGCTTTTGTCTTTCTTTTGTATTTTCAGGATTAAATGAGCTCAAATTAACAAAAGAAGCAAAAAGGCATCAAAATCTAACATAAATACAAGAAAAGGAACAAGACGTGACATGCCCGACCCCACGACAGCATCTTCCCAAGCAAAACAAGAATAACAGACGTCTGAACACGCCCCGTGCTCAGCCAGCACGGGGGCGTGCCCAAGTGTCAGCAGAAAAGACAAAGTGGTAGAAGCTTCTATTGCCCACCACGGGGCCGTGCTCAGCGGACACGGGGCCGTGGTCAACTATAAGATTCGCACAATCCAGGCAAATCTTCATAGTACAAAGATTCTTCTGCACACGGGGTCGTGCTCAGCGGACACGGGGGCGTGGTCAACTAATAAGACAAAGCTGCATTAAATGAAGACAGAGAAGGATGTAGACACGGGGCCGTTCCCACTGGACACGGGGCCTTGCCCGAGCTTCTGTTCAGCCTATAAATAGGAGTGCTTGGCTCAAGCTCAAACCATCCCTTGGCACACCACCTCTCTCACACTTCACCCACCACCCACCACCACCATAACACCATCATCCACCACCATCATCCATTGTCAATCATAGAGTGTGTGAGTCGTCTCGGGATCCAAGATTGATCGTAAGAGTTCTTGACAATCAAGGCCATGTTTGCCTAAGTCTCTTACATCACTTGGTGAAGACAAAGTGTCTAGTGTAATACTTTTTATTTTTAATCTTTTCGCACTTTTTACTTGGTTTTGTATTAATGACTTTAATAACTAGTTTCTTATGTTGAAGGTGATCTTTCCTTATCGTTTGTCCGTGGTGTCTTGAAATTATTTTACTGTCTATATAAAATAAAAGATTTTCACCATTCATATCTCCACGGTCTATATGGAGGTATGTTGGCTACCTGGTCGGGGGTTAAGGGAACGGTTTGGTAAAGGTCTTGCCATTGTTCAGCGTTTAGAGGTCCTGCAATGGACCTGGGTCAAATTTAGTAGGACCTCCTTCAATACTTAACGGTATTGGATGGCGGGGGTCCAAACTCTTTGACCCCCTCATAAGTTAACTACTATTAATACTATAACCCGACTATTTAGGACTGTATCCCTGCTGACTCAGACTACTTAGTCGAGGGTAACGTCACCTCCAAAAGAGGGGCCTACCATAATTTGCATTAATAACTTAATTAATTATCTTTCAATAATCCACCCTTTTAGGATTGTATCCTTGCTGACTCAAACTACTGGGGTGAGGGTAACGTCACCTTCAAAAGAGGGGCCTGCTACAATAACTAAGATAATCTCTTAAAAAGTGCAAAAGTGCGGAAATAATCAAAGGTTACACTAGATATGAGTCGGAACCAAGTGATTCATCTTGTCTATCTGTTTTTCTTTTATTTTTATTTTTTCAGTATTTTAGTTAGTTTTTATTTTTCTTAGTTTAAAACATTTTTCTAAACTTTTTGATTTGATTAGACGTTGAGGATAAACCGGTACTAAAAGCTCTTGTGTCCTTGAACGACCTCGGTATCTTACCAACACTATACTACGCTCACGATGGGTGCACTTGCACATATGTGTGTCTAGTGTTAGTAAATATCGTGTTTTATAAATTTAAAACTTGACTAAAAAAGTGTTAAAGGAGCTTAAAATACACACCTAATATATATAACACTTGACACCCATCAGATAACTTGAACTTGGTTAATTTCTTTTGGACACCAATTATATTGTGGTTGGTTTTATATTTATTTTAATACATTGTTCAGTATGATTGGTGGCTTTATCCTGGTCATGTCACGCCCCCTGTGGTGATACTTCGCTTGTGGAATTTGGGGGTGTGACAGATTGGTGTCAGAGCCATTGGTTATAGTGAACTCGGTTTTAAAAAAGGGGAAAAGCTTTTTGACAAAACCAGACTATAACCTGAACAGTACTTAACGATCCACAATGACACTTCGCTCCACGTGCAAGACTCAACACAATAGGTGATATAATTTATGATTATATTGCCTGCCTGTTAGTTTAAGTAGTGCATTGATCATGGTATGTATAATTAGTGTAACAACTGTTGCTTGAACCCTGTGTGCATGCTCTCTTCTGTTATCCCATACTTTCGCAACACCGTTCTTACTTGTGTTTGCTTCAATGTGAAGATAATGAGTGGATGACTTAACTTGACTCAAGCCCAGTTGACGGCTCTAATTAACGAACGAGTTGCTAAGGCACTCGCCGCAGTCCCAGCAGGAGGTATAACCTACTACATCGACCTATCCTAGGATGTTTAGATCCTACTCTCGTGAACCAACTTTCGTGCTAAGTTTTGCCCTTCTTTCTTACACGACAGGTCAACCTGCTCAACCTCCTATGTGTACCTTCAAAACCTTTATGGATTGTCGACCTACTATGTTCAACGGCACTAAAGAAGTTGTAGGTCTCCTCCACTGGATCGAGAAGATCGAGTCTGTCTTTGAGATGTGGGAATGTCCTGAGGCTCGGAGGGTGAAATATGCTACTCGAACACTTGAAGGCGCAGCGTTGTCATGGTGGAACGCGCAAGTGCAAATGCTAGGGTTGGCAGCTGCTAATGCCACCCCATGGAACGACTTCAAGGATCTCATCAAAGAGGAGTATTGTCATCGAGATGACATCCATAAACTCGAGGTGGAATTTTATAATCTAAAAATGACGGGGTCAGAAATTGAAGCATACACTAAGAGGTCAAACGAACTCGCGGCATTGTGTCCTACCATGGTGGATCCTCCCTACAAACGCATCGAGCTCTATCTCAAGGGTTTAGTACCTGAAATTCAAAGCATGGTGATTGCAGCGAACCTCCCCATAATTCAGCAGATCATACGGCTCTCTTATCATCTCACCGACCAGGCAGATGAGCAAAACAAGCTGCCAAAGCGTGTTAGTGCCACTGCTACTTCTGATGCTCCTAGCGACAACAAGAGCAAGTGGGATGGTAACTCAAGCAAAGGTTCAAGCACTGCTCAGTCTCAGTCGCAACAACGAAGAACTGAGGACTACAAGAGCCCCAGTCAGCAATCATCTGGTAACCAAAGTCAAGGTGGATACAGGGGATACCACCCCAAATGTAATCGTTATAACCTGCACCACAGCGGGCCGTGTACCAGGAGTAACTGTCATCGGTGCAACAAGCCAGGCCACGCAGCAAAGTATTGTAGAAGTTTGCGTCCCGCGAATCAGAATCATCAGCAGCAACAAGCCCCACATAATCAGCGCCAACAGCAGCAGCAACAACAGGGTATCAACAAGGGATGTTTCCAGTGTGGTGCTGAGGGTCACTTCAAAAGAGACTGCCCCCAACTGAACCAGAATCAGAACAACAACAACAACAACCAGGGGAATGGAAACAACAATGGGGGAAACAACAATGGTAATGGGGCAAGAGGACTTGCATTTGTGATTGGTCAGGGTGATGCAAGAAATGATCCCAACGTCGTGACGGGTAATTTTCTACTGGATAACTTCTTTGTTTCTGTTTTGTTTGATTTGGGTGCCAATACTAGTTATGTGTCCCTAAAGGTTAGTCAGATGCTTAAGCGTACCCCAATTCCCTTGAACAACAAGCATGTTGTAGAACTGGCTAATGGTAAAAGTCTTGAGGCCACACATATAGTTAAGGACTGTAATCTCGTTCTAGCTGGTCAGGCTTTATCTATCGATCTTATCCCCATCGTTCTTGGTAGTTTCTACATCGACATTAGGATGGATTGGTTATCTCAACATCGAGCGGATATTCTTTGCAAGCAGAAAATCATCCGCATTCCTCGTTCTGGGGAGGAACCTCTCGTGATTCATGGCGACAAGAGTGGTGATATTGTGTGCATTATCTCTTTCCTTAAGGCCCAGAAGTGCTTGTGAAAGGGCCACACTGCTATTTTGCCTCTCGTTACTGACATCTCAATGAAGGAAAAGAAGATTGAAGATATCCCGATTGTACGCGACTTTCCTGAGGTATTCCCTGAGGAATTACCTAGTCTTCCGCCTCATCGTCAAGTCGAGTTTCAAATCGAGCTAGCTCCTGGAGTAGCGCCCATAGCTCGTGCACCTTATCGCTTAGCCCCATCAGAACTAGAAGAACTGTCCACGCAATTACAAGAACTCTTGGATAAGGGTTTCATTCGTCCTAGATCTTCGCCTTGGGGAGCTCCAGTTTTGTTTGTGAAGAAGAAAGACGATACCTCCCGCATGTGCATCGATTATCGCGAACTCAACAAGGTGCCCGTGAAGAATCGCTACCCTCTTTCTCGAATTAATGACCTGTTCGACCAGTTGCAAGGGTCGAGTTTCTACTCCAAGATTGATCTGAGATCGGGTTACCATCAGCTGAGAGTCCGGGACGAGGATATCTCAAAAACAGCATTCAGGACTCGTTACGGACACTACGAGTTTCTGGTCATGCCTTTTGGGTTGACAAACGCACCTGCGGTCTTTATGGATCTTATGAACCGAGTGTGCAAACCATACATGGATAAGTTCGTTATTGTGTTTATCGACGACATCCTAATCTATTCCAAGAGTCAGGAGGAACACGAGCGACATCTGCGACTCATCCTAGAACTTCTTCGGGCAGAACAACTTTATGCTAAATTTTTGAAATGTGACTTCTGGCTTCGTGAAGTCCATTTCCTAGGCCACGTGGTGAATGAGGATGGGATTCATGTTGATCCATCCAAGGTTGACTCAATCAAGGATTGGTCTGCACCTAGAACTCCAACTGAAATCCGTCAATTCTTGGGTTTGGCTGGTTACTACAGAAGGTTTATAAAGGATTTCTCAAAGATTGCGCAGCCTCTGACGATTCTTACTCAGAAGGGTGTCACCTACCGTTGGGGTGATGCTCAGGAATCCGCATGTCAGCAGCTGAAGTTGAAGCTTTGTAGCACACCTATTCTCTCATTGCCAGAAGGCAGTGCCGATCGCACAAGTCTTGGGCCACACAAACACAAGACATGTGGATCGCACAAGACACGTGGATTGCACAAGGCAGAGCCGATCGCACAAGTCTTGGGCCACACACACACAACTGTCTGAACTCTGTATATGTTTTTGGGCCATACGGCCAACTCAATCGCTTAAGTTCACCTGAATCGCACAAGATTATATGGGCCGCACAAGTTGTTGGATTTCCTAATGGATTGGGCCGGGGGTATGTTGGATCGCACAGCATGTTGTGGATCGCACAAGGTTGTGCTGATCGCACAACATGTTGGGTCGAGTAATGCTTGGGCTCGCACATCTGCATTAGCCCAAGTCACTTGGGTCGCACAAGTTTGGGCTTCATGTGGATACTTAACAGTTATTGTTTAACGTGTTCTACGTGTATACCATGACCGTTATGTGTTAGTAACTTGTTAGTTATGTGTAAACTTACGTGCACTACTTGAACCTAGACCTGACTTGTATGTTAACCATGTTAGGACGTGGTTAATCCCAACCAGCTCGATAGACCTTTTTCTTATCTTCCGAGCTAACCTAAGGTGAGTTCATACTTACTACAAAGCATGGTAATTCCCGGTGTGATTGGGAATGGGTTAAGGAATAGGGATTCCTCGTCCTTCTTGGGTAGGACAGAATGGGTTAAGGAATATGAATTCCTTGTCCTCTTTGGACAGTTTAAAGTTTACTAGACCAGAACTCTATCACGAAGTCCCTCCTTTTTATATCAACTTAATCGCTGAGGCCAATGGCGAACGGGTCATTAGTTAAATAGCGCTATTAGGTTTGACAAACCTCACACCGTGCCGCAGAGGACGGGCATGGACTAATGGACTAGGCATGTCAATGATGATAGACATTGACGCAAGGGCACATAAACATGACTAACGTAAGTAGTCGATATGGTAACGAGTCTAGTAGTGTAAACATGGGGTAGCCCCCACGGCTGGATAGCTAGAGTAAATGGGATTAATCAACCTACATTTTCAAACATGGGGTAGCCCCCACGACAAGTGAGCCAGTTAATGAGAAACTATGGTTTTTGGAATAACTTAAAATGAACACCCAACTGTGAACTCGCTCAACTTTGTTGTTGACTCGTTACTACATGCTTTGCAGGTCATTAGGTACTTAGCAGGAGCTTGCATGTGGAAGAGTCGTTGTGGGACATGGACTGTTGAGTTCCATGTTAAACATTTGAACTTTTAAACTTATGTTTTGGTTTTTAAACTTTATGCTTCCGCAGATAACTTGAACTTGGTTAATTTCTTTTGGACACCCATTATATTGTGGTTGGTTTTATATTTACTTTAATACATTGTTCAGTATGATTGGTGGCTTGATCCTGGTCATCTCACGCTCCCTGCGGTGATACTCCGCTTGTGGAATTTGGGGATGTGACACACCCTCTGGCTGTGGTACAAGCTCCCATACTTGTTGTCTTTTAAATTGTTGGAGCTCCTCTTGCATGGCTTCTACCCAGCTGTTGTCTTTTAGTGCCTCTTGGTACTTGACTGGCTGATGGAAAGATAGGAAACCAGCAAAAAGACAAATGTTTTGGGATTGACTTCTTGTGAGCACCCCTTCATTGATGTTGCCAATGATTTGGTCAGGTGGATGAGATTTCAAGAAGATTAGATCTCCTTGGTATGGAACAATGGCATTTAATGGTGAAGGCTGCAGATGTGAATCATCTGAGCTAACCACTGCTGGTGACTTTGATGATCCAGCAGTGGCTTCAAATGGAGGTGGAATAGGAGGTAATGGTGTGGACACATGTTGACTTTGATCCACTGTTTGATGACTTTTATCAACAGTGTTTGATGATGAAGAAGCAGGGGTTGCTGGGCTACTTTGGTCAACAACTGTTGAGGTGGTAGTGGTTGAGCTTTGACAGCTATTTTGAACATCTGCTGCTCTGGCAATGGATTTGAAGGTTTGCTGTGGAATGATCACTTCATACCCATTGTCTGATGGAGGATTTTCTGATGGACCTGCACTATTAGTCTTGACAGCAGTATTTTCAAAAGTAAATTTATCAAGATCAAATAATTCTGCAGGGTTTGCTGGGATTTTCATTAATGAAAGTTCATTGAACTTTAGATTCAAAGTCTCTTCCACTGTCTTAGTCCTTGTGTTAAACACTTTGTAGGCCTTAGCAGTGGTTGAGTATCCCAAATGATAACCACAATCAATTTTGGCTGCAAACTTTGAGATAGAATCTTTTAAGTTTAAAATGAAGCATGGGCAACCAAAAACTTTGAAATATGAGATTAATGGCTTTATTTTATACAGCAATTCATAGGCAGTCTTTTGATGCCTAGGGTTGATTAAAACTCTGTTTTGGAAATACCAAGCAGTGTTTACTGCTTCTGCCCAAAAAGTTAATGGCAAACCTGAATCAGCAAGCATGGTTCTGGCAGCCTCAATCAAAATCATGTTCTTTCTTTCAACAACCCCATTTTGCTCTGGTGTTCTTGTAATGATGTACTGCCTTACAATTCCTTTTGACACACAGAAATCATCTAACTCCTTGTTTCTGAACTCTGTGCCATTGTCACTCCTAAAGATTTTTACTGGAAGATCAAAATGCCTTTCAACCTGTGTAACAAAGTCTTGCAGAATGCCTGCAGTCTCATCTTTGGAATGTAAAAAGTAAGTCCATGTAAACCTAGAAAAGTCATTAACAATAACCAAACAATATCTTTTCTTCCTAAGACTCATGACTTTAACTGGGCCAAACAAATCCATGTGAAGCATTTGCAAACACTTGGTTGTTTTGGACTCTTCAATTGATTTGTATGAGCTTATATGTTGTTTTCCTTTTAGGCAGGAAACACAATCCTCAGGACAGGTGAAAAGTTTTTGAGGTAAGCCTCTTACTAATCCTTGTTTGGATATAGCAGTGATAGTCTTGAGATTTGTGTGCCCCAATCTCCTGTGCCATAATTTTGTCTCTTTGTTAGAGGCAGCTGAGAACAGACAAGCATCAGTCCTGGGGTTCTCTTTTGACAAATCAACTACATAAACATTGTCATTTCTTTGAGCAACAAGTTGAGTTTTTCCATTTTTTATTATTTCTTCAATCTTTTTAACCATTTCTGGTCCAAAAATCCTACAACAATCCTTTGTGAAGAATGAGCCATAGCCCTTATCACTCATTTGAGAGACATTTAGGAGGTTGAATTTTAGATTGTCTATTAGATTGACATTTTCAAACTTAACATTACCAGATTGAACTGTACCAAACCCCAGAACCTTCCCTTTACTATTATTACCAATGGATATATCACCCCCTCCATGAGTTTTGAAATCTTTGAGTAGGGCTCTACATCCTGTCATGTGCCTGGAGCCTCCACTATCTACATACCAAAGACTATCTAAGCATACAGAAGCTCCCTGCACATGTAGTAAAAGGTTAGTTCATTAGGGTCTCCAAAGCCAATAAGGCTTTGGATGGGGTCTCAACAGTATCTGTGTTAAGTTCAGGTGGATGGACAGTGGTTAGATCAGGGGTTTGGACAGTTGTGGTACTGTTTTTCACTAACCAATGCTGGGGGTCTTGCCCAATCAGCTGCTGATAACCAAAGGGATGCTTGTTCACTCTTGGTTTAGAAGGCCTTTTGTAAACCTCATAAACATGTGGGACCCTTTGGTATGGTGGTTTACCTTTACCTTTTTGTTATTGGTTAGCAGGGGGTGCATCAGTCACCTGAACATCTCGTTTAACAGAGGTTTGGTTTAGCTGTTTGGTAACAGCTGTTTGGACAGGCACAAACAGTGATTGATTCTTGGTGAACTTGACAGATGGATTTGATGAACTCAAGGTTGTTTTTACAGTGTACGCATTCTTTGTTACATCAAAGGATTTGAGATACACACATTCCTGAGTTTTGTGGTTTGATTTACCACAGATGGTGCAGCTCTCAACAGGTACAATAACACTTGTTTTGTTGATATCATATGTTTTTAGATGAAAACAATCTTTTGTTAGATGATTCTTCTTTTCACAGAAATCATAAAACAGGTTTTTAACTTTTTCTCTTCTTTTCTTCTTCTCAGACTCCTTAGCAACAAAGTTTTGAACCACTGTTGGGATGTCTTTGAGAGGAATGACCTTTGCTTTGGGAGCTTTTACACCATCAGTGGTTGTGAAGTCCATAGGTTTAAAATTTTCAAGAATGTCACACTCATCAGACCATGTGGGTTTTAATTGGTACGTTTCAATTTCCTCAAAAGTTGAGGACCCCACAGATCTTTCCAAAGTGATTTTGTTACCAAGTTTGTCAGTTATCTTAACTTCTTGGCCATTCTTGTTTGTTGGAATGATTTCAACTGAACCAGCTTGATTTGCAGCATTGTTTTTAACTTCATCATTTTTTATAAAACCAATGCCAAATTTCACATTGCTTTCAAGTTGTTTCTCAAGCATTATCTCAAAACCTTTGCAGGATTACACCCATTTTTCACAAGTGATTTGGGTGGACTCAAACTCCTTTTTGCAAACATGATATTTTTCTATCATAGTTTGGAGTTGGTTTTTGGTAATGCTCTGCTCTTCTTTTAGACTGCAGATTTCTTTATCCTTTTCAGCCAATTTGTTTTTAAGTTATTTTAAAGACTTCTCAAATTTGACTTCATCATTCAACACTCTATCCCTAAGGTTTTCATTCACCTCTTTAATGTTAGCAAATGCTATGATGCATTTGTCTGAACACGGATTTTCAAGAACATGAGATGATACCTTAGCTGCAGCCATCATGGCACAGTCACAAGCATGCTCTTTCTCATTAGTCACCTTCTCTTCCTTCTCACCATGTTTCTTCTCTTCTTCTTCAGACCAGGGGTCAGACAGTGGTTCTATCAGGGGTTCTGAATTTTCTCCCAGCAGTATTTCACCAGCAACTGCAGTAACCACTGCTTCAGTAACTTTGTCCACTGTTTCATCACTTGACTGTCCTTCTTCAGCTTCCAGCCCTTCTGGTATTGACTCTAATGCCATAAAACAAAATTCATCATTAGAAGCATCATTAGTAGCATAGAGTGCAAAATTTTCATCACCAAATTCATCAGGCATACTGCTCCAGTCAACAAAGCCTTGGGTGAAGAAGCTTTGCTGATCTGGTTGAACCACTGCTGGAGCGGCTTGTTGAGGTGCAACTGGTTGCACTTGGACCTGAGAGACAGGGGTTTGAACGTACTGAATTTGTGGAACAGTCGATTGAACATAACGCACAGGAACAGGGGCTGCAGCATAGTGAGCAGTGTTAACATGGGATGCAGGGGTATATTGGGCATAGTGCACAGTGTTTTGGTTTTGTGGTCTAGGGTTTGAGCTAGGATGAGTGATAATTGGACCAGTGGTTTGACTCCTACATTTCCTAGCAAAATGACCTAGCCTATTGCACTTATAGCACTTGATCTTTGACTTATCCAGCCCCACTTTTAAATTCCCATGTAACCCTGGGAATTTCTCCCGGTCCTTTTATAAAATTTGCTTGTTCTTACAATAAGCAAAGCCAATTGATGCAAAATGTCCATTTCTTCAAGATCAGTTGGATCAAAGTGCTGTAAGTCATTGAGTTCAAAGCACAGATTATCAGAGTTCTGGCTTTCACCATTTGCTGTGAAAGCAAAGTTGGATGAGTGAGGATCAGAGTTGAAATTACCACCAGCAGTTATATCAATAAAATTATCATAACTCTGATCCTTACTGCTGCCAGACTCTTCTTGACCCAAAAGAGCTGTGTTTGCCAAATGAATAGTCATCTGCAACTTTGCCAGATTCTTGTAACTTCTTTTTCTGGTTTAACTCCCTTTCATAGGTCAGGAGTCTACCATGAAGTTGGGTCACTGTCAGATCTTTGAATTCAACAGAATTTCTTGTCACAAATGCAATTGTATCCCATTTTTCAGGCAGTGATCTAAGAAACCTGCTATTTTGTGTAGATTTAGAAAATTCAACTTTAACAAGTCTTAGCTCACTAATGAGACAACTAAATCGCTCAAACTGTTGGGTTAATGATTCACCTTTAATGTGACAAAAGGTTTCATACTGCTGATTTAGAATTTCCCTGTTATTTTCAATTACTTCTTCAGTTCCCCCAAATTGTTCCTTAAGTGCATCCCATAATTCCTTGGCACTGTTACAGTGTAACAGCACAGCATAAATTTCATTGGGGAGTGCAGATGCAATGATGCTAAATGCTTTGGCATCGAGTTTGAATTTTTGAAAATCAGTTTCAGTATAGTTTTCATGTTTCTTAGGTTCGAACTTTTTTGAATCCTCAGCACTTGGCACCATAGGAACATGTGGTCCAAAAACAACCGAGTTCCAACATCCGGTATTCTGTTGAGCAAGGATGTGACCCATCCTTCTCTCCCAGATGTTGTATTCATTTCATTTCAACATGGGTGGTTTGAAAAGTGAACCGATGTTATTGTTGGCATCTTGTGATTGTGACGTCATCCTGGTTGTTTTACAGGCACTAACTAATCAACTTTGTTGTGATTAAACCTTGCTCTGTTTTTCAACAAAACGAACAACTATCAGTATCAACGATTGTGAGCTGAACTATTTACGTCAAAATGATTGTTAAATCAAATTTGACTGTCCGAGCTCTGATACAAATTGTTAGGATCTGAGTTTCTTTTTTATTGTGTTTTTTGTTTAAGAATAAAGAAGATGAACAAGTAATGCAGCGTAATTAAAATGGAAATAAACTTTACACACAATCAAACAGGAGAAATGCTTTCAACATACAAGTTTAACATTGAACCGAATGCTTGAATTTATTTCAAAGCATCAATTACAATATGCATGCATGTATAACAAACTCCCCCTCAGCCTGAGCTCACAATGAATTCTTCGTGCAGGAAGACAAGTGGTGAAAGAGCTAATAGAACAGTACAGGGTATTGTTCTATTTATAGGCACGAGCAAACCACTGAAGCATCTTGGATGACGTCACCATGAAAGTGACATCTAACCTCCTAACAACCTGAAACTACTGATCTAATACAAGCACTGTTTAGCTAACTACTGATTACAATATATTACAAAAGAAAGACTAAACTACTGCTTTCTCCTTCCACTGTTGTGACACCAGCAGTACTTTGTTTCTTGAGCAGTGCTTGACCCATAACAGTAGATTGATCATCAGGGCTTTAGTCTTCATCAGTCTTTATACTAGATAAGTAGTTTGTTGAACATCAGTTGTATACGGACAGGGGATACAGGCCATCAGTTGTTAGAAACACTTTCAAGGGGAAAGGTGGAATACATCAGTGCTTATGTTGGATCCACTGCTTTGATCCAGTTTTGGCTTTAATCATTTGTTCCTCATATAGGGTTCAATCCCAACATTGTTTTACACCATTGTGAACCTTACGCCTTTTTTACTCTCTGGTCGAGGTTCTCGGCATTGAAAAATCTTCGCAAACTAAATCACACGTGTATATATTGACATTTAAGAGATATACAGTAAAGAAAATCAAGAGCAATGGTGATATATATGCGGATTAGACACCAAAAAGTAAACACTTAAAAAATGGCTACAATTTAAGGAATGTGTTTAGTGATGGCATCAGATTCCTAATTGATGGAGAATGGTCTGGTGGCAAGAAAAGCTGCTTCCAGGAGGTTGTCAAGTGTTTTCGCAAGATGATTCCACTCTTGGGTGGTTGGTTTGGCCCTTGTTCCTGTAACTCGAATCCTAGCCCATTATATCCCATTTTAGTTTTACACCAATGTGAACCTTACGCCTCTTTTACTCTCTGATCGAGGTTCTCGGCATTGAAAAATCTTCGTAAACTAAATCACACATGTTTATGTTGACATTTAAGAGATATACAGTCAAGAAAATCAAGAGTAATGGTGATATATATGCGGATTAGACACCAAAAAATAAACACTCAAAAAATTGCTACAATTTAATATATGTGTTTACTGACGGCATCAAATTCCTAATTGATGGAGAAAGGTCTGGTGGCAAGAAAAGCTGTTTCCTGGAGGTTGTCAAGTGTTTTCGCTCGACGATTCCATTCTTGGGTGGTTGGTTTGGCCCTTGTTCCTGTAACCCGAATCCTAGCCCGGTATATCTCATTTTAGTTTTACACCATTGTGAACCTTACGCCTTTTTTACTCTCTGATCGAGGATCTCGGCATTGAAAAATCTTCATAAACTAAATCACACGTGTATGTATTGACATTTAAGAGATGTACAGTCAAGAAAATCAAGAGCAATGGTGATATATATGCGGATTAGACACCAAAAATAAACACTTAAAAATGGCTACAATTTAAGGTATGTGTCTAGTGACAGCATCAGATTCCTAATTGATGGAGAAAGGTCTGGTGACAAGAAAAGCTGCTTCCAGGAGGTTGTCAAGTGTTTTCGCTCGACGATTCCATTCTTGGGTGGTTTGTTTGGCCCTTGTTCCTGTAACTCGAATCCTAGCCCGGTATATCCCATTTTAGTTTTACACCATTGTGAACTTTACGACTTTTTTACTCTCTGATCGAGGTTCTCGGCATTGAAAAATCTTCGTAAACTAAATTACACGTGTATATGTTGACACTTAAGGGATGTACAGTCAAGAAAATCAAGAGCAATGGTGATATATATGTGGATTAGACACCAAAAAATAAACACTTAAAAAATGGCTGCAATTTAAGGTATGTGTTTAGTGACGGCATCAGATTCCTAATTGATGGAGAAAGGTCTGGTGGCAAGAAAAGCTGCTTCCAGGAGGTTATCAAGTGTTTTCGCTCGACGATTCCATTCTTGGGTGGTTTGTTTGGCCCTTGTTCCTGTAACTCGAATCCTAGCCCGGTATATCCCATTTTAGTTTTATACAATTGTGATCCTTACGCATTTTTCACTCTCTGATCGAGGTTTTTGGCAATGAAATATCTTCATAAACTAAATCACACGTGTATATGTAGACATTTAAGATATATACAGTCAAGAAAATCAAGAGCAATGGTGATATATATGTGGATTAGACACAAAATAATAAACACTCAAAAAATGGCTACAATTTAAAGTATGTGTTTAGTGACAGCATCGGATTTCTAATTGATAGAGAAAGGTCTGGTGGCAAGAACAGCTGCTTCCAGGTGGTTGTCAAGTGTTTTTGCTGGGCGATTCCATTCTTGGGTGGTTGGTTTGGCCCTTGTTCCTGTAACTCGAATCTTAGCCCGGTATATCCCATTTTCATTTTACACCATTGTGAACCTTACGCCTTTTTTACTCTCTGAACGATGTTCTTGGCATTTAAAAATCTTCGTAAACTAAATCACACGTGTATATGTTGACATTTAAGAGATATACAGTCAAGAAAATCAAGAGCAATGGTAATATATATGCGGATTAGACACCAAAAAGTAAACACTTAAAAAATGGCTACAATTTAAGGAATGTGTTTAGTGACGGCATCAGATTCCTAATTGATGGAGAATGGTCTGGTGGCAAGAAAAGCTGCTTCCAGGAGGTTGTCAAGTGTTTTTGCTCGATGATTCCACTCTTGGGTGGTTGGTTTGGCCCTTGTTCCTGTAACTCGAATCCTAGCCCGGTATATCCCATTTTAGTTTTACACCATTGTGAACCTTACGCCTCTTTTACTCTCTGATCGAGGTTCTCGGCATTGAAAAATCTTCTTAAACTAAATCACACGTGTATATGTTGACATTTAAAAGATATACAGTCAAGAAAATCAAGAGCAATGGTGATATATATGCGGATTAGACACCAAAAAATAAACACTCAAAAAATAGCTACAATTTTAGGTATGTGTTTAGTGACGGCATCAGATTCCTAATTGATGGAGAAAGGTCTGGTGGCAAGAAAAGCTGCTTCCAGGAGGTTGTCAAGTGTTTTCGCTCGACGATTCCATTCTTGGGTGTTTGGTTTGGCCCTTGTTCCTGTAACTCGAATCCTAGCCCGGTATATCCCATTTTAGTTTTACACCATTGTAAACCTTACACGTTTTTTACTCTCTGATCGAGGTTTTCGGCATTGAAAAGTCTTCGTAAACTAAATCACACGTGTATATGTTGACATTTAAGAGATGTACAGTCAAGAAAATCAAGAGCAATGGTGATATATATGTCACACCCCGACCGTGTAAAACCAAAAATCATGGCGGAATCGTTGGGGAGTGTTGTAACAGAATCATTGTTTCTTAACACACGGAAATTTGAAGTTTTGTTTTATTTAAAGATTAAGCATTTACATTGTCTTGAAATTTAAACAAACAAGTTAAACATAGTCTTTCATTGTTTTTAAGTCACTAAGGCCTCGTCCAGTCCTATATGAGCATGCATCCTAGCAATCAACATCATTCAACAACACCTGAAACATATGTAAAAACCAAGTCAGCAAAGAAATGCTGGCAAGCACATAGGTTTTATGAGAGTGTCGGATTCATGGCTAGTTTACATGTTGCAATACCTCATTAGACTACAAGAGTCAAAAGTTAAAAACCTTGTTTTGAAAAGTGTATAGTATTGCAACATAATTAACCAACTCAAATCAAGTTGGTTATAATTTATAAAATCTCATAGCCATGATTCTTAACCCAAAACATTTATTTAAGAAAACCAAATTGTAAATTATCTCGTTAACAAAACTTGTATGGTTCATATTATTTAGAAAACATCGTTGTGTGACATCGTTTCAAAATCGTTTACCCAAGTGAACTAAATAACGCCACGGAATGTAATATAATGAAAACACTTATATATAAGAAGTACCAGCGGCGTATCTACCATGTTTTCATCACATTACACCTGTCCCATTATCTAAACACTAACCAAAAACCAATCGTTTGTTCAATTCATTAACTCGATTATATTGTTCCAAAATCGTTTAACTCGTTTAAATCATTTAATTCATTCTTATTTTAATTGTGAAAACTACTTTTGGTCGCCTCGCTAATAACATCCAAACCTTCGCAACTCGCCTGTCACTTCTCGCATTAACAAACCACCAAAGGGTAAGTTAACAATCACAGATTCAGTCGTTACCCACATAACCCCAACACATAACCATGGGTGCAGTCTGATAACGGGATTTGTAAGATCCTATGGTACCATAACCTAATACTGGTCGGTTCGGCCAAAACTAATGAATGTTATTCGTTATGTAACTACAACCAACAAATTTGTTCACTTTATCGAAATCGTTATTAATTTAAAATAAACCATTTTAATCATTTTCGAAACCATCGTGAAAAACATCGATATCATTTAACACATATGAATCACCCCAAAACAATCAAAAACAGTAAAATAGGGGAACTATTGTGACAACTCGAGTTTCCAAGATTCCATATTCGCATTAATTGCATGTTAATTGTTTAGGTTGTTTGTTTACACGACTTGTTTGTTTCACAACTGTACACGTTTGTAATATGTTAAATCGTATTATGACTAATATGTTATATATGGTGTGTATTAAGTGTGTTATTAAGTGTGCTTTATATATACTAGATGTGCATTATTTGCGTATGTTTATTATGTGGTGGTGTTAATTTATGTTTTACAATTAAATAAAAGGAACCTTTGTCAAACACCCCCTGCCTGACGAAAACCCCCACCCGAAATCCCCTCCTCACGAAAACACTCTTGGACGAAAACACATTAGTGTTTTCGCCAAGAGCAGGCCGACGAAGAAGCAAATGGGCTTCGGCCCAGTGGTAATCGATTTCAACATTTTGTTATTAACCTTCACGCAAACAGAAACTGTATTCGGAAAAACCCTAGACACCTATCACCTTCTCTCACGTTGACCTTTGAAACCCGACGGCAAACTTGTGTTCCCCGGGACACTCTTGTTGACTCAAGTTATCACTTTATTCATCACGGTTAGTGTTTAATCTCTACAAGGTTTCTTGATCAATATCTTTGTAACTGTCTGGTGAAACCAATGTTTGTTGATGTTAAATAATGCTTAATTCCATGTTCGATCAATTGTTAATGTGTTGATTTGTAAATAGGATTTGATGTTTCTGTCATAAATCATGACTGAATAGACCTGATGTTATGAAGGCCATTGTTTAGGTCCCAGTGCATGTCCAACTAATGCTTGATGATCATAATAATATTGATGGTGAATGATTATGTATAACTGTTATTTGAATGGATCCAAGTGATGCTGATTCTTATGATAAAAATGATGATTTGATCATGTAACTGTTATAATTATTTTGGGTTATGGAAACTCGTAACTGCTAGTGATGGTGATCAAGTAACCAGCAAAAACACAAGAACCACGGAAACACAAGGTTCAGACGAAAACACTTGTGTTTTCGTCACACCTTAGATTCGACGAAAAGTCCAAAATGATTTCGCCAATTAGGGTTTTCGCCCACTAAGTGTTTTCGTCTAATGACCTGTAACTCGTATGTTAAATTGGCTAGATGGTTAACCCTGTTAAGTATTAACTGTGTTAAGTATGTCAAGTATGTTATGTATGTTAACTGGGTTATGTTAACTATGTTAAATGATTAAGCTCAGTATGTATGTTAACTCTGTTAATTTTGATCCAATTCTGTTGTGACACACTGACTATGATAAGTGTGTGTTAACTCAACTATGCATGTTAGTTCTATTGATCCTAGTTAACGCTGTTAACACAGTTAAGTGTACCAAGACTGTTAATGGGTAATTAAGTTAAGGTAAACTGAGGAAGCCTAATGTAGAACTAGAATTGCATGAATCGATTAACTGCCTATGCGTTACATGATGTTAACTGTCATTCACACCTTGTGACATAAAGTGTATGTGAAACCTTACAAACATGTACTGATTGAGTATACATGCACACTATAGGTCTTGAGTGATTTCTTGTGAGCACATAGTTTAGCATACCGAGCAAACCAAGGTGAGTTCACACTCTTTCCAAGGCATGGGATTCCCAAGGGTTGGGAATGGGTTAATGATTTAAACGGTAACTACAACCATCCTCCATGGGTAAGATGCCAAGATTACACACTGAACCAAACCTCTATCATGAAGTCCCTCATTTATATCGACTTAATCGCCGAGGCCTATGGCGAGCGGTCATTAGTTAATAGCGCTAATAGGTTTAACAAACCTCACACCGTGCCAGTCGGACGAGCGTGTACTAATGGACTATGGGCAAAGGGTCAATGCTGATAGACATTGACTTAGCGCACCACTTACATTTTCGTAGTAGTCGATACGCACAGTCTAGTAACACATGGGAAGCCCCCCACTAATCTTCGCAAACATGTCTGGAAGACCGCGATACGAATTAATACGATACATGGTTTACAAAACGAACATATGATTTACGAAACGAATGCTACAACTAAACAACCAACTGTGAACTCGCTCAACTTTGTTGTTGACTCGTTGTTACATGCCTTGCAGGTCGTTAGGTACTCATGGAGCTTGCACTGGGAGGCGCGGTCGTTGTAGGACATGGCAATGTGTGCCATGCTAAAAACATTACTTTATTTCGTACTTAATACTTATATTGGGTTTTACAATTATGCTTCCGCTAAACACTTAACTACGTTTTTTATTTGAAACACCTTTCATATTGTGTGGTTGAATTTTACTTATTACTTGTTATGTTCAATATGATTGGTGGCTTGATGCTGGTCAGTCACGCCTCCAAGCGGTGATACTCCGCGTGTGGATTTTGGGGGTGTGACTGATTGGTATCAGAGCCATTGGTTATAGTGAACTTGGTTTTAATAAGGGAAAAAGTTTTTGTTAAAACCAGACTATAACCTGAACAGTGCTCAACGATCCACAACGACGCTTCACTCCACGTGCAAGAATCAACATTCTAGGTGATATGGTTTATGATTTTATTGCCTACTGGTTAGATTCATAGAACTTTTCTCATGGTATGCTTAGATAAACGTAGCAACTATTGTTTGAAAACCCATGTGTGCTTACTCTCTTCTGTCATCGCACTTACGCGAACTCTTCTCACTCATGTTTCCTTTGATATGAAGATCATGAGAGGACGCGTTAACCTAACACAAGCCCAGTTGGCGGCTTTGATCACTGAAAAAGTTACTGCAGCGCTTGCAGCCGCCCAAGCAGGAGGTCTGAACGCTCAGCCGCCTGTATGCACATTCAAGACTTTTATGGACTGTCGTCCTACTACTTTCAGTGGAAAAGCTCCATTGGTTTGAAAAGCTCGAGTCTGTCTTCGAGATGTGTGAATGCCCTGAGGCTCGTAGGGTGAAGTATGCCACTGGTACTCTCGAAGGCACTGCGCTAACTTGGTGGAACGTGCAAGTTCAGATGTTGGGGCTGGCGGCTGCTAATGCCACCCCATGGAATGATTTTAAGGAACTGATCAAATGTGAATACTGTAGTCGTGATGACATCCACAAGCTGGAAGTGGAGTTCTTTAACCTGAAGATGACGGGGTCAGAGATAGAAGCGTACACGAAACGATCCAACGAACTGGCAGTGTTGTGTCCAACTATGGTGGATCCTCCCATCAAGCGCATTGAGCTGTACCTCAAAGGCTTAGTACCAGAGATTCAAAGTCATGTGACTGCTGCTAACCTTGCTACTATCCAGGATGTTACCCGTTTTGCTCATCGTCTCACAGACCAGGCAGTGGAACAGAACAAGCTGCCTAAGCGTATTGGTGCTACTACTATTACTACTTCTGCTACTCCCAGTGACAACAAACGAAAGTGGGATGGAACCTCTAGCAAGGGTTCGACTACGGTTCAGTCCCAGGCACAGCAGCGAAAGATCGATGACTACCAGAGTCCTGGTCAGCAATCTTCTGGTAGTCAAGGGCAGGGTGGATATCGAGGAAATCACCCAAAGTGCAATAGATGCAACAGACACCACAGTGGTCAGTGAAACAAGGGTCGTTGTCAGAGGTGTCTCAAGATGGGGCATGAAGCCAAGGATTGCAGGAGCTCACGACATGCGAATCAGAACCAACAACAACAACCAACAACCAACAGCTCCACAGAACCAGCAGCGACAGCGAGGTAACAGGGGATGCTTTCAGTGTGGTGCTGAAGGCCACTTCAAGCGGGACTGCCCCCAGTTAAATTAAAATCCGAACAATAACAACAACAATAATCAGGGCAATGGGAACAACAACAGGGGAAACAATGATGGAAACAATGGTGCCAGGGGTCGAGTGTTCGTGATTAGTCAGGGTGACGCAAGGAATGATCCTAACGTGGTGATGGGTAAGTTTCTTCTCGATGGCTTTTATGTTACTGTTTTATTTGATTCGGATGCCGATACCAGTTATGTATCTCTAAAAGTTAGTCAAATGCTCAAGCGCACACCAACACTTTTGAACACTAAGCATGTCATAGAATTAGCAAATGGTAAAAGTCTAGAGGCCACACATATAGTTCAGGGTTGTAATCTTATCCTCGCTGGTCAGACCTTCTCTATCGATCTCATTCCTATATTTCTGGGTAGTTTCGACATCGTCATTGGGATGGATTGGTTATCCCAACAGCAAGCAGAGATCCTATGCAAAGAGAAGATTGTTCGTATTCCCCGTTCTGGCAAAGAACCTCTCGAAATTCAAGGCGACAAGAGTGGTGCTGTAGTGGGTATCATCTCCTTCCTTAAGGCCCAGAAGTGTTTGCGAAAGGGCCACGCCGCTATCTTAGCACTTGTTACTGACGCATCAACGAGAGAGAAGAGAATAGAGGATATTCCAGTAGTACACGACTTTCCTCAAGTGTTCCCTGAAGATTTACCTGGGCTACCGCCTCATCGCCAGGTCGAATTCCAAATCGAGCTAGCTCCTGGAGCAACACCCATAGCTCGATCACCTTATCACTTAGCTCCAACTAAACTGGAAGAACTGTCCAATCAATTGCAAGAACTCTTGGATAAGGGTTTCATTCATCCTAGCTCTTCACCCTGGGGAGCTCCCGTGTTGTTTGTGAAGAAGAAAGACGGTACCTTCCGTATGTGCATAGATTACCACGAACTAAACAAGGTGACCGTAAAGAATCGCTATCCTCTTCCATGCATTGACGACTTGTTCGAGCAGCTGCAAGGGTCGAGCTACTATTCAAAGATTGATCTGAGATCAGGCTACCATCAACTGAGAGTCCGGGACGAGGACGTCTCCAAAACAGCATTCAGAACTCGCTACGGCCACTACGAGTTTCTGGTCATGCCATTCGGGTTAACAAACGCACCTGCAGTTTTCATGGATCTTATGAACAGAGTGTGCAAGCCTTACTTGGATAAGTTTGTGATTGTATTCATCGACGACATTCTGATCTACTCTAAGAGTCGGGAGGAACACGAGCAGCATTTACGACTCATTTTGGAACTCCTTCGAGCAGAACAGTTGTACGCCAAGTTTTCAAAATGCGACTTCTGGCTTCGTGAAGTCCACTTTCTAGGCCACGTGGTAAACAAGGATGGGATTCATGTTGATCCATCCAAGGTAGACTCGATTAAGAACTGGCCTGCACCGCGTACACCAACAAAAATCCGCCAATTCTTGGGTTTGGCGGGCTATTATAGAAGGTTTATCAAAGACTTCTCAATGATTGCACAGCCGCTTACGCTACTAACTCAAAAGGGTGTCACCTATCGTTGGGGTGATGCTCAAGAATCAACATTCCAACATTTGAAGAATAGACTTTGTAGCGCACCTATTCTCTCATTGCCTGAAGGCACAGACGATTTTGTGGTCTACTGCGACGCATCCATTCAGGGTCTTGGATGTATGTTGATGCAACGGGATAAAGTTATTGCTTACGCCTCGCACCAACTTAAGATTCACGAAAGAAATTACACTACACATGATCTGGAGCTGGGAGCTGTTGTTTCCGCACTCAAGATATGGAGACATTACTTGTACGGTACCAAGTGTACCATTTACACCGATCACAGGAGTCTCGAGCATATCTTCAAACAGATGGAATTAAACATGCGTCAGCGTCGATGGGTCGAGCTTTTAAACGATTACGAATGTGCTATAAAGTACCATCCGGGCAAAGCCAATGTTGTGGCCAACGCCCTCAGTCGAAAGGATACTACACCTAGACGTGTGCGTGCTTTACAACTCACTATTCAGTCTAGTCTTCCTTCACAGATACGAGATGCTCAGGTAGAAGCATTGAAACCAGAAAACGTCAGGGCTGAAGCCCTACGCGGCTCGAGGCAACGGTTAGAACAAAAGGAAGACGGCGCCTACTACATAACAGGACGCATCTGTGTCCCACTCTATGGCAATCTACGAGAACTTGTTATGGATGAAGCACATAAGTCTCGTTACTCGGTAAATCCTAGTTCAGATAAGATGTATCACGATCTCAGAACTACGTATTGGTGGCCTAGTATGAAAGCCCACATAGCAACTTACGTCTGCAAATGTTTGACTTATGCGAGAGTCAAGACCGAATACCAGAAACCGTCAGGCCTACTCCAACAACCAGAGATTCCACAATGGAAATGGGAGCAAATTTCCATGGATTTTGTTACTGGCCTGCCTAGATCTCAACGTGGGAATGATACTATTTGGGTGATCGTGGATCGACTCACAAAATCTGCACACTTTTTGGCTATTAAGGAAACGGATAAGTTCTCCACCCTAGCAGACGTCTACCTTAAGGAAGTTGTCTCGAGGCACGGGGTGCCAACCTCTATTATTTCCGATCGTGATGCACGTTTTACTTCTGAACTGTGGCAAGCAATGCACAAATCTTTTGGCTCTCGATTAGACATGAGCACAGCTTATCACCCGCAAACGGATGGGCAGTCTGAACACACCATCCAAACCCTAGAAGACATGCTGCGGGCATGTGTAATCGATTTTGGCAACGGCTGGGAAAAACATCTCCCTCTAGTGGAGTTCTCGTATAATAACAGTTACCACACTAGTATTCAAGTCGCTCCGTTTGAGGCACTGTACGGGCGTAAGTTCCGATCACCTCTTTGCTGGGCAGAGGTGGGTGACAGCCAGATCACGGGTCCAGAACTGGTGGTAGACGCAACGGAAAGAATTGCTCAAATACGACAACGAATGGCGGCAGCTCGTGACCCTCAGAAAAGTTACGCTAAAAAGCGCAGGAAACCACTCGAATTCCAGGTTGGGGATCGAGTGCTACTCAAAGTCTCACCTTGGAAAGGTGTAGTTCATTTTGGCAAACGAGGCAAACTTAATCTGCGTTACGTCGGACCATTCGAAATCATAGAGAAAATAGGCAAAGTGGCCTACAAACTAAACCTGCCCGCAGAACTCAGTGCAATTCACAACATTTTCCACGTGTCAAATCTGAAGAAGTGTCTGTCAGATGAGACCCTTATAGTTCCTTTGAAGGAGCTCACTATCGACGGTCAGTTGCGATTCATCGAGGAACCAGTTGAAATCACAGACCGAGACGTTAAGGTCCTCAAGCACACCAGAATACCTCTTATACGAGTTCGTTGGAACTCCCGTCGTGGCCCAGAGTTTACCTGGGAATGAGAAGACCAAATGAAACTCAAGTATCCCCAGTTGTTCGGAAACAGTGCAACCACTACTGAGACTGAAGCTACTGCCGAATTTCGGGACGAAATTCCAAACCAACGGGGGGATGATGTGACACCCCAGGAAAACCAGGAAACAACACAACACAACTAGCTTCCTCAGTAACCACGTGCTAAATTTCGGGACGAAATTTCTTTCAAGTTGGGGATAATGTGACAACTCGAGTTTCCAAGATTCCATCTTCGCATTAATTGCACGTTAATTGTTTAGGTTGTTTGTTTACACGACTTGTTTGTTTTACAACTGTACACGTTTGTAATATGTTAAATCGTATTGTGACTAATATGTTATATATGGTGTGTATTAAGTGTGCTTTATATATACTTGATGTGCATTATTTGCTTATGTTTATTATGTGGTGGTGTTAATTTATGTTTTACAATTAAATAAAAGGAACCTTTGTCAAACACCCCCTGCCCAACGAAAACCCCCACCTGAAATCCCCTCCTCACGAAAACACTCTTGGACGAAAACACATTAGTGTTTTCGCCAAGAGCAGGCCGACGAAGAAGCAAATGGGCTTCGGCCCAGTGGTAATCGATTTCAACATTTTGTTATTAACCTTCACGCAAACAGAAACTGTATTCGGCAAAACCCTAGACACCTATCACCCTCTCTCACGTTGACCTTTGAAACCCGACGGCAAACTTGTGTTCCCCGGGACACTCTTGTTGACTCAAGTTATCACTTTATTCATCACGGTTAGTGTTTAATCTCTACAAGGTTTCTTGATCAATATCTTTGTAACTGTCTAGTGAAACCATTGTTTGTTGATGTTAAATAATGCTTAATTCCATGTTCGATCAATTGTTAATGTGTTGATTTGTAAATAGGATTTGATGTTTCTGTCATAAATCATGATTGAATAGACCTGATGTTATGAAGGCCATTGTTTAGGTCCCAGTGCATGTCCAACTAATGCTTGATGATCATAATAATATTGATGGTGAATGATTATGTATAACTGTTATTTGAATGGATCCAAGTGATGCTGATTCTTATGATAAAAATGATGATTTGATCATGTAACTGTTAGAATTATTTAGGGTTTTGGAAACTCGTAACTGCTAGTGATGGTGATCAAGTAACCAGCAAAAACACAAGAACCACAGAAACACAAGGTTCAGACGAAAACACTTGTGTTTTCGTCACACCTTAGATTCGATGAAAACCAAAGGGTTTTCGTCCAAAATGATTTCGCCAATTAGGGTTTTCGCCCACTAAGTGTTTTCGTCTAATGACCTGTAACTCTGTAACTCGTATGTTAAATTGGCTAGATGGTTAACCCTGTTAAGTATTAACTGTGTTAAGTATGTTATGTATGTTAACTGGGTTATGTTAACTATGTTAAATGATTAAGCTCAGTATGTATGATAACTCTGTTAATTTTGATCCAATTCTGTTGTGACACACTGACTATGATAAGTGTGTGTTAACTCAACTATGCATGTTAGTTCTATTGATCCTAGTTAATGCTGTTAACATAGTTAAGTGTACCAAGACTGTTAATGGGTAATTAAGTTAAGGTAAACTGAGGAAGCCTAATGTAGAACTAGAATTGCATGAATCGATTAACTGCTTATGTGTTACATGATGTTAACTGTCAATCACACCTTGTGACATAAAGTGTATGTGAAACCTTACAAACATGTACTGATTTAGTATACATGCACACTATAGGACTTGACTGATTTCTTGTGAGTACATAGTTTAGCATACCGATCAAACCAAGGTGAGTTCACACTCTTTCCAAGGCATGGGATTCCTAAGGGTTGGGAATGGGTTAATGATTTAAACGGTAACTACAACCATCCTCCGTGGGTAGGATGCCAAGATTACACACTGGACCAAACCTCTATCATGAAGTCCCTCATTTATATCGACTTAATCGCCGAGGCCTATGGCGAGCGGGTCATTAGTTAATAGCGCTATTAGGTTTAACAAACCTCACACCGTGCCAGTCGGACGGGCGTGTACTAATGGACTATGGGCAAAGGGTCAATGTTGATAGACATTGACTTAGGGCACCACTTACATTTTCATAGTAGTCGATACGCACAGTCTAGTAACACATGGGAAGCCCCCACTAATCTTCGCAAACATGTCTGGGAGACCGCGATACGAATTAATACGATACATGGTTTACAAAACGAACATATGATTTATGAAGCGAATGCTACAACTAAACAACCAACTGTGAACTCGCTCAACTTTGTTGTTGACTCGTTGTTACATGCCTTGCAGGTCGTTAGGTACTCATGGAGCTTGCACAGGGAGGCGCGGTCGTTGTGGGACATGGCAGTGTGTGCCATGCTAAAAACATTACTTTATTTCGTACTTAATACTTATATTGGGTTTTACAATTATGCTTCTGCTAAACACTTAACTACATTTTTGATTTGAAACACCTTTCATATTGTGTGGTTGAATTTTACTTATTACTTGTTATGTTCAATATGATTGGTGGCTTGATCCTGGTCAGTCACGCCTCCAAGCGGTGATACTCCGCGTGTGGATTTTGGGGGTGTGACAACTATGTACTCATTTGAGAATGCTTAGAAGTCTTGAATAACAACCAAGCAAAGCTAGAGGGATCACGGAAATCAATCGGCGCCTAATACAAGTAATTATGTAAATAAACCGGACCTAAATCGGAAGATCGGATAGGATGAGGTTTCGTAAACCAAATGAGTATTGGAACTCATATGCCATGGTTTAACAAAGCATACATACTAAATCGAAACCTAACCTAAGTGCTTACGACCCATTACGACTCGTTTAGGTAGCTTATGCTACTTTAACGGGTCGTTCGCGTAAAACGCGTTCGGACCGCCTAACTAGTCCTATGATAAGTATTATATGCCTTAACATGTCTAATAATGTTACCTAATCAGTTTAGATATAAAAATTTAGGTTACATATGCTTAAAATGAATTTAGGCGTAAAAAGGGCATTTTGGTCATTTTCCTAAGGCATATAAATTACCTATCATGCAACTAACTAAACGAAGTGACCATAAGGTATAACCTCGGAAGGTTATTCCCTAAACAACTATGGTCACAAAATATGTTTGGTCGGATCCTAATGATCGACCAAACGGGTCGTGTTCGAAAGTCTAAGCGGTTGTTTAGACCGCTTATCTTACGACCCTACATAAGCACTAAACTAAAAGTGACGAGTTAAACATGTTAAAACATGTTTAACGAAGTTAGAAAACAAGTTTGAAATCAAAACAAAGGGTTTTGATACCCAAGAATAGTTTGGTTGCAAAATACGCATAAACGCGTATTTTGACTAAAACTATGACTCGTCACTATACCTAAATAACTTGGTAATCAGTAGGTATAGTCACAAAGGACTATGACCATCGTGATTACGCTCACGTTGCAAAGTTCAAATGAACTTCGTGTTGACCATTGACTGGTCAAAGCGTAAGGTCAAACATTGTTTGACTTTTACGCTTAAAAACACATAAAAGACGAAAGAATACTTACAAAAGGTCCAAGCAATGGAGATTTGATTCAGGTTGCTCAGGTATGAGGTGTGGAAACCCCAACTTAGAGCAGAAATGAATCAGGTGTGAGGATTGCAGTGAACCATGGTGGGTTTATATAAGATTTGGACAACCGTTAGGATCGTTCCTCAATTTACGAGCTTCAATCTCAACCATCCAAGTGTTACCCAGTGAATTACAAACCTATGGGTGCCCAAAACAAGCCCATGGTAATAGAAAAACCTTGTGCAAACCCAGAAACCAGCTGCAGAATGCAGAAAACTGGTTTTTGCAGAACTGGGGGTCTCTCGCGCCCCACGTAGACTCAGCAAGAGTCTTACGCGCCCCGTGTAAGATAAGTTTGCAGATTGTCACAATTAGTCCCTGAATGTGCAAAACAAGGTTTTCGATGCATTTTTGACACGTTTAAGCCCCGTTAACCCCATTTCAAGGCTCTAAAATGAAGTTAAAGTATAGGGAACTTAAAATATGCTCAAAAACATCTCAGATGTCAGTTCTTTTGGTCGTACGGTTGCGTTGTTCGGTTAATTACGACGAAACACGAACGGACGCGAAAAACGATCCAAATTACGCGACGCATGGAATTTTATCATGCCAATCACTAAAATTAAATATTTTAATGACTAAATAAATTTTTGGATGCCCGGATATATTCAGAACGTAAGATATGCGTGAAAATGCAAACTTATGCACTTTTTGACGCTTTTAGTCCCTGTTGACCCAAAAGTTTATTTTTGCACACCGAACCCCTCAAAGCCTATTTCTAAGCTACATAAAGGATATTTAGGGCATGTTTAACTTATGATCAAGTTCCGGAATGTTCGTTACTCTAAAAATCGATATAGTTTCGCAGTTTGACGCAAATAGTCCCTACGATCGAACAAACTTGATTTCGACACACCAAACCATCCAAAACTTATTTCTAAGTTATGTAAAGGTTATTTAAGGTATTTTAAGCCTATGTAACTATCCCGGAGTGTTTGTCACCTTAAACTGACTACGTTTACGCATCAGTTCGCGTATAACTTTCAAGAAAGCGATTTAGAGCTCGAAATCGAACAAGAATTGATATGTGCAAATGATACACATATTTATACAAATCCCAAGTATGAAACACAATATTTCATTGATTTGGTATTTTTTTTTATGGTCGTGGAGGCACAGATGTCACAATATATGCGGATTAGACACCAAATAATAAACACTCAAAAATAGCTACAATTTAAGGTATGTGTTTAGTGACGGCATCAGTTTCCTAATTGATGGAGAAAGGTCTGGTGGCAAGAAAAGCTGCTTCCAGGAGGTTGTCAAGTGTTTTCAATGGGCGATTCCATTCTTGGGTGCTTGGTTTGGCCCTTGTTCCTGTAACTCAAATCCTAGCCCGGTATATCCCATTTTCGTTTTACACCATTGTGAACCTTACGCCTTTTTTACTCTCTGATCGAGAACCTCGGCATTGAAAAATCTTCGTAAACTAAATCACACGTGTATATGTTGACATTTAAGAGATATAAAGTCAAGAAAATCAAGAGCAATGGTGATCTATATGCGGATTAGACACCAAAAAATAAACACTCAAAAAATAGCTAAAATTTAAGGTATGTGTTTAGTGACGACATCAGATTCCTAATTGATGGAGAAAGGTCTTGTGGCAAGAAATGCTGCTTCCAGGAGGTTATCAAGTGTTGTCAAGCTGGTCCCAATTTGGACTTAAAAACTTCTTTTCACGTAATATGGCAAGTGATTTCAATAGATGTGAAAATAGTGTGCAGAAATAGAAATCAGACTTTCAAGAAACAAGACCTACAGAATTATCAAGTTTATATCACTTTGAAACAAAATGGTTTACAAGGAGATTGTAAGATTATTATCTATAACAAATGAATACTTGAATTCTGAGGTGAAAGGACAATGGAGTTTGTAGTATGTACTGAATGCTAGGCTTAACTCATTGTTCTCTGCATATGAGCCTTCTATTTATAGACGACTTGGATACATGAATAAACATTTGTTTATTCATGTATAAGTCCTGCAAAATGTAGCTCTTTTACATATTCATTGAATCCAACAATCAAGTTGCCTTTGTCATCATGATAAACCACTTCATCAGAAATTCTGGTGAACAAATCATCAGAAAATCTGATGATCAGAATCGTAAGAAACTGATGATATTTCATCAGAAATATCATCAGATCTATCAGAAAGACGTTCTCTGATAATCTTCTTCAGCTCTTGATCAACTTATGATACTTTGAAGTAGATATTGTTGCTTTCAGTTGTCCTATCCGATCTTCTTCTTCTTGTTGTTGTGATCTTCAGGACTTTTATCTTCTTCATAGATCAAGCTGAATCTGATTTTCTTCAATACTTACAAATAAAGTTTCCTAACAGTTTCCCCTAAGTATTGTAAGAAAATGAACTATCTATATCAAACATAAACATACTTCAACTAATCCTTAAAATAAAGTTCAAACAACCATATATAAAACAGAATCAAACCAACTATTGTTCAAAACAAACAGAAATAAAATATTGTTCTTAAAAACATAAATTTAAACTCATGAATTCATCAATTGATCTTCACTCCACTTCTGTACTTGTCTCCTGGTTTCAACCTTTCCTTGTAGTCAATTGCCTTTTGAGTTGTTTTGTAAAGTTCTTTGTACCAACCTCTGGCTTCCATCCATTTATCTATGTCATTTTCAATTGCCTTCCTCAGCTGTTCATTGTTCTTCCCCTTCTTCTTGAGTTGCTCTTGTTTCTCATTCATGCAATTCTTTATATATTTCAGAGTTTGATTAGAATACCTGTATATTTCACTGAAATAGAGCTTTCTTATCATAGGCATCTTTGAAAACCACACATCTTTCTGGTTTGTCAAAGATAGCTCCAGTTCTTACTTTGTTGAGTGGAATTTCAGCTGGAATGGTGTTGTTAGGTGGAGGTGTTAGTACCTTTTTTCTATATTCAAAGTTTATACAGAGATTAGGTATACACGGTCTGTTACGAGAGTGTTGCAGAAGTGATCACACTTCGGGATCTAAGATGTCAGTACATTGAGTTCCCGCAAATAGAGAGAAGTGAGGGAGGTATATACCAATCATTCGACGTTGCGACATACAACTCAAGGATGTTCATATAAGCACTTAATGTGACAACTGTGTTCTGTAATCGATGTACGATGTAAAACAATGATGATTATTAATAAAACAATGTGCTTTGGTGTTATTATATGTGTTTTGGTGTTTCTATGTGTGTATTTGTGTTTGGTGATTTTTCAATTCGATTCGATTCCGATTGCAAGCTTTAAATCGCGTTCTGGAAGGTTATACGCAAACTGGTGCGTAAACGCAGTCAGTATAACACGAAAAACACTCTGTAATAGTGACATAGGCTTAACATACATTAAATAACCTCCACATAACTTAGAAATAAGTTTTGAATGGTTTGGTGTGTCGAAATCAACTTTGTTCGATCGCAGGGACTATATGTGTCAAACTGCGAAACTATGCCAATTTGTATAGTAACGAACATTCAGGAACATGAACATAAGTTAAACATACCCTAAATATCCTTTACATAGCTTATAAATAGGCTTTGAGGTGTTCGGTGTGCTAAAATAAACTTTATGCTCATTCAAGGACTAAAAGCGTCAAAAAGTGCATAAGTTTGCATTTTCGCGCATAACTTACGTTCTGAATACATCCGGACATCCAAAAATTTATGTAAGCACTAAAATAATATATTTTAGTGTTTGGCATAAGAAAAATTCCATTCGTCACTTAATTTGGATCGTTTTTGCGTTCGTTATGACTTCCGTCGTAATTAAGCGAATAACGCAACCGTGCGACCAAACGAACCAACATCCGAGATACTTTTGAGCATTTTTTGAGTTCCCTATACTTTAGCTTTATTTTAGAGCCTTGAAATGGGGTTAACGGGGCTTAAAGATGCAAAAAAATCAAGTTTTACAAGTGCAGGGACCATTTTTTGAAATTTCTGGCAGATTCAATGAACCTTGTCCATTTTGAAGTATTGGTGGTTTTAACCCATGGTTTTGCAAAACCATGGGCTGGTATTCAATGAACATAGTCCATATTAGGGGCTCCCATGGTTTTAGAAAACCATGGGCACACATGTAAGGTCCAGATCAAAGCTCAGTTTTCGAGGAACGATCCTAACGGTTCAAGGAAATCTATAAATACCCCATGATCTCAACCCCAAAAACCCACACCTTTGAAATCTGAATTTGTTCTCTAAGTTGATGTGTTCAACACTTCATACCTGAGAATATTCGGATTCAAAACTTCCATTCTTGGACCCGTTGTAAGTGTTCTTTCGTTCTTTTCATTCGTTTTAGCGTTAAAGTCAAACTGCGTTTGACTTTCTGCATTGACCAGTTTATGGTCAATGTGAAGTTCGTTTGAACTTCATAATGTGAGCATAATCACGATGGTTATAGTCCCTTGTGACTATACCTACTGATTACCACATTATCTAGGCTCAGTGACGAGTCGTAGTTTCGGCCAAAATACGTATTCTTGCGTATTTTGATACCAAACTACTTGTGGGTATCAAAACCGTTTGTTTTGATACCAAACCTGTTTTCAAACCTTGTTAAACATGTTCTAACATGTTTAGCTCATCACTTTTAGTTTTGTGCTTGTCTAGGGTCGTAAAGGTAAGCGATCTAAACAATCGCTTATACTTTCAAACCCGACCCGTTTGGGCGATCATTAGGATCCGACCAAACACATTAGGTGACCATAGTGTATAGGGAATAACCTTCCAAGGTTATACCTTATGGTCGCTTCGTTTAAGTAGTTTTATGATAGGTAGTTTATATGCCTTAGGTAAATTACCAAAAATGCCCTTTTACGCCAAAATTCATTTTAAGCATATGTAACATAACCTTTGGTATCTAAATTGATTAGACAACAATATTAAACATGTTGAGGCATATTTTACTTATCATAGGACTAGTTAGGCGTTCCGAACGCGTTTCACGCGAACGACGCGTTAAAGTAGCATAAGCTACCTTAATGGGTCGCGATGGGTCGAAAGCACTTAGGTTAGGTTTCATTGAGGATGTAGGCCTTGTTAAACCATATCACATGAGTTCCAACACTCATTTGGGTTACAAGACCTCATTCTGTCCAATCTTCCGATTTAGGCGTCTATTGTTTGACTAGTGATTCAATTACTAGGTACTGCTTGATTTCTCTGGTTTACTCGAGTTTGTTGAAGTACTATTGATTGAGGATACCTTGCACTACATGTGAGTACATAGTTCCCCTATTTTACTGTTTTCAATTTTTTTGGGGTGATTCATATGTACAAAATGTTTTCAAGGTTTAAACGATGATTTCAAAAACGAATAGGACGATTTATACTAAACTATTAACGATTTCGATAATGTGAACGAACTTGTTGGTTGTAGTTACATAACGAACGGCATTCATTAGCATTGATCAAGCCGACCAGTATTAGGTTATGGTACCATAGGATATGACAAATCCCGTTATTGCACTATACCCATGGTTATGTGTGGGTGTTGTGGGTAACGACTGAATCTGATGATTGTTAACTTACCCTTTGGAGGTTTGTTAATGCAAGAACGAGTTGAACGATGAACGAGTCACAAAGGTTTGAATGTTATTAACGAGACGACCAAATATAAGTTTTCACAATTAAAACGAGGATGATTTAAACGATTTAAACGAGTAAACGATTTGGGGATGATTTGGGAACGATTTGGAAACGACTTGGAAACGATGATAAACGATTTGCGTAAACGATTGGTTTTTGGTTAGTGTTTAGATAATGGGACGGGTGTAATATGGTAAAAACATGGTAGATACGCCGCTGGTACTTCTTATATATAAGTGTTTTCAACATATTACATATCGTGGCGTTATTTAGTTCACTTGGGTAAACGATGTCACTCAACGATGTTTTCGAGATAATATACGAGTTTTATTAACAAGTTTATACGAGGTGTTTTACAAGATGGTTTTCTAAAACAAAAGCTTTTGGGTTAAGAATCATGGCTACGAGGTTTTATAAATTATAACCCGCTTGATTTGAGTTGGTTAATTAAGTTGCAATGTTATACTCTTTTCAAAACAAGGTTTTCAAGGTATTGCAATATATGTAAACAAGCCATGATTCCGATACTCTTATAAAACCTATGTACTCGCCAACATTTCTTTGCTGACTTTGTTTTTACATATGTTTCAGGTGTTGTTGCTTGATTGACGTTCTAGGATGCATGCGTCACATAGGATCTGGACGAGGCCTTAGTGACATAAAACAATGATAGTCGATATAAAACTTGTTTGTTACATGTTAAAACAATGTTAATGTTTAATATTATCAATAAAACGAGACACTTTTTGTATCCATGGTTATGAAACGATAATTCTGTTACAACACCCCCCGACGTTTCCGCCATGCTTTGTTGTTTTACGTGGTCGGGGTGTGACACTTAACATTCTACGCAGTTCGCTAGGTGTTCAGGTAATACTCGATAGCAACGAGATTCGTAAGGGTTTAGAGAGGAGTGAAAAGATCGCCTTCGAGTAGGAGACAATCACTGCTATGACTCCTACAGACTGTTGTGTTTCACATCGATCAAATAACAGAACGGAACCCCTTTTTCACTTGTTAAGCCTCACTGGGACTCGCATGCTCCCCACATTATTATTGTGTGCACCCACAATAATATTGCGATTTGCATGCTCATCTCAGTTCCTCTTAACTCATGCCGAATGGTTCCTCAAACTCGAATGCCAAACAGAGGTTATCAAAACGATAAGATCATAGAAATCCAAAGACTATGACAAACTATCAATGCATCATAATGTAAGCAAGTAGTTCATGAAATCATGCTATAGCGATGAGTGTGTGGTCCGTATGCTACATCATAAACAAAGGTGTACTAGTCATGTAATGTATGCAACAGATGAAAAAGATGAACCTTGCAATCTGGAGCAGAGTGTCATGGTCGTATTCACGTATTCGGAACTGTTCGGTTATAGTCTGGATTTATAAAAACGTTTTTAAAAAACCAAGTTCACTATAAACAGTGGCTCTGATACCAAACTGTTACACCCCCAAAAAAAACCACATGCAGAAACCCCCGCGAGGCGTGTGACGTACCAGGATCTAGCCACCAATCACTTTGAACTCATGACAATAAATCAATTAAACTTTCATTTCTTAGAATAAAGCGTTATAAAACATTGTTTGTTAATCAGCGGAAGCATAATACAAAAGTTAACAATTTCGATACTCAAGTGTATAAAAGCAATTAAACTTGTCTTGTGATCCCTTGTAACATGACCCATGACCACTCCAGCATCCCAGACAGCAAGTTCTAACAACATGTACCTAAAGGCCTGCAAGCATGCAGAAAAACGTGTACCAGACAGGCTGGTGAGTTCACAGTTTGCTATAACCGTTTAATACCAAGTAGTGATTTATGAGTTGTTAAGTTGATAATAACTCGATACCGCAGACGGCCCTTTTTGCCCTTCTCTAATGCTCTATCAAACATTGGTCATGATTTAAAGTTATTAGTTCACGCCCGTTGACATGTGCGCGTATATACATATTTTTATAATGAAATTACACACCAATCGGTTTTAAATTTATAAAAGTGATTTATACTTCAACATCAAAACACACGCGAAAGAGGCAAGTGTACCCCGTCATATATGTAGTAAAGTATCGGTAAGAACCAAGTATCGATCCAAGGAGGTGGGCGGAGGAATAATACTAGACCTTTATCATTAAACTAACGGAAGAAAGATAAGTTGTTTGATTTTATAAAAACTAAAATAAGCATAAACAAATATTAAAAAAACATAATAGACTCCAAATAAGAAAATAGATAAATAGCCTTGCTTTATACACAACCAAAGCATGTCAACTAAGTCGGTTCTGCCACTAGAAACATTTGGTCAATTCTTCATTTTCAAGACAGTTAGTATCCCTTTCGGGAATCCTAACATGACAATCATTCGGAAAGCTAAAACGATAAACACACTTTAACTACCTAAAATTGTTCTTTAATGTGCAATAGATAAATGTCTATGAAAATCTCTTAAAAACAAGTTAGTCATCCGTTAGGAGTTTTCTAACCTCACTTAAACAAGGAAAGTGACATCGATAAACACAATGCAACCACCGAGACAAGCATAAACTAGATTAAATCACAACCGAGTTCAGTTTACAAATCTTGCACATAAATTCCCCAAGATAGCAATTTTGGCCTAAACTACTAACTAAGCTAATAATTCATGGCAAGAATTCATAACAACACCATTTAACCCGTTAAGGTCCGTACGTGACAGAAAGCTTTCTTGATTAACAATAATTACCTCTTATTAAACCACTAACCATTTCTAGTATCATGGTGCACACATTTTAAACAAGTTAAACAAGTTAAGCATGTTCAAAGTCTACTAATACATGATTAATTAAGCTTCATCTTTCAACTATCTCAACTAACCATATACTAATCATCCAACATAATTACTTATAATCAAGAAATCAATATCAATAAGCAAGGTTGCAAACTAATCATCAAAGATTAACATAGAAAATACTTCCAAGTGTCATTACAAACAAAATTAACATACTAATGGTTATAATTAAGCAAAGGATTGTAGTGTTTTTGCCCAAAGGCTACAATAATACATAAAACATTAATCTAAATGCTTGAAAGATTAACAAAATTATGGAAAGATTAGAGAATCAAACCATAAAAAAGCACTAGATTAAGAATCCGGATAGTAACGGAGCTAAACGACACAATGTGGCTTGAATCCGGGTCAAAAGCAAAGCCTCCGGAGCCTGTAAAATCGCCTGTGAAGCTCCCAAAATTCCAGAGTTCCGAACAGAATGTTTCTGCCTGTTTTTTATAACGTTTTGCAATCGCACGGTCGTGCCAATAAAGTGCACGACCGTTCACTTTTTGAATTATTGGAGTCATTGTTCACTATACCGCATGACATCATCAGATCTTGACCAGTCTTCGATCTCGCAAGACCGTTCCACCAATGGCACGATCGTGCATCTCCGGGTTAGGTTGGCATGGACATATGAACGGGCAGTGCCTTTCCGGGTTGGTTCTAGTCATTGGATCCACACGGGGTACAAACATCCGCACGGTCGTTCAAGTCCTGGATTGGCTTGCACTCCGGATCGCACTGGTGTGCACTGCCGGGCTGGGCTATGTTGTCGGATCCGCACGGTCGTGCCACTCATTGCACGACCGTGCCAAACGCCCAGGTCAGAATCTTCACAGAATGTTCGCAGCTTTGTCGTTTCGTCCGAAAAGTCTTCGTTTTCACTATCATCTTGTTTGGCATGCTGTTTTAGGCCTGTAAATAAAAGTATACCTGATTAAGTATCCGATTAACGGTTTTACGGCCGAAAACGCATAAAATGTGGATTAAATGGGGGACTAAAATATGTGTAAATTGGTGAATATCAAATCTCCCCACACTTGAACCTTGCTTGTCCTCAAGCAAGCTAAAACTAAAATGCAATAAAATCTAGAATCTAACAAGAACGAGAATTTACAAACTATCTACTAACACAACTACAAACATACGGTTAGGTGGTTTTTCAAAAGACAACATCAATTGAATCAAACCAAACAAGCACTTGCAAATATGCATATAGATATAACCAAAAAGCTGTGACTTCACTTTCAATTGACTTAACATGCTAATCTTCACACACCTCACAATGTTCACACACACTCGGTTTTAGTTGTGAAACATACATAAAATGTGTATGTGCAAACACTCAATGCCTCGTCAATGAAACGTGTAATATCATAAGCTTGTCATTAGATCTTATCTCCACCAACTAACATGCGAAAGAGTGCAAATCAAGAGGACTTTACGGGTTTTAATGTTAGGCTTGGGCGAAGGGTATGGAAAGGGGATTTTAAAGTGGTGAAATGGTTAAAACTCGGTAAAAGCGTTTAACAAGCGCAAAACAATACAACTATACATACTAACGCCTTAAAAAGGTGACTTTTGCGATATCGAGCTCATCAACGAAATTTCATCATTTTAGCATTCAAAATTGCTCGAATTTTGTCGACTTCACCCTATTTTAGGGTGTTTTATTTTCTGTTTTTTTAAGGATTTGTACAATAAATAATAAACTATAACAAGTGCTAGTTAAATGATGATTTTGATCGAGTTTCAACACTAAAAGGTTTAAAAATAAAAAGGCTAAATTTGGCTAAGTGGGTGATTTTGTTGGGTAAACAAAGGGAAGAACGGGGAAGGCTAAACATGGTTAATCCTAAGGGTAATGTAGGGTTTACAGGAAACACAACAAAAAGAACAAGGCTAACACAAAGTGGTATTCTAGGTGCCTCTATCACTTCTACACAATTCCGCAAGTTCATGGTCTTAACAAGCATGCTAGTGAGAAGTTCTAAATTACACATGACATCCGGCTCACTCCTACTCCGAAATGAACAAACATATAACAATTTCAAGGCTTAAATATGCTCACATAACGGAAGGAATGGATAACAGTGTGAAAATTATCATGCAAGTCTTTCTTTGTTTGTCACGCTTTCTAGTTTTCTTTTTCAAAATTGGCTTGTCGGGTCTTTTATCATATCCGAAGCTTTCTAAAACACAACCAACCGGTTTATTTATTAAAATTAATATATACAATTTACTGATATTTTTGAATGATTTTTCTGATTTTTTGATTTTTTGATTTTTTTTAAGGACAAACAAAGTCAACAAGTTAAACCCCTCCCCACACTTGAACTTCGCATTGTCCCCAATGCGAAACCCGAAATATAGAGATAAAGGAGAATAATACTCCCCTGAAGATGATTTTGATGCAACAAGACTTCAAAGCTGGATCTATGGTGTGCTCCGGTCCAAGACTTGCTAGCCAAAATCTGTAAGTATGTCACAAGGCACAGCAAAACAGAACAGAAGGCATAAACAATATAAATGCAAATAAACCATAATTTACATAAATAAAAGTACTTAATATCCAAACATAGACAAGACAAATAAACTAAAGTGTCTAAAAAGTAAAGTACATATCCGGGGGTGTTTGAAATAGTAACCAAAATGAACACCCGATAAATAAACTACTAAAATAACAAAACCACCATCCAACAACTCCACCTACTCCTCGTCGTCTTCACCCGCTGCTCCTGATGCTGCTCGTGCTGCTCTCCCATCTCCTCATCCTCATCCTCCGCCGGAAGTGGAGGCAACGGGTCCCAGACCTCGTTGTTCAATCCCTTCAACTGATCCCCATGATCTGTCTCTGCAATAAGCCCCATCGCTTTCAAGGAGCGGATATCAACATACATACCCTCGGTCACCAAAGTAAGTCCCTGAAGCACCTCATCAGTCATTATTCCCAAGTTGTAAGCGATCTCGGTCACATACTGACCACCATGTATTTTACTGCTGTTGGTCCTACCAGAACTATTCACAAAGTACTCCGCCATCCGCGCGGCGAGGTTGATGTGTACCCCATCCGCTAGCGCATAAAGAATTATCAAATCCGGTGTAGGACAGTTTCCTAAACTATCCATGCGCCCGCATACGGTATGGCTGAATATGTGATGCATGACTATATGCAAAGGGTCTCGTAACCTTGAAGCCTTTGACATCCTAGGATCATATGGGTCTCCAACTACGATTTGAGCCCAAAACTCGCCCCGCGCTTCCTCGCTGGGGAAGTTGAACTGATCTGTAAAGAACTCTGAATCCATATCCTCATTTGTGTAGATTCCTAGTCTTCGACCCAATCTTCCCACTGTCCAATTATGCCAACGTCCGCCTAATCTGAATGTTATCCTATTCTTGAAGCGGAAGTTGGGAACTTTATGCGCTTTTGGCTTGTCGTATGAATAGGTAGCGAAGAATTCAATCCTAAGCTCTCGATAGATCGGGCGGTCGATAGCGACCAAACGTGAAAGCGGAATTGTTAACATGTTCTCGAGCCGATCGCGTTGATTCAATCCAGTCATAACATCCAGTCTAGTCTTCTAGGGATGCCAAACTGCCCTCGCCTTCGCCACAATGCGTGAAGTTTTGGGATGCAAAGACTTTCCCTTTCGTTGTTTTCGTTGAATTGAAGGAACGGATGATCCATCTGTATGAAGAATGACAGTTAAAACAGGAGAAACAGAAAAAATAATTCAGAACAGCTGAACACACAGTTATGAAGTTACTGTCTTGCTGATCTGGGCGATTGGCACGAGCGTGTGACCAACCGCACGGTCGTGCGTCACCGAGAACGAGCAATGGTGGTCGGAATATGTCGTGACTGCACGGTGTGCAACCAACCGCACGGTCGTGCGTCATCGAGACCACAGTAAATCGTCGAGAACAGCCGGAACTGAACGACAGTTCCACCCGAGGAACGATCGTGCGACACCTTTTTCTGCAGATTTCAACCCCTGACTCTAAACAGCCTGATTTTTCCAAAAATAATCAAATTTTTGGCAAACATGGGTTGGAAATCCGACCGGATGTTCACGAAACGCAACAATCTTACAAGGGTTAAGGTTTCGCTTGTATTTATAAAGGGAACCCTAAAAACCTTGAAGAAATCAAACAAATCTACCCTAGAACGTGGATGAAACAGAGAATCGAAGAGAAAGAACATACCGTGCGAAAGGATCTGTGAAACCGTGCGAAAAATCGGTGCGATTTGAGGCAAAATCAGTCTAGAACGGCTGGTGCAGCTTAGGGTTCGCGACTTGTGAGAAACGGCTGCAGACAAGGGTTTTTATACTGCACAAATGACCAAAATGCCCTTAGCCTCTCGCACGGGCGTGCGACAGCTCGCACGGTCGTGCGTCACCGATAACGTCTAGCCCCTGCACGCTGATCTCGGCAATGCACCGGGGTGCAACTCAAGGTGCTGGCGCACAACCGCACGGGCGTGCGGTCTGTGGCATGATCGTGCCAGATCTGCAGACTTGTCTGTTTTCTGCAGAATGCAGATTCAGCAGCCGATTTCGCCTTTTTTCACCATTTTTACCATCCGCAAACTGATCTAACATTTTTCCCACATAAAACCTTCGCTCGGCATATTTAAAAACTGTACAAACTTACGGGAACTACCAAACACACCTAAATTACGCTAAAACTACAAAACACAAAAAAAGGACGATTTTATCCCTAAAGCGCCTAAGACGCTCTTGCTACATTTTTGATCCACGAGTCAGTAGCGTAGACTCTCCTCCCCGCACTTATGATGTATGCGGGACGTGGAGCTCGATAACATCCACTGCCGACTCGATCAGCCCGGCAACGTAAAGCTTTAAACGATGACCATTTACCATGAAAATAACGTCGTCCGCGTTCTCTATTGCAACAGTCCCATATGGAAATAACTCTTTTACCGTGTATGGTCCTGTCCAACGTGAAGCTTCTGCCATTCGATGGTCGCTCGTCCTCCGGCATGATTGCGTCTCCTTCGTCCCCTGAGCCCTCGGCTTCAGCGGGTACCATCGGCCCGGCTCACCAGCTGGGAGCAGCAGCCCAACCGCACTAGATCTCTCACGAAGACGTCTCCTCAGATCATGTTTAGGTTCGTCTGACGGCTCAACAGCATCGGGAGCGGGGGTTGAGGACATCAACCGTGCAAACGAGAAATAGACATAATGAATAAATTATTATTGTAATAATGTTGTATATATATATATATATATACTACTTTATAAAGCATATCCGAAGGATAAGATTGGAAATGAAAAATGTACTTAAAAACATACTCGATGCACAATGTACAAGACTTAAAGCACCAAGAAACACAAAACTTTTACCCTTCACCCGGATCCATCATCAGCCGTCCATTTTCTTTCAATTCTTCACATCTGACGGATGGTTTTGTTTTCAGATCCACCTTTCCCCTTCCTTCTCTCTCATCTATACTATATTATAATAGAGGAGGGAAGGATTCCCAAAAGTTAAGAACTTTTTCCCCCCTTATTTATAAATAAACCCCTAAAATGAGGGTAAAGTGGTCTTTTAAACCATAATTATTTTTTAGTCCCTCAATCTATTACATTTAAATCCTTGACATTTAACATAATTATGGGTAATTAGTTACACCCCCCCCCTCTTTAATTCTTTAACGCATTCCTGCGATATCTTACAACCTGTAATGTTTTAAAAAAATCCGAAGGTACCATGACGATCGGCACATTTTTTTAAACGTTTCGATAGTTGTCTTTTTTAGTTTCGCCGTGCGTTCATAAAGTACAAATAGCCGATGCGTAAATGTACAATTGATTAAAGCCAACATTTGTTTTTTACCCAAGTCCGCTTTGACCATTACCTAGCTACCGTGCATTAACAAACTGACTCTGTACAAGTTTTTTGTTTTGAACGGCATTAATAAACTAAAATATTCCCTAATTTTACTAGCTGAAATATTGAATGTTTAAGTGACTCTGTACAACTTTTTTGTTTTGAACGGCATTAATAAACTATAAAATATTCCCTAATTTTACTAGCCGCAATATTGAAAAGTTACCAGCCGCAATATTGACACGAGACACAAAGTTACCAGCCGCAATATTCCTCCAAGTTTTCTGGTACATGATAATCAAATTAAAATCTATTCTATATAACAAGTTCAGCTCAACTCCAAGATGATAAATCGGCACCGCGACACTTCATAAATCTGCAAGACGAAAACCGTTAATATGAATTTTTAACAAATCAAAGTATATATAATTATTTTGTTCAAAGTAACAATACATATAATTATTATTTCACAGTTGAAAACAAACATTTTAACTAGATTTTAATAACTCCAAGATGATAAATCGGCACCGCGGCACTTCATAAATCTGCAAGACGAAAACCGTTAATTTGAATTTTTAACAAATCAAAGTATATATAATTATTTTGTTCAAAGTAACAATACATATAATTATTATTTCACAGTTGAAAACAAACATTTGATACATCAACTCCAAGATGATAAATCGGCACCGCGGCACTTCATAAATCTGCAAGACGAAAACCGTTAATATGAATTTTTAACAAATCAAAGTATATATAATTATTTTGTTCAAAGTAACAATACATATAATTATTATTTTACAGTTGAAAACAAACATTTTAACTAGATACAATTATTATTATTATTTCACATTTGAAAACAAACATTTTAACCAGATACAATTATTATTATTATTTTATACACGTTTGGTTTTTTCTAAAGATTGGTAGATTCAAAATTAAATAGATGCAACTAACTTCCTTTTCTCTATACCCAAAAAATAAGAACTTTTCCCCCCATTTATTTATAGAATGACCCCTAAAATGAGGGTAGTTTGGTCTTTTAAACACTATTTATTTTTTAGCCCCTAAACTTATTACACTTGAATCCCTGAGGTTTTAACAAAATTATAGATAATTAGCTACACTTTTCCCCCTCTACAACAAACTTATAATTCTTTTACGTATTCTTATCATATCTTATAAAATATAATGTTTTAAAAAAAAATCCAAAGGCACTATGACGATCTACTCATTTTTGTCGACGTTTCGATAATTGTCTTGTTCAGTGTCGACGTGCGGATTAAAAGGTACAAATAAATGATGTCTTAGCGTACAAGTAATTAAAGCCCAACGTAATTGGTCATTATCATAAAATGTTTAATAGTTACAGAATGTCAAAATGTCAAGTGATTAAATACTGTCAATGCCACAAAATGTTTAATAACTTTTTGGCTTTAATGTATAAACACAACCTAAAACGAGAATAAATTAGTCTTTTAAATAATAATTACATTTTAATTCCGCATATTAATTACGTTTTAATCCTTCAACTTTGACCAACTAAATCTTAAATAATTAGTTAGTAGTTACATTTCCCTTTTAAATAGGTTAAAGGTACAAATATACAACTAAACAAAGCAACGAAACTCTCCAAAGGTTGACTAGATATTTTTAAGCTCTAATTTTAAAATTTGAAATTTTAAAAATTTTAAAATTTTTAAGCTTTAATCTTCTACTCACCCACCCAGAGTTTTTCATCTAGATCTATAATTTGTTCTCTCTTTCTCTCTCTCGAGATCTTCATCCATCATCTGTCGTAGCTTCCGGTGGTTAAACACTTCTCAATCACCAGGTTTGCATATTCATTTTTAGTTTCTTTTTTTACCTTTTCGTTTTCTGCAGTGGTTACTTGGAAACGCAAGTTTGTTTTTATGGTCTAATTCTTCTGGTTCTCCTATAATCAGGTTGGAAACACCAAAATCAAGGAAGGGTTAGTTTAATTTTGTGTTCTGATATCCATGTTTGATAGTATAGCTTTACTTAATTGATTATTTTTTTTTGGGGATTTTTACGCAGGTTACAGTTAGGGCTCAAAATCTATGTGCAGCTGCTAAAATCATACCTCCCAGGGCGCTTCGTGCTTGAAAATCACCTTAATCCAATTAACATAAATGCATAATGAGATAACTAGCCTATGGATTTGTAATTGTAACAGCATATATCACTAGAAACATTTTGATTATTGTTATGCAGTCTTATCAAATGCCATTGGATCTGCAATTTGTTGTTCAAGAGTAACGGGTGGGTTAACTGATCGATGGCGATTCTGGCAAGCTTTGGCGAAGCACCAGTGACCAGGCTCGCTTCTGCATGTTCTCTTGTAGAACAAATTCATGATTTCCAAGGTTAGTTTTGTGGGGTGTAGGTACACTTGGTGTGTTTCAATATCATTTTTCAATCTTTCAAGTTAAGCCGATTCAATTTTATCTATATACTATGTTATAATGTATGGTGTGGATAATTGTGGTTAATTGGAGCAGGGCTGAGTTGACTGGGAGGATAATTAGGGAATCGACAGGGTGCTGTTCATGAGCCGAGCCGAGCCGGCTCGGCTCACTTTCAAACCGAGCCATATCGAGCTAACTTTTCCAGAGCTAAATCTGAGCGAGCTCCGAGCTGCGAGCTTTTTGGACAGCCCTACTTCCGGTTATGAGGTTGGGGTTGGTTACTTAGTTGTTCCTATCGTTGTGTTCTTGGTTGAATGAAGAGATTGTGCCTAGAGAAAAGCATGGGAAAGTTTTTTTGTGAGTGGCAACAGGATTGTTGGGTTCCGGCTTACTACGCGTTGGCGATTCTTACAAGTTACGATGTCGTGGTCTGGTGCTGCAATGGTGGAAGCACAGATTTATGTAATCAATGGGACTATAGCTCAGTGGTACTTCTCGAAAGACAATTCGAGGGTTAAACGAGCATACGACGTTCTCTAAGGTATATTTTCTTGTTATTATTACATTTTTTAGGGTCTGTACAATCATATGTAGAAAGGATGTTGTAAAGATAGTAACTTTGTTCATTTATTGTATGATTTTTTCATAAACGTGTTTGGCCTGTTCTCAGGAACAATATGTTTTTTAGGACTATTGATTGTTGTACGAATAACGTGTGGGGCAGTTGATACCGCAACAAACGAAGATACAAGTGGGTTAATCAACAACGATTTTATATGCTGTGCCAATGCCCTTTTATAAGCATTTGAGGGTTTTAGTAAATTCACCATACACTTTGCAGCTATAACTGGTGAAACTTGCTGTGCTGGTTGACTTATGAACTTCTAAGACATAATCTTCTCTCAGCTGTTGTGGATATTTTTTCCATGTGTCTTTTGGTTACAATCGTCGTTGTTGTTCTTTGAGCAATCTATGCTATTGTGGTCAGTAGTTCCTTATAGCATTTTAAACTATTTAGCTAATTGCTCATGAAGATAAGTAGAAGAAACTGCTTTTCATCATCTTTCATTACTATTCCTATTATTATTATGAGAGCCAGTAGTAAATAGTGATAATATGTTTGGATGAATCGGTGTAATATTATCCTCTATTCACTGAATGGTTGTTCTTAATCAATTTCGTAGCTTATTTCACTTGTTAGCTTACATGGTTGTTTAGGAATTTGCCAATTCGGTTGACAGTTTGTTGATCTTAATCAATATCATGTTCTTGCAAACTGATAGAAAGTTTTATCGACTGTACAATACATATGGATATTGATATGACCCTTTTTGTGTATTTAAATATGCTTGGTATCCAACATTTTCATGTGAAGGTTGATGTGCAATTCAAAATCTTGTTGGTTATTTTACCAATTTCTTCACCAAATATTAACTAATACTCTTGTTTAGACCTGGGCACTTAATAAATTGCACTAAAACACTTGGAAGTGACTTTAGAGTTCTTGACTTGTTGTCACTACCCAGTCTAACCCATAACGTATAAAGCTAAAAGTTTTTACTTTTGTCATTCTTATTTAAATTATTGAACTTCTAAACACATGTTAACTAATACCCATTTAATTGAAACCAGTATTATTCGAGGTGTAAATTCTTGTAACATTCCTTCTTTGATGGTGTTTGTAGTAAGGATGAGCTTAGTATGGGTACCAAAAATCGCTAATTATGGGTACCGGTACCGGTACCAGTACCAAAAGTGTTAGGTACTGGTATTTGAAGGCAAAATTCGGTAAAATATTGGTATCAAACCGAACCGAAAGTACCGGTACCGAAAACACCAAAAAGTCGGTACCGAATTGGTATCGAAAATAATTTGTTACGTGTAATTTGGTACCGGTATCCAGTACCAAATGCTCATCCCTATTCTACAAAGTTTGTAGAATAGAAAAAGAATGAATGTGTTTATATTCGGGCGAAGATTTGATGACTGCCGCCATTTGCTAACAGTGGTAGTCCGCTACGATGAAGGATTCCGGTGCCACAAGTCGACAGTGATGGTCAAATTCAATCAAGGAAGTGGTTGTTACAATGGGGGATGGAGTGCTCGGGGTGATGACCGGTTTCAGCCAAATTCGGTCAACGAGCAAACGTACTATACAATATATCAAGTGAGGACTGATATACTAACGGAAAACGAATGCCGTGTGGTAAATTGTCATTCCCGCCGCATCGCGCGGGTTTCCTACTAGTCTCTCTCACAACTCAGATCTCACCAGATCTTTTCATCAACCTTCTCTCTCTAGCGACTCAAGCACATGCCAACGATTAGGGTTTCGATCTCAAATTCAGATTCACAATCTCCAACAGAAATCAAATCCAATGGAGAATACGGTTCAAGAGGTTTGCGATTCAATCATTTCACTTCATACAAAGGTTACTAACAATGGCAGACCTAATTTTTGGTTTCAATGATGAAGTTAGGGCACTTTCGAATCTGGATCTGGACTGTAATGAGGTGTTGAATTCGTTTTTTTTTTTTTTTGCTAAATTCGATTCTGACCAGATTTGATTTGTTTTTTTTCAGTTCGTTTTTTCATGAATGATGATGAAGACGAGAAAAATAATTGCTGCAAAAGCCATTTATACATATTAGTGGAAGATGATGTATAGAACTGTAAGCTAAACTAAGGTACTGGTTGCTTGTTCTTCGGTTTTGAACCGTATAATTTTCAGTTCAGATTCTGTTTCATGTCAACCGAACCCTAGATTTTTCTCATCTGGTATCATTGACTTGCAAAAGCAGGTCTCAAAACATTGATTAATTGTATGCTTATGATTTATGAAAATAAAGTGGACCTTTGGCCGTAAATGATAAGATTAGTTGTCCGTTTTTTGGTTAAGATCAAGAAGTAACGGGTTTAACCTTATAAATATGTTTCCATCTCTAAATGAAGTATAATATTAATTTAGTTAGCTTTTGTTTTCGACTGATTAGGTTATCTGGATATTTTTGTGTTGATTACTAAAGGGGATTGTACAATTGGTCACGACTGATTGACGATTTTTGTGAGTCAATTTAGGCGAATTGTAGGTTTGTACTTCTATTTGATATTTGCATATTTGGATTGTAATTTGGTGGAAGTCAATGGTGAAAAGGGGTGGTTAGAGAAGACAAGACAATGGTCAAAATGGTTCATCTGTGTTTGATTTTGTGTCAAAGCAGGGGAATTTGTGAAAAGATCCATATCGCAACTTAGGTATGTTAGTTTGTCTTTAAAGTCCAACACTTTCTGTTGTTCATTTGATAACAAAAGATAGTTATATTCTTTGATTTTTATGTACTATCAAATGTGGAGTTAAGGTATGCCAAAAGGGCATGGGTGTATAAACTAGGTATTTAGATGTTTGGTCAAATAAAACATGGTTGATGGTTTCTGTCAACCCCATGCTATTCTTTTCAAAGTTATTGAAGATAAGGTTGGCCTTGATTGTAGGCTTTTGGTGGTAAGGTAAGTTTAAGTCTCCATTTTCTGCTTTTAATCCACTTTTAGAATTTTATTTTTTGTTTTTTCGTTCGGTCACTAGGTTTACCCAAATGAAGGAAAGCTGGAATGAACAGATTCACACAGGCATGCTCATGTTTTGTGATTTTCATTTTATTAACTTGGATTACCTTATAACGTATTTCCCTTAAAATGTTCAGTTTATAACTTTAGTTTTTTTTGGTGTTTTCAGGGTTGAAGGGTTTAAAGCACTCGATTTAGGATTTAATGATATCTCGGAAGATGTTTTGGCACATCTGAAAGGTGCCTCCTGTCCTCTCATCATCTTTTTATTTCTATCAACTAAAATTAAAACTAAATTTTCGGATGTGAAATAGTGAAAGGGTCATGCTCTTATACACGTATAAGGTATGGTACTATTTAAAGTAGTTTGGCTAATCCATCATACGTCCACTCTTTGAGTATTTAATACAGATCGCATTCACTAACTTCTTTTGTTCCTTGACTTAATGGCGTTTGATGTTATTTGCTATCATCTCAGTTATTCTAACCTAGGCCTAGCTGTTTTTAGTCGGTCTAACCTGGCTATTCATATTTTAAGTCAATGTAACCTGGCCTGAACCATTTTAGTCATGCTGTTTTTATTCTGTGTAACCTGGTCCAACCCGTTTTATGTCGGTCAAACCTGGCCCGACCCATTTCAAGTCATTCTAACCGAACTATACATGAAAATTGTGATTCTTGTTATTTTAATCTTGTATGGTTTTATGTTATTTATGAGATAATCAAGTTATGGTCATTCTAACTTTGTATGGGATATGCACAATTCTGGATCTTTTGTTGCTCCTTTTTTTATATAGGCCCATATTACAAAGCTCAATGGGAGATTACTCAAGGCAGTGCGACAAGTGATATGCGAGAAGGGCTCTGGGCCTGTCGACCCATTGGGTTTTGTTTGGAATGGCTGGGCCCCTCCTAAAGCTAATTATTTAGCCTGGAGGGCTGCAGCATATTGTTTGCCGACCAAATCAGCTCTCGCGCGTAGGGGCATGGGGCTGAACGGGGATCTGTGCTGTAGATGTGGTTTGGAGGCCGAAGACACCATCCATCTGTTCATTAAGTGCCTGGTTGCGAGGTGTATTTGGTGGCAACTCAGTGTTTGGATGCGCATCAGTATTCCCACAGACTCGCACAGTGTAACTGAGCGGCTTGCCTTTTTTACAAACCAAGTGGGTTCCAAAAGATGGAAAAAAGTGGTCCTTGCGGTTGTTATGGCAGCTTTTTGGAGGATTTGGATCTGCAGAAATGACAAGCTTTTCAATGGCAAGGAGGTCCCGTACAGCAGAATGGTGGAGGCGATAAAAGAAGACGCCTTTGTTTGGATTAAGTATAGATCGAGTAAAGCTTCCCTTGAGTGGGATAGCTGGGTTTCGTTTAATGTTGGCGCTCTGTTGTAATTTGCTTTTCCTCCTTGTATTCCAGCCAGTGGCTGGTTGCTTTATATTCATATATAAAGTCTGTTGCAGTTCAAAAAATATATATATAACATTCTTCTGTTCTTTTGAGACCTAAACACAATTAATAAGATTTTTTTTGAACGACAGATGCAGACATGGGATACTATTGCTGGAGTCGATTCGGAGGTACGTTTTAGTTTTAACTGGTTTCGTTTATCAACGGCGCAACGCAACGGCGCAGTGAGCGCAGCCGCATCGACGTCTAATATCAATTTCTATTGGTTCACAGGACTACCAGAATGCCCAGGTCAATGAAAGATCTTTTAATGCCATCAAGTGATATAAGAGAGTTTTGTATATGTAATGCCCAAACGAGTTGAATTGGTCATTGTTGCGAAAGAAGCTACCTTGGGCTGGCTCAAATGTTGTCTCAATAGGGCTCAGTGCCATAATGCTATCGTCCCTGATCTCTACTTTCTTCACACGAGCAAAATCGGCTATGGCAGTTGGAACTCTTGCTTTTCTTGGAGCCTTTTTTTCTTATTATATGGTCAATGACGAAGCTGTTTCTATGTAAGTTACTGTGTACCAGTTTGTAGTCATATGGCTACTTCAATCAAAAGGGAAATCATTTTTCGGCCTTGATGGAGACGATTCGGATCTCATACTCAACACGCTCATTTTTAATTCCTTCGTGTTCTGTCAGGTAGCTTCATATTAAGTTCATATTAAATATTAATCAATTGATAAGTTTCCAATATCATGACTATGAGCTGATAATTGGGTGATGAACTTTGAAGCTTTTTAATGAGGTGAACTCTCGGGAAATGGAGAAAGTAGACGTGTTAGAAGGGATATTGAAGAATAAGGTTTTTGTAAGTGTTATTGTTGCAACTGTCTTTTTCCAGGTTGTAATAGTTGAGTATTTGGTTACCTTTTGCTAACACGTCGCCGCTTACAGCCACACAGTGGCTGTTTAGTGTTTTTACGGGATTTTTAAGCATGCTGATTGCTGTGTTCTTGAATAGAATCCCTGTTTAAGGGTAAAGTCCTACTTAAAAAGCCGTTGAACTTTTACTGTCACCCAATCTGGTAAACTGATCGGTTGATAGTAAAATCTAACAGCTTTAACATTACCTCAAACAGAGATTCTGTATAAGAGCACGACAATTGACATGCTTAAAAATGGCTCTTTAAGCATGCCAATTGATGTTCTCTTGAAGAGAATCTATGCTTGAGGTAAAGTCCTCCTTAGAAAGCCGTTAGATCTTGAAGAGAATCTCCATGATCCGCAATTTGGCATTACATTCACATGACCAGAAAACTTATTCAAACTGAAACTAAAATCTACGACAAAGCGTACCAGAATCCATTTTAGTTTTACTAACATCCGTGACAAAGCGCAACATGTTTTGATTTGTTATTTGTGAAGGTAAATATAGGACGGTTTTGTACTTCATTTGGTTTTTTATTTTGAATATTAGTTGGTAAAACTATGTATTTAGTTCCAATTATAATGTACATTATTTTGTTAATCTTTGTGGTTATTTGTTATTTTCAAGAAATTATCTGTGAGGGTGTTATACTATTTGTATGTTAACTACCAGAAGAACCAACAAACCCTGGGAAATAAGAGGGTGGGTCATAACCGGATATTTTAAGAAAGTATCAATCTGGTTTGGATCAAAACCCGCTCTGATCAAAGCTGGATCAGGTTGAAATTGTCGGGTTGGAAGCCGACTAGACCGAGTGAACAAAAACAAACACAAAACAAGATTTTATAATAGTGACTTAATTTTAACAATTATATATTTTGAGCTATTATAATTTGAGAGTGGCCCCAGATATAACCATAGTTTTGATGCAGAAAGAACAAGTGATCCATATCTAGACACTAGATGTTCTTCAACTAAAGTAATGAGATCAAACAGATCATTATTCATTAGCAAGTGGGATAGATTTTAAGGAACCTACGAGGACTAAGTTTAATAACTTGGCTGGATAAGTAATCCGAACCATATCAGCAGACCATGTGACAAAATCTTTCACCAGCAGTTGATCATTTTATAAGTGTCCCCCACTCACACAATGATTACATGCTTCATCTGATGTTATGGTTGTGGGGATTGAGGAAATAAGAAGGTAAGAGAAGTTTAGTGATTTTTCGGCCAACAAGTGGTTGATCATCTACATGTGTTGATAACAGAACATCTAGATGCACCACCTATACAAGATAAATAATTAGATGAAGACGGTATGTGTGGACATGAATGATGGTATTCATCACACATGATTCACCAATACATGATTGAACTTGGATCGAATGAAACAATAATGATACTAACCGATTGATAAACAAACAAATCTTGTATGCTTCTGATTATAATTGACTGAATGTGTGTACTGCATCTGAAAAATATCTTCGTATACTAAGCGCTCGCTAATGAGTACTACATCTTCAGAATTGTAACCTTCCCATGGCATATTGTCAATTTTTGGTAATAAGAGATTCAAAACTCACTAAAATCTTCAAATTCTATACAAAAAATAAACTGAAACAAATGAAGCACAACACTTAATCTACCAGCAGATCATCTGACGACCCTCTCAATTGATTTAACAGACATGAACGGATTGGTTTGATTAGTTTTGAGCTTATGGTTGTGCTTTTGTTGGCTTGGCGCAGTTCGGTTTGTTTACATCCTTTTAAAACTCTTTAAATCCCCATGACCGGTTTTGAAGTACCTTAACCGAAAATTTAGATTTTAGTTATGACCCAACTGAACTGAAACTTCTCATGCACACCTTTAGAATTACTAACAAGTGTTGTGTTTTCCGTTGCATCGCGAATTTGGTTTTAGTTATGGCTCAAAACCGAACCGCCTCGTACATAACCCTAAACTCTCCAACCTAAGTGATATGTTTCCCGCCGCATCGCGCGGGTAAACGTAGGCCTGTAATCGAACCGAACGTTCATGAACTGTTCATGAACTTGTTCGGCGGGAAGTTCGTTTATGTTCGTTTATTTAATAAATGAACGAACACGAACATAAAAGTTCGTTCGTTTAATTAAATGAACGAACATGAACACACCTTGTGTTCGTTCATTTATGTTCATGAACATTCGTTCATTTATGTTCGTGAACGTTCGCTTATTTACGTTTGTTTATGTTCGTTTAATTTTTAGGAAATACATAAATAGTTATATTTATATAAATATTAGGTTTTCTAACTACTTATATAAATATAACTCATTAGTATATCTATGAACCCTAATTTAGATGTGTTTTCGGATGAACTGTAATATGTTAGACTTGTTGTTCAATCATGCTAATTTATGTTTGTTTATGTTTATTCAAATACATTCACTAAATTTTTTTTGTTTATGTTCGTTTGTGTTCGTTAATGTTCGTGAACTGTTCGTTTATAGGCTTTAAACGAACAAACATAAACGAACACGAACACACTCGATTTCTTAATGAAAGAACACGAACAAAAAAATGTGTTCGATTATATGTTCGTGTTCGTGTTCATGTTCGGTTAAAATTAAATGAACGAACACGAACATGCCTGTGTTCGTGTTCGTTCGGTTCGTTTACAGGCCTAGGTAAACGACTAGTATATATATATATATATATATTGCTGAAATGAAACAGAATATTATTTTAAATGGGCTGAAAATTTTATAAAAATCTGAAAATGGGCACGAAATTTTATAAAAATTAAAGCAATAAAAATAATCGAAACGGCTAGTGTAAAAATGATTTTTCGGAGCCGAAAACTCAAAGAATAAATGAATAATGAGTTCGAATTCGAACAAATAAATGTAATAAAAATTTACTAGAGTACAAAAATAATCATGGAAACGAATAAATTGAATTAAAAACAAGAAATATTAACAAATAAATAAATGAATAAATAATCACGAAAATATTCACAAGTATATACACCGCTAAACTAATGACTCGGGTCGTTCCTAAAGCTCGCCACTTCCCCGGCAACGCCGCCAAAAACTTGACGTGTGCGCGTATATACATATTTTTATAATGAAATTACACACGAATCGGTTTTAAATTTATAAAAGTGATTTATACTTCAACATCAAAACACACACGAAAGAGGCAAGTGTACCCCGTCATATATGTAGTAAAGTATCGGTAAGAACCAAGTATCGATCCAAGGAAGTGGGCGGAGGAATAATACTAGACCTTTATCATTAAATTAATGGAAGAAAGATAAGTTGTTTGATTTTATAAAAACTAAAATAAGCATAAACAAATATTAAAAAAAACATAATAGACTCCAAATAAGAAAATAGATAAATAGCCTTGCTTTATACACAACCAAAGCATGTCAACTAAGTCGGTTCTGCCACTAGAAACATTTGGTCAATTCTTCATTTTCAAGACAGTTAGTATCCCTTTCGGGAATCCTAACATGACAATCATTCGGAAAGCTAAAACGATAAACACACTTTAACCACCTAAAATTGTTCTTTAACGTGCAATTGATAAATGTCTATGAAAATCTCTTAAAAATAAGTTAGTCATCCGTTAGGAGTTTTCTAACCTCACTTAAACAAGGAAAGTGACATCGATAAACACAATGCAACCACCGAGACAAGCATAAACTATATTAACTCACAACCGAGTTCATTTTACAAATCTTGCACATAAATTCACCAAGATAGCAATTTTGGCCTAAACTACTAACTAAGCTAATAATTCATGGCAAGAATTCATAACAACACCGTTTAACCCGTTAAGGTCCTTAAGTGACGGAAAGCTTTCTTGATTAACAATAATTACCTCTTATTAAACCACTAACCATTTCTAGTATCATGGTGCACACATTTTAAACAAGTTAAACAAGTTAAGCATGTTTAAAGTCTACTAATACATGATTAATTAAGCTTCATCTTTCAACTATCTCAACTAACCATATACTAATCATCCAACATAATTACTTATAATCAAGAAATCAATATCATAAGCAAGGTTGCAAACTAATCATCAAAGATTAACATAGAAAATACTTCCAAGTGTCATTACAAACAAAATTAACATACTAATGGTTATAATTAAGCAAGGGATTGTAGTGTTTTTGCCCAAAGACTACAATAATACATAAAACATTAATCTAAATGCTTGAAACATTAACAAAATTATGGAAAGATTAGAGAATCAAACCATAAACAAGCACTAGATTAAGAATCTGGATTGGCTTGAATCCGGGTCAAAAGCAAAGCCTCCGGAACCTGTAAAATCGCCTGTGAAGCTCCCAAAATTCCAGAGTTCCGAACAGAATGTTTCTGCCTGTTTTTTATAACGTTTTGCAATCGCACGGCCGTGCCAATAAAGTGCATGACCGTTCACTTTTTGAATTATTGGAGTCACTATTCACCATACCGCATGACATCATCAGATCTTGACCAGTCTTCGATATCGCATGACCGTTCCACCAATGGCACGATCGTGCATCTCCGGGTTAGGTTGGCACAGACATCTGAACGGGCAGTGCCTTTCCGGGTTGGTGCTAGTCATCGGATCCGCACGGGGTGCAATTATCCGCACGGTCATTCAAGTCCTGGATTGGCTTGCACTTCGGATCGCACTGGCGTGCAGTGCCGGGCTGGGCTATGTTGTCAGATCCGCACGGTCGTGCCACTCATTGCACAACCGTGCCAAACGCCCAGGTCAGAATCTTCACAGAATGTTCGCAGCTTTGTCGTTTCGTCCGGAAAGTCTTTGTTTTCACTATCATCTTGTTTGGCATGCTGTTTTAGGCCTGTAAACAAAAGTATACCTGATTAAGTATTCGATTAACGATTTTACGGCCGAAAACGCATAAAATGCGGATAAAATGGGGGACTAAAATATGTGTAAATTGGTGAATATCACCCGTCATATCCAGGTACGTCGTGAGGGTGCCAAACCTAATAGCGCTATCAACTAATAACCCCGTTGCCCTACAAGAAACTAACCCGGTAGTATGGTGGGACTTAAGTGAGAGAAAGTAAGTGTATTATCCAACATTAATGTTTACTGAAAACCGTTGCATATCCCCTGCAAGGATATGCGTATGTGAAATCCGCCACACATCCCCTACAAGGATGTGGGTATTTGAAAACCGCCTCAAATCCCCTTACAAGGATATGGGTTTACGAAAATCCAATTACAAGTTTTGTCAGTTTGATTGTCCCCACCGGACGCATGCTTGTTTTGAGAGAAGTAAACTCACCTTGGTTTGCTCGGTATGACTAGTTACTTGTTCACACTTAATCAGTCAAAGCCTATGATGTTCATGTACACGTAATCAGTTTACATTCACGTTGTTCACATATATCATGTATCCAGCATACACGTTATGCGAGTAGTATACAAGTAAGACACACAGGCTTATACAAGTCGTAACTGTTAATCATGCAATCCATTGATCTATAATATTTGTCGTAAAGTCACATAACAAGTGTTTTGTTCCCAAACAATTCTACATCCCATGTTCACGGCACATATCAACAATCACAGATGTACTGTTTATTCATACGGGTTACGTCAAAGTTCTCATCTGATTAACATTGTTACCATGCAACCGATAGGCTTTTATAATCCAACTACTCAATTCACACAGTTTCGTTCTATGTCATATACATCACACAGTTTCATTGGATCTCATACACATTCAATATACTAGTATTCCACAATTTACAAAACTTTCATCACTCGCATTCATATATACGAAACATGTATTGATCTACCAAGAAATCATATAACGATTAAACAATGATGTAAACTAACCAAGGTACAAGATGGAGGTAGGATTGCTCGAGCAGGAGAGGCATCGAGGGAAGGAAAGAGGTTGTTGTCGATCACCAAGGGATTAGGGTTAGGTAGTTTGCGTTTTTACTGACTTGCAAACATCAGGGAACCGTACATATTTATGTGTGTGCGCATCCTAGTTTAGTTAGGGTTGGGCTCAGTTGGGCCATGTGAAGTCTGGGCCGAAGACCCATAGCAACAGGGTATTACCCAATACTCACTCACATTCACTTACGAATCTCTCAAATAAAACTTAACGAATTTAACATACGTGCAAACATGAATTAGGTGTAAAACAGGTCGTTACTGTAGTGGTTCGGGATGGGTTGTCACATCATCCCCAACTTGAAAGAAATTTCATCCCGAAATTTGACAAGTAATCCGAAACAGCAAGACGTTACGTTAACTAAGGATGACTGTGGATTTTCCGCGGGTACCACATCATCTCCAACGTGAAAGGGGATTTCGTCCTGAAATTACTCGATGATATCAAGAGTTATTCAACCATTCGTGTAGGATCGGTAAATCGATCAAACGAGACGTTCAGAAGAGTTCTCGATCAATACAAAAGGCGGAAACAGACGTATCGATGTTATCTCAACCTGATATGCACTTAGAATCACTTGAAATGTCGATTAGATTGATTTCCCAATGTTTTACAGGCTTGGCGACACTTCGGCAGAGCTTCGCTACCGGAATCACACACACAAATGACAACCCAAGACCTCCTATGTATAGACACTGCCAGTTCGCATAAAACAGCTAAGTCCAGTTCGCACGAACTGGTCCAGTTCGCTTGAACTGGCCACTTCGTGTGAACCTGCTGGTTTTGGCCTGTTTCCCGTTTTTCTCGAACTACGTGTCTTGGTCTATCAATCCTATTACATGACTCGATACAAGATGAAGTCAACAGGCATATGCACTAATAAACTCCCCCTTGGATGATGATGAGTCTTTAGTGTGTATTATCTTCAGTCTTGATCGGTCTTCTCGCTCTTTCCAAAGTATCTTTCTCTGTAAGCATCCTCAATCTCTCTCTTTCTCTCCTGTCTTCAGACTCCCCCTTTCTATAAGCTGGGATAGCAGTCTGGAATCTTCTATCTACAGGCTTTTCACATGTTCAGGAACGTCTCCTAGCTCTCCGTAGCAACAGAATCAGAAATCTGGCTCTAATCTGCTTATGCTTATGCGGAAAGTCCTCAGGAGTCGAAACTTAGCTCTTTCAAAGCTTTTTACCTGCACATACTCTACCCAAAAGTAAATTTCTCACTTGTTAAAAATTTAACAATGTTAGTCTCTGATAAACCACTTGTAATCGTAACACTCAAATTTGGCATTTCATTAATTTGAAACCATTTAATCATTTTAAAATCATTTCTCATTTCAAACAAACTCTCGCAACCCTGTTATCCATCATGTTTAGCACTTGGAATTTTGAAAATCAGCTTTTCAACATCAGTTGTCGAAAATAAGATGAAGTAAAATCTTTTTGATTTTTCAAAATTTTTGCTAAAACACATTAATGAAAAGAAGTAAAGAAATATTTACAGACAATATTTTTGTGAGTTTGTGTAAGAGGATCATATCAGTTTTTGACAAATCACTAGCACCGTTGAGCTTTAAACACTTTAAGATCTAAACGATTCACTTAGATTGTCAATATACTGATCCACTTAAATTTTCACACAAAGTTCAATTAATTCGAGATATGAGATTAGTGTTTTAAGGACTTAAACTTATTCGCGTGTCCCACCTCAGAATATACTCCCGTATCCAGACTCCTATATTCAGTCTTACAGGTGAAAGTACACTAATGATATCTGTAAATGGGTAATGCGAGACCATGAGAGCTCAGGCTAGAACTTCCGTTCAATCAGAGAGATGATGGCTCGACTTTTAGGTGTGTCCCGTTTGGGGATATTTTCTTCAACAGCACATGATTAGCATTTTTCAATGTTTCATCATTTTTTATGCTGAGGGTGGGCTTTATGATTAAAGCAGTGCAAAGTATTATACGAGGACTAGGCTATTCCTCCCGCAAAATCAGAAGTCCCGGTATAATACCCCAGATATCATCACGTACAAAGACCTAGTATGTCAGAAATAGAAAGCCCTTCAAACAAGATTTCAGGGGTTACCTATATATCCGAGAGATGTTCCCCACGAGATAAGTAAGTATTTGATATTTAGGTTTATATCTCGAAAACCAATCTACTAAGCGTGTAAAAACCTACTGGCATATCATCAGTGAGACCGTTTATCACATTTGACTTTCCAATTCTTTAGCGTATTGTGATTGTCTACTGATGTACTATCATTTCCTCTTTTTCACAACAAAACTCATTTTTGATTTTTTGATGTTTTTGGCTTTTTAGATTTTATCATGTTTTTGGATTTTTCAAATTTTCAAAATTTCTAAAATTTTTTTACTCCCCCTAAAATCAAAAATATGTTTCAATTTTTGATTTTCCGGGAAAATTTGAAAATGTACACAATCAACAATACAAAGTAAAATGACAAACTGAAGTGAATTGCTTCAATTCGCCATCCACTTGGCATAAACAATCAGAACTCCCCCTGACAACAAACTATTTTCCCATTATGATTTCAAAACACTTAAGTTTGTTTCAATCAAAATGGTTTTTCCAGAAAATTAGTTTTGTTGAATTCACACATCATGGGGTTTCATCACATTGTTCTTTCAACCACTTGTAAAATCTAACACTTTTAGGTTTTTCACAAATAACCCCGTTCTCCTACAAGCAACTAACCCGGTAGTATGGTGGGACTTAAGTGATAGAAAGTGAATGTATTATCCAACATTAACGTTGCCCTACAAGCAACTAACCCGGTAGTATGGTGGGACTTAAGTGATAGAAAGTGAGTGTATTATCCAACATTAACATTTACTGAAAACCGTTGCATATCCCCTGCAAGGATATGCGTATGTGAAATCCGCCACACATCCCCTACAAGGATGTGGGTATTTGAAAACCGCCTCAAATCCCTTTACAAGGATATGGGTTTACGAAAATCCGTTTACAAGTTTTGTCAGTTTGATTGTCCCCACCGGACGCATGCTTGTTTTAAGAGAAATTAACTCACCTTGGTTTGCTCGGTATGACTAGTTACTTGTCCACACTTAATCAGTCAAAGCCTATGATGTTCATGTACGTTGTTCACATATATCACGTATCCAGCATACACGTTACGCGAGTAGTATACCAGTAAGACACACAGGCTTATACAAGTCGTAACTGTTAATCATGCAATCCATTGATCTATAACGTTTGTCGTAAAGTCACATAACAAGTGTTTTGTTCCCAAACAAATCTACATCCCATGTTCACGACACATATCAACAATCACAGATGTACTGTTTATTTATACGGGTTACGTCAAAGTTCTCATCTGATTAACATTGTTACCATGCAACCGATAGGCTTTTATAATCCAACTACTCAATTCACACAGTTTCGTTCAATGTCATATACATCATACAGTTTCATTGTATCTCATACACATCATACAGGTCCACATAACAATTAATAACCGAGGAGTGTTATATCTATACAACCAAGCCAGAGTTCTCATTTTCAGTCAGTAGGGTTATCACATAACAACAATATCCCATGTACATAACTATCCTTTACCACATACATCACAATCTGCTACCTACAGTTATTGTTCTAGTGTCCGACGAAGAACCCACATATTTCGTCAGAATGAAGAGCGACGAAATCCCCAACCTTCATCGACACATGCTGTGACGAAATACTAAGTTTTGTCGGATTGAAGTGTGTGGCGAAACACTATGTTTCGTCGGATTAAAGTGTGTGGCGAAAGACTATGTTTCATCGGATTAAAATGTGTGACGAAATACTAAGTTTCGTTGAAGGTAACATCAGATAGTTGTTGTGCACCTGCAAACCCTAATGTCCAACTGCTTCAAAGCATCATCTTAATCATCCTCATCATGCTAGCACACATTGGTGAACATATAATAGTCAATTATCCAATCAAATCAGTAACGTAATCATTCATATGGTCTCAACAACAATACAAGATCACATTCAATATTCTAGTATTCCACAATTTACAGAACTTTCATCACTCGCATTCATATATATGAAACATGTGTTGATCTACCAAGAAATCATATAACGATTAAACAATGATGTAAACTAACCGAGGTACAAAATGGAGGTCGGATTGCTCGAGCAGGAGAGGCTTCGAGGGAGGGAAAAAGGTTGCCGTCGATCACCAAAGGATTAGGGTTAGGTAGTTTGCGTTTTTACTGACTTGCAAACATCACGGAACCCTACATATTTATGTGTGTGTGTGACACCCCAGGAAAAGACAGTAAACACCGCAACTTAACTAGCTTCCTCAGTAACCACGCGCTAAATTTCGGGACAAAATTTTCTTAACAGGGGGAGAATGTGACAACCCTCGTAATTACATGTATCCATACGATTATTTAATGATAATTAAAGTGCTTGGTGACTGTGTTGAATTACTTAACTGTTTCCTGATTACTGTGTTATAGTTACATGTGCTTGTTAACATACTAGTCATGTGCAGAAAAGCTACTAAATAGTCCTGAATATTTTCCTAAGTGTTAGGAATTAAAAGTGTTACAAAAATATATATATATAAGACACCTTACGGAACAATTAAACACTCTAACGGAACAGTATCCGACCGAACAACCGGACATGACCCGGGACACTATTTTTTTGTCAAATACATTGTTTTATAATTTTTGGCTAGTCATGATCCCCGTATACCATAACACCCCCTAAATATCAACATACTAATATAAGGAAGTATTATACTTGGATTCTAACTAGTTCTTACCTACTAGTTGCAAAATGTTACACCAAGCCCCCCCCCCCCCCCCCATAACCAAAATCGGTCACCATGGACCCACAAGATCACCAACATATCTTCAAGGATTCATCATATATTTTATTTGGATTATTGCTTGTAAGAATGAACAAAATATGTGAAATGATCTTTAAAAGCATGGAGCTCTAGATTTCTCATCATTCCTCAAGATCACTCTCTCACTTCACTCACTCTCTCTCTCTCTCTCTCTCTCTCTCTCTTTCGGCTCCACCCCAAACCGCCACCATCACCACCCCTAAACCACCATCTTCATCCTTTATTCAAGTCTCATTCAAGTGTAGAAGGTGGATACAAGAGACTTGCATCTTGTGGAGCTTCAAGAAGGGCTTTATTCTAGCTTTTTCATCATCTTTTCTCAACATCTTCTTCACTAGATTCTACCCTAGCCTTGTGCTAGTAGTAAGTTACTTGTACACCTTTGTTCATCTTGTTTTTGTGAGCAAAAGTTGTAGTATGTTAGTATGTTCAAATCACTAAAGAACAAGAACCAAAAGATGAACATAAAGCTTAATATAAAGATGAAACATGATGTATTTATGTTAGTATGAAGTTGTTTTGATTTCGTTGTTTATTACTTGATGATTTACTTGTTAATATTGATTACTAGAAATGTTGTTATTCGCTGAACATGTTAACGGAACCAATATAACTCGCATTAGAATATTAAAAAGCTGAAAACAGGGGCTGGTTGGTGTTTACAGCCAACTTCAGTTGGCTGTAACCAGACCGTAACTTAACGAAAAACTGATTTTCTGAAGCCTAGATTTATGTATTATGAAATACGGTTCTAATGGAACTGGAATCATAATTTTTGGACTTCGTTTACTATTTTTAAAGACCCTTTTTGTAACAGCAACTAAAGCTGAGTTTTTACTGCAGTAAATGGGCGAAATGTTTTTAGTCATAACTTGAGTTCTGTGTTGAATCAGCTCATGAAATTTGTACAGTAGATGACCCCTGATGTATTTGTAATTATCCCATTGGACTTTCATAAATCGGACTTACGATGAATTTTTAATGAATTATTCCGTTGACTGCAGTCAGAAAGTGATGAATCTGATTGCAGTCCGATAAATGAATTTTTATAAAATATTGGTAACGAATTGGATCTTGAGATTTTTACACAATAATATTTGGATCGTTTAAGACCTTCTGTAAAATTTGGGAATTTTTGGAATAAGTTAACTATTTTATTAAAATCCCCGAAAACAGCCCAGTTTTGAAGAATAAAGCTGAAACGACATATGTAGTGATTTGCGTGTCTAAATGTCGGGTAGGTTATCTGAGAATAATCAAACATGTTATGTGTCAATAAAAGTGTTATGTGCAATGTCGTATGTTTGCTTGTGAACGGGAATAGATGGGAAGCTTATATGGGCGTAAACCGTTAAAGTGATGCATGTTATGTGATAAATACGTGTAGGAACTTTGTGCTCTATTTGAAAACCACTAAATGACTAACTGGTAATCATATTAGGACGTGATTGACCGGCCTTGACTGTTAGCTATTTTTGAGAGTCAAACCGAGCAACCAAAGGTGAGTTCACACCCTTACTTAGGCATGGGATTCCCGGTGGTTGGGAATGGGATTAAATAGCTGAGACGGAACTTGTACTTTCACCACTACTAGACTACTTACCTCCGTCCTCGTATTGGGAAGGACGCCAGCGCTAAACCTACGTACTCACTACGTACCACTGTCCTCGGATTGGGAAGGGCACCAGCGCTAAACCTGCATACTCATTACGTACCACTGTCCTCGAATTGGGAAGGACACCAGCGCTAAACCTACATATTTAATATGTACCTCTGTCCTCGGATTGGGAAGGACACCTAAATATACATCTAGTCTAGTGGTTCACAACATGGGGTAGCCCCCCACCGTTTATGGTTTGGGAAAATAAGGAAAGTTGATTTAACCTGCAGTTGCAAACAAACTCATAGCTCCTAAAAACTACTTTATAACAAACACCTACTGTGAACTCGCTCAACTTTGTTGTTGATTTGTTGTTACATGCCTTGCAGGTCGTTAAGTACTTATGGAGCTTGCGCGAGGAGGAGGTCGTTGTGGGATATGGACTATTATGTCCCGTGCTTAATAAATAAACTTTATGAACTTATAGAACTATGTTTTGGTTGTTAAAGTTATGAACTATGAACTTATGTTTTGGACTTACGTCTTATGCTTCCGCTGTTAACTTAAAGTCGGTTACTTTCTTTTGGTCACCAAATGTATTGTGGTTGGTTTATTTACTTAATTACGTTGTTCAATATGATTGGTGGCTCGATCCTGGTCATGTCACGCCTCCAAGCGGTGATACTCCGCATGGTGGATTTTGGGGGTGTGACAGTGTGCGCATCCTAGTTTAGTTAGGGTTGGGCTCAGTTGGGCCATGTGAAGTCTGGGCCGAAGACCCATAGCAACAGGGTATTACCCAATACTCACTCACATTCACTTACGAATCTCTTAAATAAAACTTAACGAATTTAACATACGTGCAAACATGAATTAGGTGTAAAACAGGTCGTTCCAGTAGTGGTTCGGGACGGGTTGTCACACCTAAGACACCTCCTGCAGCATTGATAGTGATAATCTTTTCAATAGACACTATTGGATTTGTGACTGGTTTGTGAAACATTGTGAAACATTTCCAAGCCTCCTGCATCTCTGTGTTCAATAATATTTCTGCTTATTGGAGAGAGTGGCCTTTCAAGTTTTTCTTCTTGTTTGTTCTAGTAGTAGTGCTTCAAGTGTTCATCAGGGTACATAATTGTATGTAAATCACCTTTCATCACTTCGAATTCTTTGAGTTTTCCATCTGAATCTTCTCCAATCACTTTTCTTGGCCTTTTTGAGGATGCTACTTCATATTCCATTCTTTTCTTCTCTTTTATATCCAACTGTTTGCTGAATTCTGTTTCACCTGTAAGAGCTATAGAAGATGATTGAACTGGAACAGCTCCTTGCACTGGCACCTTTGTTGTGTCTGGCTTTGGAATATTTGTTGGAGGACCCATGAGTAACTTTGGCTTACTAGGAGGAGGACCCATGGGTTGCTTCTGTTTTTGTGTTGTTGAAGTTTCTGATTGTTTGGTTGGATCTTCTTGAGTGACTTCTGGTTGTTTGAATTTTTGTTGAGGAGTTTCTGGCTCTCCTGTATGTTTTTCTTGTGGAATTGGAGCTTTCAGTTCATGAAAATCAACTTTTGCCAGTCTGGCAACATTGTACTGCAACCTCTTTACTAACAGATAAATATCAGCAAGAGTTTGAGCATTTGTTTCTTCTTGTTTCTTCATTCTCTGAAATTCCAGTTTATTTTGATCTTTCTGTGCAGACAATTCCACCATCAGCTTTTTAAAAGCCTCAGCCATGCTGCTGTTGTTGTCTCTGAGGAACTGAATTTCTTCAAGGATTCTTCCTAAACTTGAGCTTTCCCCTGCACTTGCAACCTCAGCCATCTGTCTCTTGATTTCTTACAGTTCTTTGAGAGCTTTCTTGAATTCTGATGAGCTCTCTCTCTGTTTTCTGATGACTCATGTTGTTTGTTGTGGGCTGCAGTGTTATCTTCTGTTTGTTTTTGTACAGCTTTGACAGTTTCTGATAAGGCTTTAATATCTGATTTTTTATTTCTGATCCCTTCCAGTATCAGATCAAGTTTTTCTTCTGTTGCTGATTTCCCAGTACAAGCAGCTGTTATGTCATCAAGTTCTTTGTGCAGTTGTTCAGTTGACATAGATTGTTGTTCTTCGGTAACAAGAGGAACAACATATGTTCTACCTTTAACACCAGCAGAAAACACATTTTCTGTTGTTCTGAGGTTAAGAGGATTGAAATATTTCATATTCTCTATACCCTCACCAGAAAATTGAAACTCATTCAAATTCTGGTTTTCCTAATATCCTTGAACCTTTTCAGGTTCTCCATGAGTTGTTGAGAAACTCTTAATTTTCTCAGCCAGGTTTCCTTGATCAGTAGACTGATCTCCACCTATTTCCACCACATTTTCCTCCTCAGAATCTGATTCAGAAAATGCGTCTTTGGTTCTACTCACATTTTGTTTTTCAGAAACAGTGCCTCTTTGTGAAATTTCATAATTTCCTTGAATTGAATCATCAGAATCACTCTCAGAATTATGAACAATATTAAGTTTAGAGTGTTGTGCACCTGTTTCTCCCATATGTGAGATTTATGCATGATGTTCTTCTGCCACAGGACTCATGTTCACATCTTCATCAGCTTGATGAGGTTCTGAATCATCCTGTTGTTCCATTCTTGGTGTGCTTGACTCTTGTGTATCATGCTCCATAGGGGATACACTATCAAACACTTTTTTGTTTTGTGGCTTCTTGCTTAACATCCTTAGGTATTCTACTCTGTAAGGTGCATCTTCTGGTATCATATTTATCCTTCTTTCTGACAGAACAGGCACATCATAATCTTACTTCCAAGACCCTACAGCAGTCCAAGGTCTCATGATTTCTGTACTCCACATATTTTCTGATGCTGGAATTTCTAGGTTCCTTTCAGAAAATGCATCAGAAATTATGACTGACAGAAATCTGGGAAAAGGTAGATGTGAATCTATCCTTCCAGTGTTAGTCAGAATTGATCTTCTGATCAGATTAAATATTTCTGTTCCAAAATCAATATTCAACCCACTAATGAGGCGGAACATGATTGTCAAAACATTCATATTTATCTGATCTATACCTCCAATTTTTGATGATAAACACTTGTTCAGAATTTCCATTAACACTTGCCAGAAGGCAGGTAGCTGATTCCTCTTGAATTCACTGATTTTTGAGATCTTTGTCTTGTAACCCATTACTGCATCAAGTAGTGAAAACATATCTTCCTTTTCTGGTGCTTCTTCATAACTTTGGCTTAAGGGTAGTTCCAAACATTCCCTTATTTTCTCCGGTGAGATTGTAATGAAGATATCTCCCCACACATGTGCTGTAAGCTCGATTTGATTTGAGAGTTTGAGAGCCTTTACAACTTGTTGTATAACTTTTTCTGATACCTCTCTGGTCTTTGTGAGAGCTTGAGCTATAGGGCATCTGCTCAGAAATTCAATCAGGATTTGACACTTTGTATCATATTCTTCAATATTGTCGTTCATCGCCTCATTGTTGTTCTTTAATGGAAGAAATTCAGCTTCGGTGATGAGTGGAACAGAGTGTTCAACTGGGGGCATATTGATGTTGATAGCAGCCATTGAGAGTTGAGGTTTTTGTTTCGGAAAAGGGTTTTTAGGGTTTTGAGGAGGAAGGTTGAAGATGAAAGTCTCTGTTTATTAATGAGGTATTTATAGTGTTTTGAGACAGAGATCTTTGAGTGTTTTTAGTGGGTTGCTTGTATTTAAGATGGTTTATGGCACCTTAATGATGGTTTTAATCCGTTTAGGAAACAACCCTTTTTGAAAACCTTTGGTTTATCTCTAATTTAATATAAATCTTTTATTGAAAATCAGAGATTCCAAGGATTTAGCAGATAAACACTAATGTCCAACTTGCACCTTTTCTTCATGTGGGACCCCTTTTGTTGTAAAAAGGTCCAATAAAAACCTTTTTGAGATTGTGTATCTTCCCAAGTTTTTTCTTTTGATGATGTGTATATGAAAATCCTTGAATAAAACTTTGAGAGTTGGATTTTCTTTCGTCAGAATACATTAGATTCATATTTAGAGATTGAATCACCAATTTTTTTTTTTTTTTTTTTTTTTGAGATGAGAGGGAATAAGTAGAGTTTGAAGATTTCACTTACATAGCATTTCTGAACTTCACATCTTCGTTCTGATCTTCAAGAAGTATTGTTTGATACAGTTTTGTTCCATTCCTTTTGAAGATAGATTACCCAGAAAAAATTTAATTTTGACTGAAACTTTTTGAAAGAAAATTTATGTTTTTTTTGCAATTTTCTTTGAATCTGGTTTAAAGCAATGTTTCCTGATATGCCTTCTTATTTTTTTTATTGATTTATCAGATTTTCTGGTTATTTTGAGAATTTTCTGATGTATGAGCAGATTCTGATGATTTAATAGGTTTTCTGATATATCATCAGATTTTCTGATGATTCACCAGATCTATCAGATTTCTTTTGAGCTTCACCAGATTTTCCTTGATTTTTATAAGATATGCTGTTTTTAGTTCCCCCTAGATCGATTGTCATGTTTTGGTGTTTTTTTTAAGAGAAAAGGAAAAAAAACTTATATATTAAGACAAGAAAATATCACTAAACACACACAAAAACAAACAAACAACAATTACTACTCATTGAGCACATTGTATATGCCCTTCACATACAACCAGAGATAGGTTATACGACCACTGTGATTTGTTGATGGGACAAGGGTTGGATCACTTATGTTCTCTTATAGCGTCAGCTTGGCCCTTGGATACCAGCTTCTTACTCCTCCGAAGTCCAGCTGTCTGGTTATCACCTTGGTCACAAATCGAGGGTAGATCAGAAAAGGTTGACGGGTGTGTATGTTTGCTTCTAGGTCTCTCATGAGAAACTTAGAAAAGTTGTATTGTTTTTCCTGTACAACTGCATGAATCACCTCCATCACCCTGTAGGACAGCTCGTTGAAGTGTCCAATCTTCTTAGAGAAGCAGACACTGAGCTGTGTCACCAAGTACTGGAAAGGTGGTATGAAACCAGACTTGCTGATCTGCCTTGACATGTTGTACGTTTGATAGCCCATGTCCCTCAAGGTTTGTTCCACCATTTCCTTATCCAGGAAGGTGTTTTCTTGATCATCACCCAGCTGGAGGACATCTTTGAAAGTTTCCTCCTTAGGGTGATTTTGACCCCCATAACCTTACTTTCTATCCACATAGAAGTGCCTCTAAAGATGATTTCAGCATTCCACCAGAATTCTTGAAGGATTTCTGGATAGATAGTGACATGTGTAGATACAGCAAAGCCTAAGGGACTTCGCATAATCGTGTTGTACACATACATGCAATCTTCCCATGCAAGACCTTCCAGATTAGACCTTAGTCTAAGATTATGATGTCTGTGAAGAGGGAGAGGGAAGTGTGTTTGTCTCATTACTTTTGGGTGAGCCGTTCTAAAATAAGAAATTTCTGATAAAGTGCTTTTAAGGAGAAGATTGTTTGATGTGAAGAAAGTCTTTTTCAGGTTTTTAATATTTATAGATGAAAGTGATAGTTATGCCATAAATGTTATTAACAGCTAAAGATTTTCATTTTCATTTCAATCTCTTAATTTAAGACAATATCTATTGCAGTGAGAATATGACAGTCTTCAAAGCCCCATGTTGTGAGTAAGCATTGAATAGCTAGGCGGCTACTTTCATAGCCCCAATCATTTTTATGCCCCGTGACTCTCAAATTTCTTATGAAAGATGACGTTGCATGCATTGAAAGTATAAGAAAAATTCAATTATCTGCAAAAATTTTCCCTGTGACGGTTGATTTTCTCTGCTGTGACTTTGAATTTATCTTAATGCATGTTACTTTCCCCATTTTTGATTTTTTTTTAAATTTAAACAAAAGAAGAAAAAGAAATTAAAAAACAGACTATTCACAGTTATGAATTTATACACATTTGGGATATGCATGAAGATGGAAACTTCATAAAATTTTCTGATGATCAGTGATTATTCTGATGTTTCAACAAAGTTTCTAATGTATTATCAGAATTTCTGATGATTTCATCAGATTTTCTGATACTTCTTCAGATTTTCTGATAAATCATCAGATTCATTGATGATTTATCAGATCTTCTGATATTCCATCAGATTGATAGATTTCTTTATCAGAAACCTGTTGAATTATTCTTTGACTATCAGAATTTTGATGTTCATCAGTTTGGTTTTCAATTTGTGGCCTTTTGTTTTCTGAAAGATCTTCAACTTCTATGTTAACCATGCCAAGTTTGCTGATTAAAAAATTGTGTCTCTTTTCATCAAGAGGTTTTGTAAAGATATCGGCAATTTGGTTTTCTGTTGGAACAAAGTACAATTCTATGTTACCTTTTTCAACATGATCCTTTATGAAGTGACATCTGATGTCTATGTGCTTGGTTCTAGAGTGATGAACTGGATTTTCTGTTATTGCAATTGCCCTCTTTGAATCACATAGGATTAGTATCTTTGTCAGATTTACTCCATAATCTTTCAGCTGAGTTTGCATCCACAACACTTGTGAACAGCAACTTGCTGCTGCTACATATTCTAATTCAGCTGTTGATGTTGCAACACAGTTTTGTTTCTTACTTGCCCAACATACCAATTTTTCTCCCAATATTTGACATGCAACAGATATGCTTTTTCTGTCAATTTTGTAACCAGCATAATCTGCATCTGTATATGCAATTAGTTCAAGATTTGTATCCTTAGGATACCAGAGACCAGGTTCTGATGTGCCTTTTAGATATTTAAAAACCCTTTTTACAGCTTTTAGGTGGGATTCTTTAGGATTGCATTGATATCTGGCCAGAAAACATGTTGCAAACATAATATCTGGTCTGCTTGCAGTTAAGTATAGCAATGATCCTATCATCCCCCTATAGGTTTTAATATCTACACTTCCATCTTTATCAGAATCCAATTTGTTCCCTGTTGCCAAGGGAGTTTTTGAAATTGAGCAATTTTCAATTGAGTATTTTTGCAGAATTGTTTTCACATACTTTGATTGACTCAAAAATATTCCATCAATTCGTTGTTTTACTTGTAAACCTAAGAAAAAGGTTAACTCACCCATCATGCTCATTTCAAAGTGGCTAGTCATTAACTTTTGAAACTTTTTACAGAAATTTTCATTTGTTGATCCAAATATAATGTCATCAACATATATTTGGACTAACAAGGTGTGACCTTTGTGTGTTTTGAGGAAAAGTGTTGTATCAATAGTACCTTTAGTGAAGCCAAAATTGAGTAAGAAGTTTGAAAGTGTTTCATACCAGGCTCTAAGAGCTTGCTTCAACCCATACAAGGCTTTGTTTAATCTATAAACAAAGTTTTGAAATTTTGGATCAACAAAGCCTTCAGGTTGATGCTCATAAACTTCTTCCTCAATCTTACCATTCAGGAATGCAGATTTCACATCCATTTGATATACTTTGAAGTCTTTGGATGCAGCATAAGCAAGAAAGATTCTTAATGCTTCTAATCTGGCCACTGGTGCAAAGGTTTCATCATAGTCAATACCTTCTTGTTGACAATAACCTTTGACCACTAACCTTGCCTTATTCCTAGTGATTATGCCATTCTCATCTGATTTATTTCTGAATACCCATTTTGAGCCTATGACTGATTTGTCATTTGGCTTAGGCACCAGATCCCATACCTTGCTCTTTTCAAACTGATCAAGCTCTTCTTGCATTGCTTGTATCCAGTCTGAGTCATTTAGAGCTTCTTTGACAGATTTGGGTTCTATCTTGTTTAAGAACCCAGCAAATGCACATTCATGTGCTGTTGCAGATCTTGTTCTTACAGCATCTGCTGGATTTCCAATGATGTCAGAATGAACATGTCCTTTTATCCATCTCAACTAGTTGTGAAAAGTTGTTAGTTCGGATGGATTTGAAGTTTCCCCCTGAACAGTTGTCTCAGTTGCATGGAATGTATTATAATTTTGACTGTCAGACATATTTTCATTGTTCTGATTCAAGATTTCTGATGCATTTTCCATTTGTTCTGCAGGGTTAGTACATGAATTATCTATTGATTTGTTTGTAAGGGATTTATCATGTTCTAAGAATTCTTCTGTTATCATTTCAAAAAGATGTTCATATTTTTCTTGTTTGTCAGAAAAGTTTATTTCCTTCATATATTCATCAGAAACTTCTGTTTCTGATGAGTCCTCAAAAGATACATATAAACTTTCTCTGATTGTCCTTGTATTTAGAATAATTTTTTTTAAGCTTTTGAGGACAAAGAATAAGGGGCTGTTTGGCTAAGCTTATTTTTTTGACTTATTTGCTTATTTGAAAAGCAAATAAGTCATAATGGAATGACTTATTTACTTATTCCTCTCACATAATAAGATAACCCAAACACCTTTTAACTTTTCAAAAAGTAAATAAGTAAATAAGTCACTAAAATGAGCTTAGCCAAACAGCCCCTAACTAAGAAAAATACCATTCTCTGCTTTTCTGTCAGATTTCTCAAGGCTTTCAAAATCATTGAAAACAAAACATCTAAAAACCAAATGTATGCAAAAATTTTACACCTGGAATTCTTTCATTTATAATGTTGTAGGGTGTTTTATTGTGCCTTTTGTTGATTATGGATCTGTTTTGGGTAAAACAAGCATTTGCTATTGCTTCTGCCCAAAAATGAGTGGGCATTTTAGCATAAGAAAGCATTGTTCTGGCTGCTTCCACTAAGGTTCTATTTCTTCTTTCTACCACCCCATTCTGTTGGGGTGTTCTGGGAGCAGAAAAGTCATGAGAGATTCCTTTACTCACAAGAAAGCTCTCAATTTTTGAATTCTTAAATTCTGTTCCATTGTCTGATCCGATCCTTCTAACTGTTAATTTTAATAGATTTTCAAATTTTTTGATGAAATTAATGATCAGATCAGGAGTTTCACTTTTCTTTCTTAAAAATTCTACCCTTGGATCCATATGTAAAAGTTCAAAATTTTGTGTTATAGAAGACTCAGAAATTGATTTGTGTGAGCTTCTTTTGGATTTTCCCATTTCACAAGCTTCACAAATTTTATCCTTCTTTGAGGATATGAAAGGTAATCCTTTTACCAGGCCTTTGCTTGCTAATTTGCTTAGATTTTGGAAATCTAAGTGGGCTAACCTCTTGTGCCACAACCAACTACTACCGTTGTTAATTTTTGAAAATAAACATAATTTTGGATGTTCATTTTCTTCTTTGAAATCAAAATAGTAGATTGATTGTCTTATCCTTTTTCCACTTAAATAAATTTTATTATCATCCATACCTATTAACAAGCATTTTTCTGGTAAAAAGGTTACCTGAAAACCTTTATCACGGAATTGACCACAACTTAGCAGATTGTACTTTAAGCCTTCTACATAGGCTACTTTTTCTTTGGTCAAACATTCATACCTTATGCATCCATATCCCATAATCCTCCCTTTTACTCCATTCCCAAAATTTACCATTTTATCCAGTTTTGAAACAAAGTTACTGAGTAAGCTCCTGTCCCCAGTCATGTGCTTGGAGCTTCCAGAATCGCAGTACCAGATCTGTTGCACATGATGGTCCTGAAATAGAAAAATTAGAGGGTTTTTGGTACCCAGACTTGCTTGGGTACTCTTTCTGCTGAGATTTTAATCAGATTATTTTCTCTTGATGGTCTTTCATTAGAATATCTGTTACATGCTGAGCCATGAACATATTTTTCACTTTTCTTTTGGAGATGGTGTTGAACAAGCTTCAGTATGTCGACACACATACAAGATTCAGAATTTATTTCTTGTGATGGAATGATTGGATAATTTTGAAACAATGAGTGAACTGCTTCTGGAATATTTAGAGATTTTTTTTATTCACTCCATTTTGCTTTAAAGTTGGGTTTTTCAAAAGAGTATTCAGAACTGGTTGATTTGCATGATCCTGAATCAGATTCTGATGTATGTTTATCAGAAATCTGATGTGTTGCTTTCACAAAGATGGTGGGTTTAATTTCACTTGTTTTCACATACCCTAAACCCTCTCCTTTGTTCTTTGGTGTGGGCTCAATAAAGTTTTTGAATTCCTTAGCTTGTTGAAAACCTGCTACATTAATTTCCTTATCATGAATTTTCTTGTAAAGATCTTTTCTTTCCTTTTCATAAAATTCAATTTTAGCTTTGTGATCTAAACTTTCTTCTATTAGTAATTAGTTTTCAAGTATAATTTTATTCATGGTCCTTTGCAACTCATCAGATTTTTTACTATCTGATTTCTGTTTATCTTGCAGATTTAGAAAATCTAACATGAGCTTGTTTAGCTTGTGTTCAAGATCAAGATTATCTAAATTTACCTTCTGTCCTGAAGTTTCTGGTAGTTCATCAGAAAGTGCCATAAGGCAGAAATTAGCCATCTCTTCTTCTTCATCAGAAGAATCATCAGACAGCCATGTATTTGTCCCTACAATCAAACTGACTTGTTGTTGCTTCTTTGCTTCTTCCAACTTCTTCTCATAATATGCAACATCCTTCAGTTTCTTGATTTTGCATTCTGATGCATAGTGACCTCTTTGTTTGCATTTATAACACACAACTTCAGCCTTTCCCTTATCCTTAGATCTACCTTCTTCCCTAGATCTTCCATCCATCCTCCCTCGGTCACTTTTCTGGTATCTTTGGCCTCCTCCCCTCAATCTCTGCTCAAAGGTTTTAGTGAGCAGTGCAATTGCTTCAGCAAAAGCTGAAAAATCTGATGACGTATCAGAAATTTCAAGATTTTGACTGTTTGAAGATTGTGGATCATTGGTGGGTGTTCTTTGTGAGTTTGAGATTAAGCTAATGATCCCCCTCTTTGAATGGATTCTTCAAATATTTCTTCTTCTCTGGGGACCAGAATGCTATATAAGTCATGAAGACTCATATTACCTAGCTCTAAGGTTGAGGACAAAGTCATGGTTAGACTTCTCCATTCTCTAGGTAAGGCATCTAGAAATTTTATGTTTCTTTCATCATTTGATTTTGTTATCCCAAATTTCTTTAGCTCATTCAAAATTTTTGTAAATCTTTGATATGTTTCATTTAATCTTTCATTAGGTAACCTTTTGAATCTCTCATATGAGGAAACATTGTTTGTTCTTTTGATTCTTTTCATCCTTTCTCCTCATTCACAAAGATTTTCCAACTGATCCCATATTTCCTTAGCTGATGCACATGCATCAACTTGAGAAAATATGTCATTAGGGATAGCCATTATTAAAAGTGACTTTGCCCTTTCATCTGCAGCCACCTTATCCTTGTCTTCTGGGCTCCAAAGTGTTTCACTTTTGGGAGCCTGGGAGGCAGGGATTCCTGGTGATTGATCAGTTACTGGAATAGTTGGTATTTCAGTCATTGGTACATGTGGACCCCTTTCAATGAATTGAAATAGAGCTCGGTCATGACCATTAAGGAAATTGACCATCCTGATTTTCCATTGGGGGTGTTCCTCTCTGACCAGAGTCGGAGGTTTAGACATTGAACCAATGTTAAAAGTATTATTCCATGTTTGAAAGCTGGCCATATTTAGAGAAAAGAAGATGAGCGATTGGTCGTTTGAAAATGATTTTTTCAATCTGCTTTGATACCAATTGTTGGTCCCAGTTTGGACTTAAAAACTTCTTTTCACGTAATATGGCAAGTGATTTCAATAGATGTGAAAATAGTGTGCGGAAATAGAAATTAGACTTTCAAGAAACAAGACCTACAGAATTATCAAGTTTATATCACTTTGAAACAAAATGGTTTACAAGGTGATTGTAAGATTATTATCTATTACAAATGAATACTTGAATTCTGAGGTGAAAGGACAATGGAGTTTGTAGTATGTATTGAATGCTAGGCTTAACTCATTGTTCTCCGCTTGATGAGCCTTCTATTTATAGACGGCTTGGATACATGAATAAACATTTGTTTATTCATGTATAAGTCCTGCAAAAAGTATCTCTTTGACATATTCATTGAATCCAACAATCAAGTTGCCTTTGTAATCATGATATCCAATAATGTCAAGTTACTTCGGTTATTGTGGCAGGATAGAACTGATTTTTAGACAAGTGGGGTTTTTATCATAATTTCTGATAAACCACTTCATCAGAAATTCTGTTGAACAAATCATCAGAAAATCTGATGATCAGAATCGTCAGAAACTGATGATATTTCTGTTAGTGCATACATCTGTCGTCTTCGTCTTATATCGAGTCTCGGGTTCGTTGCGGATCTGAACAAGCATGACATCACATAGGTGACATCATTGATGACATCACAACTTGGAATGCATGAAAAAGTTTGAAGGCTGTCCGTTTGAAAATGTCATGTTTGGTGCTGTCTGTTTGAGAGTGTTAGTTTGTAAAATGTCATGACCGTTTGAGCATGTAACAGTTTGAAAGGGGTGACAGTTTGAATGGTGGTGTGTCACTTTCAAACGGTCAGGGTCTCTTCCTATAAATACTCTTCAAACTTTCATCATTTGTAACTTTCTGGCCAGAGCAACGAAGTGCTGCCGAAGTGTTGTCAGGTTGTAAAACATTGTGAAATCAATTATACAACAGTTTAAAGTGTATTGCTTGCTGAATTGAACTCAGTTTCTTAGTTTCCGCCTCTGAAACTGAGATAAACTCTTCTAAACGACTCGTTCGGGTCTGAAAACGATCCTACAAGTGGTATCAGAGCTTAGGAGGAAGAGTTCATACCAATTCAGTTGTTTTTTCTATCTTCTACACCTTCTTTTCAAAACTGAACAAGTTTTCACGGATAAAATCGGCTAAAACTTTCACAATGTGTGCGTAATGGTGTTTTAACAAACCCTTGAGAATATTGGACCTAAACTCAAAGTAAAAGTGGTAAAAATGGCTTGAAAGTTGGTGACCGTTTGAACGAGTCCATCACCTGTCCGTTTGAAATTGATCATGACCGTTTGAAATCTGCACATTACCGTTTGAAAATGGACTGACCGTTTGAAACTAGACATGACCGTTTGAAACTAACCTGACCGTTTGAAAGTTGCCAACATGACAGTTTGAAACATGGTTCCCGTTTGAAAGTGTTTCAGTCTTCACGTGATTGTACATCGAGTTGTGTATAACATTTTACGAGGTGTTAGTAATTGGAAAAGGAAGTCACGAGTTTGTGTGTCAGTCGCATGTGAATTGGGGTCACAAACTTGATAAAGTGTCTCGGTTCTACAAGTGGAAAAGAATTCACATGTTTGTGCATTGAATTGTGTGAAACTTTAAAAGAATGTTGTCGGTTTGCATGTGTTGTTGCCAGCTTTAGTGAATCATTAATCGAGGATGTCAGTCAGTCACATGTTGTTTTTGTTCAAGGTTGCATGTGATTATCATAAAGGAGTGTCGACCACTTTCATAGTGATGTATTAAAGGTTGTCGGCATTTATAAGTTCAAACAATTGCATGTGATCAGACATACATTGAGGTCCAATCAAACTATGTTTTCGGTTTAGTGGGTTTAGCAGTCCAAGATTTAAACAATTTAGTAATATTGGTTGTTGTTTGGGTGGAGTTTGCGGCTCAATCTGATTAGTGGTTAGGTTGGTCAAATAGTTTTTCCTTGAGAAACATAAGTGTTCATGTGATATGTATTTTGATCTGATCATAGGTGTCCAGCCCATGTGATTGGTTCATATCATCGGCCCAATTGTTTGATTCCATAGTGACAGCTCTTATCAAAGTGAAAGAGGTCAAATTAAAGTGTTGATTGTCCATTGAATCACAGCCAAATCAGATTGATTTGTATATCAGCCCAATCATTTCGGATTGCTTGTTCGGCCCTATCACAGTTTGAATTTGATCCGGGTCAAAGCTGTCCGCACAGTGTGTCATCTTTCTGTCCGAACAGAATATTCACCAGTTCGAGTACCAGTCTTATCCTGTTAATTGATAAATCTTTAAACTGATTGTGTTTTTGTTTGTTTTGTTTGTCAGGTATTTTTACAAGGTGATACAAATCATTTGAAAATCCGAAACATGGACGAAGATTTCTACAACGCATTCGCTACCCCAGTAACCCCGCTTTCTCTTGCACAGAACACGATGTTGGAAAACTAAACAGGCACGATGCAAAAGCCGCCTAAACTCATGAACATCGAAGAGTACAAAAGTTGGGAAGAAAAGTTTGAAAATTGGGTGCAAGCCAATTATCTAGATGCATGGGAAAATGTCGAGACAAAATACGTTAGACCGATGAATGATGATGAAGAGAAAATTCCAATTAAAAATCTGAGTGCTGAAAACCGGAAGAAATACAAAGATGAGAAGATGATGTTAAGTCTTATTCAACAAGCAGCTAAAGAAGACATCCTGGTTTTATTACAACATAATGGAACATCTTATTCAATATGGAAAGCATTAAAGTCAAAATTTCATGGCAGTGAGGAAATGGTCAAGAACGAGAAGTCATTACTGAAAAAAGAGTTTGATTTGTTCCGAGGTTTGAAGAATGAGAGCACAAAGCAAATCATTGAAAGATATTGCAATCTGCTTGCTAACATGAAGAGGTTGAAGATCAATAAAGACAATGAGGAATTGATTGAAAAATTATCAGATGCGTTACCGTATGAAACGTGGGGTACTTATCTCATGATGCTCAGAAACCTGAAGGTTTTAAAGATTTGACACTGAGCAAGTTTATCGAAAAGATTGAAGCTCAGGAGATGGAGCAGAGAAAGGTTATAAGAATGAAAGATTTCGATGGTGAACAAGACATTGGTCTTTACTACAAAGGTGGTGTTAGTGATAAATCCACCAACTTGTCACCGAAAGTTCAAACAACATTCAATGCAAAGAGTCCATCTGAAAGTTCATCCAAAGGATCAAGCAGCAACACAAGTTTTTCATCATATCCATCTTTTGATCCGAACATTTCAACAACAAAGAATGGCAAGAAGCTTCAGTGCAACATTGTACTGAATTTGGAGAATGATGAAGACTATTCAGTAGAAATTGCTAAGAGTCACATGTCTTTGTTGGGAACTGTATTGGAATCTTATGGTAATTTTGTTGCAGGTCGGATCGGGAATCCAATGCTGACAAAGGAAGATTACGACCAGATTGATGCTGAAGAGATGGAGCTGATGGACATAAAATGGTGCTTGGCCAGCGTGTTGAGGAGAGCTGATAAATTCAAGCAAATCACTGGAAGAGATGATCTTCGTGAGGCTGGTGTTTCTACTTTAGGTTTTGACAAATCTAAAGTCACTTGTTTTCGTTGCAGGGAGAAGGGTCACTTCAAGAGGGAGTGCACCAATCGCGAAGCAAGTGGAGCTCAGAATCCTTTTAACAACAACAATGATTACTACCGAAAAGCCATCTACCATCAAGTTGCTCAGCAACCATCTCAACAACATCAACATCAAGCACAAACTGCACAAGGAAGGAATGTGATTGAAGACTCTGGAAAGAGAGCTTGTGTGGTTAATCAAGATTCTTCAAAGAGAGCTGATGGTAGTACCTTGATAATAGATCAAGATGATGAAAAATTGCCTGAAGGTTTTAGCTGGGCAAATTTCAATTGGGATGATTATGTTTCAGACAAAGATTCAAGTCACAAAGCGTATGTTGCTCGAGTTGAAGAGGACAGTGATGATGATACTGAGTATTGGGCGAGAAAATTCGATGCTGATATGAAACTGATTGCAGAAAGTGACAGTGAAGATGAAAAGGTTAAAAAGAAGAAGAAAAAGGTCAAAACACCAGTCAGTAGTGATGATGAAAATGTACCAGTGATCAAGCAAAGGATGAAAGACGTTCCAAAGTTCAAGGTTGATGAGGAAGTTGATGCTAAAAAGATTCCGATGAAATGTGAAAACTGTGAAGCCATAAAAAAGCAGAACAGCACATTGATCTATAACTTGAACAGTTTGAAGGAATCTTATGATGTGTTGAACAAAGCGATGAATCAGTATAATCAAACAAGTGAAGAACAAGTTACAGCAATGAAGACACTTCAGGGTGCTTTTATGACGAAGCAAAAAGTGGTGAACAACTACATTGAGAAGTGTGTTGTGCTAGAACAAAAGCTGGAGTTGCAAAGAATTGAGACTGAAAGAGTAAATCGTTTGTTGAAAAGTTATTCATGTACTTCTTATGTCATTGACAGGATTTATCCAACTGTTGAAGGCATGAAGGCATTTGAAGAGGATGAAGTAATTGAAGAAAAAAATGCTGAAAAAGTCTCTGAACAAAGGACTCCAGAAGAGAAGACTGACAAGAAGAGTGACACAAAGAAAAAGACTGACAAGAAAAATTCTGGTAAGAAACAAGGTGTCAGTTACAAAAAGTGTCCACCCCCACTGGAAAATGGATATTTGCCGAGAAATCCAAATTCTGAAAGAGTCCAAAAGGCTACAAATTTACAATGGGAGTCGGAGTCGTCAGTCAATTTGCCATAAAGTATTGATGTTACGTTTATATCATCCGACACTGATCATGAGTCCAAGTTAATAAAGAAAGTGGTTGATCAGGTGTTGGATAAAGATGAAACTAAGGAGTCAAAATTGGGGTCAAACTCAGAGTCAGAGTCAAAGTCTGGTTCTGAAAGTTCGAGTTCGACAGTCAATAGTCCAAAATCTTCGGTTAAAAGGGTTTACAACAAAGAATTCCTGTTATCAAAATCTAATTTGAATGACAAAACATTCAAAGTTGCATATACATTGAATGATTCTGACAAATTATATTCTGATGGGGAATTTCCAATAAGAGGTGTAAAAACTGAGATGATAAAAAAGGTTTTCAAACTTACAGAAATTAATATTTCTGAAATAAAAGATTTAAATCTTAATGGTAAACCTAAATCTTACACCTCAAGAGTTCAACAAAGATTAAACAAGAAAAAAGGTTACAGTTCCGGTTCTGGTTTTCACAAGAAATCAAACCCTAACCGTAATTTCAAAAAGAAAGGTCTTGGATTTATTCCAACAGAAAAACAGAAAAATGAAAAATATGTTCGTGATTTTAAAGCAAAGATGACATTTGTTTCTGGTACATCAGCAGAAGAAGAAGAAGAAGAAGAAAAGAAAGAATTCTGGAGACAATCGAACAAAGAATTCCTTGCGAAGAAGCAAGAAGAAAAGAAGATGACTAAGCAGAAGAAAGATACGAGAATCTGTTTCCAATGCAACAAAGTTGGACATATTGCCAGGGAGTGTTCAAAGGCAATACAATCAAAACAAGGAGTTTCTCGTAAACTAAAAGAGAAAGAAGTCGAGTTTGAACCACCAATTGACAGAACCAAACTGTTTAAAAATTTGATTTTTGAGATTGGTGAATGTTCAAACAGGTTTTATAAGAAAAAGGGAAATCTTGACAACCAGAAATGGGTTGTTAAGAAATTGGTTGATAGTTCTAGCGATGATTCTGATATGTCAAAATCAGAGGAGCTATCTTCTGGCGATGAATCTGATTCCACAAAATCAGAGGAGCCACATGTTGTTTCAAAAGGAGAAAATCAGTTTCGATAGTGGATGATGTGAATTTTCCATCACTTCGGGCTGAAAATTATAAAAAGAAAATTGGTAAAGTTAAGATTTCAAACCAATTTTATGATGACAAAAAGGTTTTCGATGTTGAAAAAACTTTTAACTCAAAAGTTCACCATATTTTTGGAAAAATGATTGACAAGAAGGTCAAAGGAGTTAAAGAGTTTTACGAGAAGAAGACGAAGAAAGATAAAGTTGAACCATCCCTGGTTTGTGACTGGGATGGTACATACTACGAACAATAAGTCTCTGGACTTGCCGGAGCTCCCAGGTTGGTAAGAGTGGAGCAGTAATCGGCATCTATCTTTCTTGGTTGGTAATCATACAAGTGGTATAATTGGTAAAGTTCAGGTGATATCATTTAAATTGTTAGTTTTCTACAAGTGGTTGATGAGGGAACTTACAAGTGGTTGAAGAGGTTTACACTTACAAGTGGTAAAATCAAGGACTTTAAGTTGTACTTGCATTTTCCTACAAGTGGTTAATCAAGGTCATTAGTTTGAACTTGATTCGACCATACATTCAAGTGATTGATTGAGAAGCAAGATGATGAACAAAACCCCAACTTTACAAGTGGTAAAATAAAACTTATTTTCCGGAAAAACCATTTGATTAAAACAAACTTAAGTGTTTTGAGATCACAATGGGAAAATAGTTTGTTGAAAGGGGGAGTTCTGATTGTTTATGCTAAGTGGATGGAGAATTGAAGCAATTTGATACTAGTTGTCATTTTTTTGTACAGTTTGTTTTCAAATTTCCTAAAATGTATTTGCATTTTAGGGGGAGTAAGAAATTTCAGAAAATCCAAAAACATTTGAAAATTTGAAAAAGACAAAAACATGATAAAATGAAAAATGAGTTTTGTTGTTCAAAAAGAGGAAATGATAGTACATCAGTGGACTATCACAACACGCTAAAGAAATGGAAAGTAAAAATGTGATAAACGGTCTCACTGATGATGTGCCAGTAGATTTTTGCACATTTAGTAGATTGTGACGAGATATAAACCTAAATTCAAACTTGCTTATATCGTGGGGAAACATCTCTCGGATATATGGGTAACCCCCGAAATCTTGTTTGAAAGGTCCCTCTTTCTGAGATACTAGGTCTTTATACTCAGTGATATCTGGGGTATTATCCCGGGACTTCTGATTTTACGGAAGCAATGGCCTAGTCCCCGGAGAATACTTTACACTTGCTTGAAACATAGCGCTGCCCTCAGTAAATTGATGAAACAATAAAATTGATAGTCATTGCTGTTGTAAAAAAGATCCTCTAAAGGGGACACACCAAAAGTCGAAGCCGTCATCTCTCTGCGTATACGGAAGTATCGACCTGAGCTCTCACGGCCCTCGCAAATTAACCCCTTACAGATATCATCTATGGTATACTCACCTGTAAGACTGAATATTGGGATCTGGATACGGGAGTATATTCTGAGGTGGGACACGCGATTAAGTTTAAGTGCTTAAGACATTAATCTCGTATCTCGAAGCAATTGAACTTTGTGTGAGAATTTAAGTGGATCAGTATACTGACAATCTATGTGAATCGTTTAGAGCTTAAAATGAAATCAAGCTTAATGGTGTTAGTGATTTGTCTCAAAAACTGATATGATCCTCTTACGCAAACTCACAAAAATAGTGTCTGTAAATAGTTCTTTATTGCATTTCATTCTATTCATAAATCCAAAAAGATTTTAGTGTGTTTTAGCATAATTTTTGAAAAATTCAAAAAGATTTTCGACAACTGGTGTTGGAGAGCTAATTTTCAAAATTTCGAGTGCTAAACATGACGAACAGGTTTGGGAAAGTATTTGTTTGAAGATGTTTGAAATGTAAATGATATTTCTGCAAGTGGTTCATCACAGACTATAAATGTTGAATCATTTTAAAATTTGCTCTACTAGTGGTCATCAGAAAATTTATTTTTGGGTAGAGAATGTGCAGGTTATTTGAATGATAGAGAGTTAGGTTCCAATACCTGAAGACTTTGTGATTTCAACATGCCAGACTGCGATCCCAGCATATCAAAAGGGGGAGTCTGAAGACATTCGAGTAAAGATTGTTCGTGGGAGTTTGTTGATGATGAAAAGAGAAGAAAGAAGATTTGAGGATTCTTACAACGTCAGACACTTCAAAGAGTTCGAGAGGACTGATAAAGACTGAAGATGCGAAGACTCGACACTTAAGACTCGTCAACATCTGAGGGGGAGTCTGTTAGTGCATACATCTATCGTCTTCGTCTTATATCGAGTTTCGGGTTCGTTGCGGATCTGAACAAGCATGACATCACATAGATGACATCATAAATGACATCACATAGGTGACATCATTGATGACATCACAACTTGGAATGCATGAAAAAGTTTGAAGGCTGTCCGTTTGAAAAGGTCATGTTTGGAGCTGTCCGTTTGAGAGTGTTAGTTTGTAAAATGTCATGATCGTTTGAGCATGTAACAGTTTGAAAGGGGTAACCGTTTGAATGGTGGTGTGTCACTTTCAAACGGTCAGGGTCTCTTCCTATAAATACTCTTCAAACTTTCATCATTTGTAACTTTCCGGCCAGAGCAACGAAGTGCTGCCGAAGTGTTGTCAGGTTGTAAAACATTGTGAAATCAATTATACAACAGTTTAAAGTGTATTGCTTGCTGAATTGAACTCAGTTTCTTAGTTTCCGCCTCTGAAACTGAGATAAACTCTTCTAAACGACTCGTTCGGGTCTGAAAACGATCCTACAATTTCATTAGAAATATCATCAGATCTATCAGAAAGACCTTCTCTGATAATCTTCTTCAGCTCTTGATCAACTTGTGATACTTTGAAGTACATATTGTTGCTTTCAGTTGTCCTATCCGATCTTCTTCTTCTTGTGGTGATCTTCAGGACTTTTATCTTCTTCATAGATCAAGCTGAATCTGATTTTCTTCAATACTTACAAATAAAGTTTCCTAACACACCATTGTGAACCTTACACCTTTTTTACTCTCTGATCGAGGTTCTCGGCATTCTCTGATCGAGGTTCTCGACATTGAAAAATCTTCGTAAACTAAATCACACGTGTAAATGTTGACATTTAAGAGATATACAGTCAAGAAAATCAAAATCAATGGTGAAATATATGCGGATTAGACACCAAAAAATAAACACTCAAAAAATAGCTACAATTTAAGGTATGTGTTTAGTGACGGCATCAGACTCCTAATTGATGGAGAAAGGTCTGGTGGCAAGAAAAGCTACTTCCAGGAGGTTGTCAAGTGTTTTCGCTCGACGATTCCATTCTTGGGTGGTTGGTTTGGCCGTTGTTCCTGTAACTCGAATCCTAGCCCGTTATATCCAATTTTAGTGTTACACTATTGTGAACCTAACGCCTTTTTTACTCTCTAATCGAGGTTCTCGACATTGAAAAATCTTCGTAAACTAAATCACACGTGTATATGTTGACATTTAAGAGATATACAGTCAAGAAAATCAAGAGCAATGGTGATATATATGCGGATTAGACACCAAAAAATAAACACTTAAAAATGGCTACAATTTAAGGAATGTGTTTAGTGACGGCATCAGATTCCTAAATGATGGAGAAAGGTCTAGTGGCAAGAAAAGCTGTTTCCAGGAGGTTGTCAAGTGTTTTCGCTCAACGATTACATTCTTGGGTGGTTGGTTTGGCCCTTGTTCCTGTAACTCGAATCCTAGCCCGGTATATCCCATTTTAGTATTACACCATTGTGAACCTTACGCCTTTTTTACTCTCTGATCGAGGTTCTCGGTATTGAAAAATCTTCATAAACTAAATCACACGTGTATATGTTGACATTTAAGAGATATACAGTCAAGAAAATCAAGAGCAATGGTGATATATATTCGGATTGGACACCAAAAAATAAACACTCAAAAAATAGCTACAATTTAAGGTATGTGTTTAGTGATGGCATCAAACTCCTAATTGATGGAGAAAGGTCTGGTGGCAAGAAAAGCTGCTTCCAGGAGGTTGTCAAGTGTTTTCGCTCGACGATTACATTCTTTGGTGGTTAGTTTGGCCGTTGTTCCTGTAACTCGAATCCTTGCCCGGTATATCGCATTTTAGTTTTACATCATTGTGGACCTTACGCCTTTTATACTCTCTGATCGAGGTTCTCGGCATTGAAAAATAATCGTAAACTAAATCACACGTGTATATGTTGGCATTTAAGAGATATACAGTCAAGAAAATCAAAAACAATGGTGATATATATGCGGATTAGACACCAAAAAATAAACACTCAAAAAATAGCTACAATTAAAGGTATGTGTTTAGTGACGGCATCAGATTCCTAATTGATGGAGAAAGGTCTGGTGGCAAGAAAAGCTGCTTCCAGGATGTTGTCAAGTGTTTTCGCTCGAAGATTCCATTCTTGGGTGGTTGGTTTGGCCCTTGTTCTTGTAACTCGAATCCTAGCTCGGTATATCCCATTTTAGTGTTACACCATTGTGAACCTTACGCCTTTTTTACTCTCTGATCGAGGTTCTCGGCATTGAAAAATCTTCGTAAACTAAATCACATGTGTGTATGTTGACAGTTAAGAGATATACAGTCAAGAAAATCAAGAGCAATGGTGATATATATGAGGATTAGACCCCAAAAAATAAACACTCAAAAAATAGCTACAATTTAAGGTATGTGTTTAGCGACGGCATCAGACTCCTAATTGATGGAGAAAGGTCTGCTGGCAAGAACATCGGCTTCCAGAAGGTTTTCAAGTGTTTTCGCTCGATGATTCCATTCATGGGTGGTTGGTTTGGCCCTTGTTCCTGTAACTCGAATCCTAGCCCAGTATATCCCATTTTAGTTTTACACCAGTGTGAACCTTACGCCTTTTTACTCTTTGATCGAAGTTCTCGGCATCGAAAAATCTTCGTAAACAAAATCACACGTGTATATGTTGACATTTAAGAGATATACAGTTAAGAAAATCAAGAGCAATGATGATATATATGCGAATTAGACACCAAAAAATAAACACTCAAAAAATAGCTACAATTTAAGGTATGTGTTTAGTGACGGCATCAGATTCCTAATTGATGCAGAAAGGTCTGCTGGAGAGAAAAGCTGCCTCCATAAGGTTGTCAAGTGTTTTCGCTCGACGATTCCATTCTTGGGTGGTTAGTTTGGCCCCTTGTTCCTATAACTCGAATCCTAGCCCGGTATATCCCATTTTATATTTACACCATTGTGAAACTTTCGCCTTTTTTACTCTCTGATCGAGGTTCTCGGCAGTGAAAAATCTTCGTAAACTAAATCACTCGTGTATATGTTAACATTTAAGAGATATACAGTCAAGAAAATCAAGAGCAATGGTGATATATATGCGGATTAGGCACCAAAAAATAAATACTCAAAAAATGGCTACAATTTAAGGAATATGTTTAGTGACGGCACCAGATTCCTAATTGATGGAGAAAGGTCTGGTGGCAAGAAAAGTTGATTCAAGGAGGTTGTCAAGTGTTTTCGCTTGACGATTCCATTCTTGGGTGGTTGGTTTGGCCCTTGTTCCTGTAACTCGAATCCTAGCCCGGTATATCGCATTTTAGTTTTACACCATTATGAACCTTACACCTTTTTTAGTCTCTGATCGAGGTTCTCGCCATTGAAAAATATTCGTAAACTAAATCACACGTGTATATGTTGGCATTAAAGAGATATACAGTCAAGAAAATCAAGAGCAGTGGTGATATATATGCGGATCAGACACCAAAAAATAAACACTAAAAAAATAGCTACAGTTAAAGGTATGTGTTTAGCGACGGCATCAGACTCCTAATTGATGGAGAAAGGTCTGGTGGCTAGAAAAGCTGCTTCCAGGAGGTTATCAAATGTTTTCGCTCGACGATTCCATTCTTGGGTGGTTGGTTTGGCCCTTGTTCCTGTAACTCGAATCCTAGCCCGGTATATCCCATTTTAGTTTTACACCATTGTGAACCTTAAGCCTTTTTACTATTTGATCGAGGTTCTCGACATCGCAAAATCTTCGTAAAAAAATCAAACGTCTATATGTTGACATTTAAGAGATATACAGTTAAGAAAATCAAGAGCAATGATGATATATATGCGGATTAGACACCAAAAAATAAACACTCAAAAAATAGCTACAATTTAAGGTATGTGTTTAGTGACGGCATCGGATTCCTAATTGAGGCAGAAAGGTCTGGTGGAGAGAAAAGCTGCCACCATGAAGTTGTCAAATGTTTTCGCTCAACGATTCCATTCTTGGGTGGTTAGTTTGGCCCCTCGTTCCTATAACCCGAATCCTAGCCCGGTATATCCCATTTTAGTTTTACACCATTGTGAACCTTTCGCCTTTTTTACTCTCTGATCGAGGTTCTCAGCACTGAAAAATCTTCATAAACTAAATCACTCGTGTATATGTTGACATTTAAGAGATATACAGTCAAGAAAATCAAGAGCAATGGTGATTTATATGCGGATTAGACACCAAAAAATAGACACTCAAAAAATAGCTACAATTTAAGGTATGTGTTTAGTGACGGCTTCAGATTCCTAATTGATGGAAAAGGTTTGGTGGCAAAAAAAGCTGCTTCCAAGAGGTTGTCAAGTGTTTTCACTTGACGATTCCATTTTTGGGTGGTTGGTTTGGCCCTTGTTCTTGTAACTCGAATCCTAGCCCGGTATATCCCATTTTAGTTTTACACCATTGTGAACCTTACGCCTTTTTTACTCTCAGATCGAGGTTCACGGCATTGAAAAATCTTCGTAAACTAAATCACACGTGTATATGTTGACCTTTAAGAGATATACAGTCAAGAAATTCAAGAGCAATGGTGATTTTTATGCGGATTAGACACCAAAAAATAAACACTCAAAAAATGGCTACAATTTAAGGAATGTGTTTAGTGACGGCATCAGATTCCTCATTGATGGAGAAAGGTCTGGGGGGGGGGGCAAGAAAAGCTGCTTCCAGAAGGTTGACAAGTGTTTTCGCTCGACGATTCCATTCTTGGGTGGTTAGTTTGGCCCTTGTTCCAGTAACTCGAATCCTATCCCGGTTTATCCCATTATAGTTTTACACCATTGTGAACCTTACGCCTTTTTTACTCTCTGATCGCGGTTCTCGGCGTTGAAAAATCTTCGTAAACTAAATCACACGTGTATATGTTGACATTTAAGAGATATACGGTCAAGAAAATCAAGAGCAATGGTGATATATATTCGGATTAGACACCAAAAAAAACACTCTAAAAATAGCAACAATTTAAGGTATGTGTTTAGTGACGGCATCAGACTCCTAATTGATGGAGAAAGGTCTGGTGGCACGAAAAGCTGCTTCTAGGAGGTTGTCAAGTGTTTTCGCTCGACGATTCCATTCTTGGGTGGTTGGTTTGGCCGTTGTTCCTGTAACTCGAATCCTAGCCCAGTATATCCCATTTTAGTTTTACACCATTGTGAACCTTACGCCTTTTTTACTCTCTGATCGAGGTTCTTGGCATTGAAAAATCTTCATAAACTAAATCACACGTGTATATGTTAACATTTAAGAGATATAAAATCAAGAAAATCAAGAGCAATGGTGATATATATGCGGATTAGACACCAAAAAATAAACACTCAAAAAATGGCTACATTTTAAGGAATGTGTTTAATAACGGCATAAAATTCCTAATTGATAGAGAAAGGTCTGGTGGCAAGAAAAGCTGCTTCCAGGAGGTTGTCAAGTGTTTTCGCTCGACGATTCCATTTTTGGGTGGTTGGTTTGGCCCTTGTTCCTGTAACTCGAATCCTAGCCCGGTATATCCCATTTTAGTTTTACACCATTGTGAACCTTACGCCTTTTTTACTCTCTGATCGAGGTTCTCGGCATTGAAAAATCTTCATAAACTAAATCACACGTGTATATGTTGGCATTTAAGAGATATACAGTCAAGAAAATCAAGAGCAATGGTAATATATATGCGGATTAGACACCAAAAAATAAACACTCAAAAAATGTCTACAATTTAAGGAATGTGTTTAGTGACGACATCAGATTCCTAATTGATGGAGAAAGGTCTGCTGGCAAGAACAGCTGCTTCCAGAAGGTTTTCAAGTGTTTTCGCTCGACGATTCCATTCTTGGGTGGTTGGTTTGGCCCTTGTTCCTGTAACTCGAATCCTAGCCCAGTATATCCCATTTTAGTTTTACACCATTGTGAACCTTACGCCTTTTTTACTCTCTGATCGAGGTTCTCGGCATTGAAAAATCTTCGTAAACTAAATCACATGAGTATATGTTGACATTTAAGAGATATACAGTCAAGAAAATCAAGAGCAATGGTGATATATATGCGGATTAGACACCAAAAAATAAACACTCAAAAAATAGCTACAATTTAAGGTATGTGTTTAGTGACGGCATCAAACTCCTAATTGATGGAGAAAGGTCTGGTGGCAAGAAAAGCCGCTTCTAGGAGGTTGTCAAGTGTTTTCGCTCGACAATTCCATTCTTGGGTGGTTGGTTTTGTCACACCCCCAAAATACCACATGCAGAAACACCGCTGGGCGTGTGACATACCAGGATCTAGCCACCTATCACATTGAACCATGCATAGTATTTAATAAAAGTTTCCATTTATTTCATAAAGTAAACTCAAACTCATGCCCAAAACAAATACGTTCAGCGGAAGCATAAGATATATAGTTATTTCAAGTGTTTTAAAAACATAAGTGCAGTCAACATTAAACTTGTATCCAAGAGCTACGACCCATGACCACTCCAGCACTCCCAGATAGCAAGTTCCAATCCATGTACCTAAAGACCTGCAAGCATGCAGAAAAAGTGTGTTAGACAGGCTGGTGAGTTCACAGTTTGTGTAAACCATTAATACTAAGTAAGATTCGTTTAGACAGTTATGTTGATAATAACTCGATACCGCATACGGCCCTTTTTGCCCTTCCCCAATGCTCTATCAAACGTTGGTCATGAATTGAAGTTATTAGTTCACGCCCGTCCTATCCAGGTACGTTGTGTGGGTGCCAAACCTAATAGCGCTATCAACTAATAACCCCGTTTCCCTACAAGCAACAACCGGTACTGATGATGGGACTTAAGTGATAGAGAGTGAGTGTATTATCCAACCATAACGTTTACTGAAAACCGATGCATATCCCCTGCAAGGATAGCGTTGTGAAATCCGCCTCACATCCCTTACAGGGATGTGGGTATTTGAAAACCGCCTCATATCCCCTACAAGGATATGGGTTTACGAAATCCGTTTACAAGTTTTACCAGTTTGATTGTCCCCACCGGACGCATGCTTATTTTGAGAGAAGTGAACTCACCTTGGTTTTCTCGGTATGACTAGCTACTTGTGCACACTTAAACAATCACAGCCTATGGTATTCATATATATATATATATATGATCAGTTTACATTCAATTGATTCGCACATACGGTATATTGATAGCATGCATTTCAATCAGTGATTTTTGAACAGTACTTAGCAGTTTCATACACCCAATCAAGCCTCAGTCCACATGTATGTTTCAAAACACATATTACCATCAAGCGTACAACTCATGACAATCCGTTAATATGTTTCTAAATCAATATTAATCATCATTGACATGCAGTTAACAAAATGATCAGACACAGACACCTATTGTTCATGTGAAGTCCTTCGGCGAAAGTGGAACTCGACGAAACCCCATGTGATGAAACACCATGTGTTTCGTCGAGTTAGCATGTGACGAAAGTCACTATGTTTCATCGTGTGAGGGTTGGACGAAACCCCACATGTTCCGTCATGTTAACATGGGATGAAACTCGCTATGTTTCGTCGGCTATCTTGACAGATTCAACGTTTCATCAAACCCTAGTGTTACAGTTTCTTTATCGCAGCTTACAGATCAATCGGTTTCTGGTTTTATAATGCAAGCATATCATTGTTTTTACATATGATTAGTTTACCAACATCATCATTAATCATCATATCATTAATCATCATAACAGTTAGCATGGATTCATCATTGTAACCCTATAGTTCATCAGTTATGAATAACATCAGAATCACATACAAGTCTAATCTAATAACGATCATAGAAACACGTCATCCCTAATCTCGTAGTCATAGATTGAAAAAGCCGATCAACCAAAGAAGCATCATTCACACGATTCCTTATAACACAATACTACAAGTCTAGATTAATCTATCGATCGGACCAAGACACTAACCGTGGTATTGGGAAGATAAGTTTGATTCACGGGGAAAAGACTTCACAAGAGGAGGGAACTGCCGTCGAACTCCCAGGAGTAGATTAGGGTTTGCTAAAGATGTTTCGTAACTGTTGTGTATGAATATATATTGCCAATCGGACAACTGGGCCTCTCCTGGGCTTCAAAAGGATTTGGGCCGGCGAAACATGTCATGGCGACGAAACCTTCATTTCGTCGGACAAGCTAGTGGCGAAAACTCCCTTGTTTCGTCGGAATGGTTTGTGATGAAACACTTGAGTGTTTCGTCGTGTACGGTATTAGTATGAAAAGGTTTTAATTCGTTCATTCACTATAACATGGCAATTCAACAATCATAGCAACTCTGGTCTTTTAAACAATAACACATCACATAATCAGTTAATCACTAAACAATTTATCCAAACAGAATTGTCACACCGAAAATACATAAATGAAGGAACTTGAAATCTCGGGTTTTCACATCATCCCCAACTTGAAAGAAATTTCGTCCCGAAATTTGACAAGCAATCCAAAATGGTACAGTGTTAGATCAAGCTGACTGGGCATTTTCCGCGGGTGCCACATCATCCCCAACTTGATTGGGAATTTCATCCCGAAATTCACTAGTTGTGCCAGCCTTAGCCTTGTCAGCTGGGAATAGATGTGGGTACTTGAGCTTCATCAGATCTTCACATTCCCACGTGAATTCCGGTCCACGTCTTGAGTTCCAACGAACTCTCACTATCGGAATACGACTGTGCTTACGGACCTTGACCTCCCGGTCCATAATTTCTATTGGTTCTTCGACAAACTGCAACTTGTCATCGATTTTCAGCTCTTGAAATGGTACGACCAGTGTTTCATCAGACAAACATTTCTTTAATTATGACACATGGAACACATCATGGACGTTACCTAACTCAGCAGGTAACTCCAACCTGTAAGCCACTTTACCAATTCGCTCCAGAATTTTAAATGGCCCAACATAACGAGGGTTAAGCTTGCCGCGTTTTCCAAAATGCACCACACCCTTCCAGGGTGAGACCTTCAACATAACATGATCATTAACTTCGAACTCCAAAGGTTTTCTACGCTTGTCAGCGTAGCTTTTCTGACGGTCACGCGTGGCTACCATACGATTCCTGATCTGGACAATCTTTTCTGAAGTTTCCAACATAAATTCAGGGCCTGTGACCTGGCTGTCTCCCACCTCAGCCCAACAGAGAGGTGAACGAAATTTCCGTCCATACAATGCTTCGAATGGAGTTGCCTGAATGCTGGTATGGTAGCTATTGTTGTAAGAAAACTCTACCAAAGGCAAGTGTTTCTCCCAACCCTTGCCAAAATCGATCACGCATGCCCGCAGCATGTATTCTAGCATCTGGTTGGTTCGTTCACTTTGACCATCCGTCTGTGGGTGATAAGCGGTACTCATGCTGAGTTGCGAGCCAAACGATTTGTGTATCGACTGCCACAATTCTGAAATGAAACTCAGGACACGGTCAGAGATAATAGAAGTCAGCACCCCGTGCCTAGAAACCACTTTCTTCAAATAGACGGCAGCTAGCTGTGAGAACTTATCCGTTTCCTTGATTACTAGAAAGTGCGCTGACTTCGTGAGACGATCAACGATCACCCAAATAGTATCATTCCCGCTTTGAGTTCTAGGTAGCCCAGTGAAAAAATCCATTGCGATTTGCTCCCATTTCCACATGGGTATTTCTGGTTGTTGAAGCAATCCAGACGGTTTCTGATATTCCACTTTAACCTTCGAACATGTCAAACACTTACTGACAAAAGTCGCGATGTGAGCTTTCATCTTCGGCCACCAATACATGACTTTGAGATCCTGATACATCTTATCTGAACCTGGGTGAACGAAGTATCGAGACTTGTGTGCTTCATCCATCACAAGTTCTCTAAGGTTGCCGAATACAGGAATCCATACACGCTCCATGAAGTAGAGGATACCATCCGATCTCTTTACAAGTTGCTTATCCATGCCCCTTAAGTATTCTGCTCCAATGTTTTCCTCTTTCAACGCTTTAGTTTGTGCAGCACGGATCTGTTCAGGTAGGTTAGAATGGATGGTGAGCTGCAGAGCACGAACACGCTTTGGCTTCGTTTCCTTCCGACTGAGGGCATCAGCTACAACGTTAGCCTTACCCGGATGATACTTGATGGCACAATCATAGTCGTTCAAAATTTCTACCCAGCGACGCTGTCGCATGTTTAGTTCCTTCTGGTCGAATATGTGTTGAAGGCTCTTGTGGCCAGTATAAATAGTACATTTAGTACTGTACAATTAATGCCTCCAGATTTTGAGCGCAAACACCACGGCCCCAAACTCCAAGTCGTGAGTCGTGTAATTCTTTTCATGGACCTTTAACTGTCGAGAGGCGTAAGCTATGACTTTCTCGCATTGCATCAACACGCAACCGAGACCTTGAATAGAGGCGTCGCAATATACAACAAAATCTTCGGTACCCTTAAGTAAAGACAAAATCGGTGCACTGCAAAGCTTTTGCTTTAGAAGCTGAAAGGCGTCTTCCTATTCCGTTCCCCAAGTATATACTACACCCTTCTGTGTCAGAGCAGTGAGAGGTTGAGTGATCTTTGAAAACCCTCAATGAATCTTCGATAGTACCCAACGAGACCAATGAATTGTCGCACCTCCGAAGGATTCTATGGTGCTGCCTAATTCCTGATTGAGTCAATCTTAGCAGGATCTACGTGTATCCCCATTTCGTTAACGATGTGGCCAAGGAAGTGTACTTCTCGAATCCAGAAGTCACACTTAGAAAACTTTGCGTAAAGCTGCTCCTTCCTCGGAAGCTCCAAAATAAGGCGCAGATGTCGTTCGTGGTCCTCTGTGCTCTTAGAATAGATCAGAATGTCGTCGATAAACACGATGACAAAATTGTCAAGGTAAGGTTTACATACGCGGTTCATGAGATCCATAAATACCGTTGGTGCGTTAGTTAACCCGAATGGCATGACCAGAAACTCGTAATGACCATAACGTGTGCGAAAAGCTATTTTTGGGACATCCTCCTCTCGGAATCTCATCTGATGATAGCCCGATCTTAGATCAATCTTCGAATAGTAGCTCGACCCTTGCAGCTGGTCGAACAGGTCGTCGATGCGAGGTAAGGGGTAACGATTCTTGATCGTTACCTTGTTGAGTTCGCGATAATCAATACACATGCGAAAGGATCCATCCTTCTTTTTCACAAACAAGACTGGGGCTCCCCAAGGCGAAGAGCTTGGTCGGATAAAGCCCTTATCCAACAATTCCTGAAGCTGATTTGACAACTCTTGCAACTCCCCTGGTGCAAGACGATATGGTGCGCGAGCAATTGGAGCTGCTCCTGGTGTAAGATCAATGTGGAACTCCACCTGACGATGTGGAGGCAAACCTGGAAGTTCCTCGGGAAAAAATTAGGAAGCTCCCGTACGACTGGTATATCATCGATTTCCTTCTCTTCATGCTGAGTATCCGTCACAAGTGCAAGAATAGCAGGGTAGCCCTTTCGTAAACACTTCTGGGCTTTCATAGATGAAATGATGTTGACAGTTGCACCGCTTCGATGACCCTGGACAGATAATAATTCCCCGCTAGGGAGAGGTACACGCACGATCTTCTCCTTGCAAAGTATTTCTACTCCGAGTTTGGACAACCAGTCCATGCCAACGACTATATCAAAACTACCAAGAGTGATGGGAAGAAGGTCAATGTCCAACACTTGACCTAGAAGATCGAGCTTACACCCTAAATATACATGTGTGGCTTCTATCGTCTTACCATTAGCTAATTCCACTACATGCTTATTCACGAGAGACACAGGAGTCAACCCTAGCTGATGACTGAACCCCAAAGACACATAACTCCAGTCGGCACCAGAGTCAAATAACACAGAAGCAATAGTACCATTAACAGAGAACGTACCGGTCACGCCATTTCCATCGTTCCTTGCATCGCCTGCCCCAATAGTGAACGCCCTACCGCGAGCGCCATTCCCACTGTTATTTCCATTGTTGTTGTTTCCAGCGTTGTTGTTGTTGTTGTGGCGATTACCCCCATTTCTATTGTTGGCATTCTGATTCAGTTGCAGGTAATCCCTCTTAAAATGCCCTTCACTGCCGCACTGATAGCATCCCCTCTAATTACCCCAATTCTGCTGGGGTTGTTGCCTCTACTGTTGTTGCTGAGACTGCTGATGTTGCTGCTTGGGGAGTGGAGCTCTAGAATCCTTTGCCATGTGACCCAGCTTGTCACACCTTTGACATGCTCGACTACACTGACCATAGTGATGGTAAGCACACTTATTACACTTCGGTTGTTTTCCTGCGTAACCGGAAGTCTGGCTGTGATTCTGATTCTGATTGACAGAGGACGAGTGGCTGAAACTACGGGTGTTGTTGTTGTCAGGCTTCTTCTGAGATTGACTTGCACTAGCTGCTTTGTCAGTATCGCTCCATTTACGCTTATTATCACTAGCTGGCATAGTAACTGTGGTTGCAGCAGTAGTAGTAGCAGAAACACGGGGTGGTAGCGAACCACTCTCCACCTCCTAATCGGTGATCTTGTGAGCCAACCGGACAATCTGAGGTAAGTTGTTGAGGTTAGCTGCAGTAACCAAACCCTTCACTCGTGGTTCTAATCCCTTGATGAACAATTCAATTCTTCGATGCGGAGGTCGGGACAAGTTCGGGCACATGATAGCCAACTCATGAGACCGTTTCACGTATGCTTCAATCTCAGATCCCACCATCTTCAGATCATAATACTCATTTTCCAGTTTCTGAATCTCATCACGAGGACAATACTCCTCCCTTATCAACTCCTAAAAATCGTCCCAAGTAGTGGCATTTGCCACCTCGATGCCCAACATCTGAACCTGGGCATTCCACCATGTCAGGGCACCATCCTAGAGTGTGCCCGTAGCATACTTCACTCTGTCCCCAGCAGGACAGTTGCACATCGGAAACACAGATTCGGCCTTATCAAACCATCGCAGTAGTCCTACAGCCCCTTCAGTCCCACTGAAAGTCTGAGGCTTACAATCCATGAACATCTTGAACGTACACGCAGGCGGGTTGTTTTGGTTTTAGTTCACTTGCTGACCTAAAGGCGTAAGAAAATACAACATACGAGTAAGGGTCGAATTCATGACACGAAAATAAGGAGTATTTGGCATGCCCCATACCAGCCTGATAAGCCGCTAGGGCTTCAGCCACTCGTGTGTTGATCAGGTCAGTTAGTTCGGCTTGGATCATTGCGATGTGGCCACGTCCACCGTTGCGGCCACCATTGCGTCCACCGTTGCATCCACTCATGATTCTATATAAGGAGAGGGAACAAATTTAAGAATCGAGATAAGGTAGGAGTCAAATCTCACGTTGACATCTACAACTACAAGTTCACACCAAACAACAGGGCAGAACCCTTCTCACACTCGTTAAGCCTCACTAGGACTCCCATACACCTCACGTTATTATTTTGTGTGCACCCATAATAATAAGGTAATTTGCATGCTTATCTCAGTGCCTCTTAACTTGCGCTAAAAGTTTTCCCCACATTCAAATAGCAAACAAAAGGTATTACAGGATTACGAATCATAAAAGTAGAAGAGTAATATCATACTGTCAAAGCACCACAGTATCTAATATATCGTTTCATGCAAGTTGTGAGTGTGTCTAACCACTAAACAAGTATTGCATAAAGTAAACAGAGGACGAACCTTGCAATCTGGAGCTGAGTATCATAGTCGATATTTGAAGTTGTGCGGTTATAGTCTGGTTTTATAAAAACGTTTTAAAACCTAGTTCACTATAACCAGTGGCTCTAATACCAAACTGTCACACCCCCAAAATACCACATGCGGAAACACCGCTGGGCGTGTGACATACCAGGATCTAGCCACCAATCACATTGAACCATGCATAGTATTTAATAAAAGTTTCCATTTATTTCATAAAGTAAACTCAAACTCATGTCCAAAACAAATACGTTCAGCGGAAGCATAAGATATATAGTTATTTCAAGTGTTTCAAAAACATAAGTGCAATCAACATTAAACTTGTATCTAAGAGCTACGACCCATGACCACTCCAGCACTCCCAGATAGCAAGTTCCAATCCATGTACCTAAAGACCTGCAAGCATGCAGAAAAAGTGTGTCAGACAGGCTGGTGAGTTCACAGTTTGTGTTAACTGTTAATACCAAGAAAGATTCGTTAAGACTGTTATGTTGATAATAACTCGATACCGCAGACGGCCCTTTTTGCCCTTCCCCAATGCTCTATCAAACATTGGTCATGATTTAAAGTTATTAGTTCACGCCCGTCCTATCCAGGTACGTCGTGAGGGTGCCAAACCTAATAGCGCTATCAACTAATAACCCCGTTGCCCTACAAGCAACAACCGGTAGTGATGATGGGACTTAAGTGATAGAGAGTGAGTGTATTATCCAACCATAACGATTACTGAAAACCGATGCATATCCCCTGCAAGGATAGCGTTGTGAAATCCGCCTCACATCCCTTACAGGGATGTGGGTATTTGAAAACCGCCTCATATCCCCTACAAGGATATGGGTTTACGAAATCCGTTTACAAGTTTTACCAGTTTGATTGTCCCCACCGGACGCATGCTTGTTTTGAGAGAAGTGAACTCACCTTGGTTTGCTCGGTATGACTTGCCACTTGTGCACACTTAAACAATCACAGCCTATGGTATTCATATATATATATATATATATGATCAGTTTGCATTTAATTGATTCGCACATACGGTATATTGATAGCATGCATTTCAATCAGTGATTTTTGAAAAGTACTTAGCAGTTTCATACACCCAATCAAGCCTCAGTCCACATGTATGTTTCAAAACACATATTACCATCAAGCGTACAACTCATGACAATCCGTTCATATGTTTCTAAATCAATATTAATCATCATTGACATGCAGTTAACAAAATGATCACATACAGACACCTACTGTTCATGTGAAGTCCTTCGGCGAAAGTGGCACTCGACGAAACCCCATGTGACGAAACACCATGTGTTTCGTCGAGTTAGCATGTGACGAAAGTCACTATGTTTCATCGTGTGAGGGTTGGACGAAACCCCACATGTTTCGTTATGTTAACATGGGATGAAACTCGCTATGTTTCGTCGGCTATCTTGACAGATTCAACGTTTCACTAAACCCTAGTGTTACAGTTTCCTTATTGCAGCTTACAGATCAATCGGTTTTTGGTTTTATCATGCAAGCATATCATTCTTTTTACATATGATTAGTCTGCCAACATCATCATTAATCATCATAACAGTTAGCATGGATTCATCATTGTAACCCTATAGTTCATCAGTTATGCATAACATCAGAATCACATACAAGTCTAATCTAATAACGATCATAGAAACACGTCATCCCCAATCTCGTAGTCATATATTGAAACAGTCGATCAACCAAAGAAGCATCATTCACACGATTCCTTATAACATAATACTACAAGTCTAGATTAATCTATCGATCGGACCAAGACACTAACCGTGGTATTGGGAAGATAAATTTGATTCACGGGGAAAAGACTTCACAAGAGGAGGGAACTGCTGTCGAACTCCCAGGAGTAGATTAGGGTTTGCTAAAGATGTTTCGTAACTGTTGTGTATGAATATATATTGCCAATCGGACAACTGGGCCTCTCCTGGGCTTCAAAAGGATTTGGGCCGAGGAAACATGCCATGCCGACGAAACCTTCGTTTCGTCGGACAAGCTAGTGGCGAAACTCCCTTGTTTCGTCGGAATGGTTTCCGACGAAACACTTGAGTGTTTCGTCGTGTACGGTATTAGTATGCAGTGGGTTTAATTCGTTCATTCACTATAACACGGCACTTCAACAATCGTTCAACAATCATTACAACTCTGGTCTTTTAAACAATAACACATCACATAATCACTAAACAATTTATCCAAACAGAATTGTCACACCGAAAATACATAAAAGAAGGAACTTGAAATCTCGGGTTATCACATCATCCCCAACTTGAAAGAAATTTCGTCCCGAAATTTGACAAGCAATCCAAAACGGTACAGTGTTAGATCAAGCTGACTGGGCATTTTCCGCGGGTGCCACAGGTTTGGCCGTTGTTACTGTAACTCGAATCCTAGCCCGGTATATCCCATTTTAGTTTTACACCATTTTGAACCTTACGCCTTTTTTACTCTCTGATCGAGGTTCTCGGCATTGAAAAATATTCGTAAACTAAATCACACGTGTATATGTTGACATTTAAGAGATATACAGTCAAGAAAATCAAGAGCAATGGTGATATATATGCGGATTAGACACCAAAAAATAAACACTCAAAAACAGCTACAATTTAAGGTATGTGTTTAGTCACGGCATCAGATTCCTAATTGATGGAGAAAGGTCTGGTGGCAGGAAAAGCTGCTTCCAGGAGGTTCTCAAGTGTTTTCGCTCGACGATTCCATTCTTGGGTAGTTGGTTTGGCCCTTGTTCCTGTAACTCGAATCCTAGCCCGGTATATCCCATTTTAGGTTTACACCATTGTGAACCTTACGCCATTTTTACTCTCTAATCGAGGTTCTCGGCATTGAAAAATCTTCGTAAACTAAATCACACGTGTATATGTTGACATTTAAGAGATATACAGTTAAGAAAATCAAGAGCAATGGTGATATATATGCATATTAGACACCAAAAAATAAACACTCAAAAAATGGCTACAATTTAAGGAATGTGTTTAGTGACGGCATCATATTCCTAATTGATGTAGAAAGGTCTGGTGGCAAGAAAAGCTGCTTCCGGGAGGTTGTCAAGTGTTTTAGCTCGACGATTCCATTCTTGGGTTGTTGGTTTGGCCCTTGTTCCTGTAACTCGAATTCTAGCCTGGTATATCCCATTTTAGTTTTACACCATTGTGAACCTTACGCCTTTTTTACACTCTGATCGAGGTTCTCGGCATTGAAAAATCTTCGTAAGCTAAATCACATGTGTATATGTTCACATTTAAAAGATATACAGTCAACAAAATCAAGAGCAATTGTGATATATATGCGGATTAGACAACAAAAAATAAACACTTAAAAAATAGCTGCAATTTAAGGAATGTGTTTAGTGACGGCATCAGATTCCTAATTGATGGAGAAAGGTCTGGTGGCAAGAAAAGCTGCTTCCAGGAGGTTGTCATGTGTTTTGGCTCGACGATTCCATTCTTCGGGGGTTGGTTTAGCACTTGTTCCTGTAACTCGAATCCTAGCCCGGTATATCCCATTTTAGTTTTACACCATTGTTACGCCTTTTTTATTCTCTGATCGAGGTTCTCGGCATCGAAAAATCTTCGTAAACTAAATCACACATGTATATGTTGACATTTAAGAGATATACAGTCAAGAAAATCAAGTGCAATGGTGATATATATGCGGATCAGACACCAAAAAATAAACACTTAAAAAACTACTACAATTTAAGGAATGTGTTTAGCGATGGCATCAGATTCCTAATTAATGGAGAATGGTCTGGTGGCAAGAAAAGCTGCTTCCAGGAGGTTGTCAAGTGTTTTCGCTTGACGATTCCATTCTTGGGTGGTTGGTTTGGCCCTTTTTCCTGTAACTCGAATCCTAGCCTGGTATATCCCATTTTAGTTTTACACCATTGTAAACCTTACGCCATTTTTACTCTCTGATCGAGGTTCTCGGCATTGAAAAATCTTGGTAAACTAAATCACACGTGTATATGTTGACATTTAAGAGGTATACAGTCAAGAAAATCAAGAGCAATGGTGATATATATCCAGATTAGACACCAAAAAATAAACACTCAAAAAATGGCTACAATTTAAGGAATGTGTTTAGTGACGCCATCAGATTCCTAATTGAAAGAGAAAGGTCTGGTGGCAAGAAAAACTGCTTCCAGGAGGTTGTCAAGTGTTTTCGCTTGACGATTCCATTCTTGGGTGGTTGGTTTGGCCCTTTTTCCTGTAACTCGAATCCTAGCCCGGTATATCCCATTTTAGTTTTACACCATTGTGAACCTTACGCCTTTTTTACTCTCTGATCGAGGATCTCGGCATTGAAAAATCTTCGTAAACTAAATCACACGTGTATATGTTGACATTTAAGAGATATAAAGTCAAGAAAATCAACAGCAATGGTGATATATATGCAGATTAGACACCAAAAAATAAACACTCAAAAAATAGCTACAATTTAAGGTATGTGTTTAGTGACGGCATCAGATTCCTAATTGATAGCGAAAGGTCTGGTGGCAAGAAAAGCTGCTTCCAGGAGGTTGTCAAGTGTTTTCGCTTGACGATTCCATTCTTGGGTGGTTGGTTTGGCCGTTGTTCTTGTAACTCGAATCCTAGCCTGGTATATCCCATTTTAGTTTTACACCATTGTGAACCTTACGCCTTTTTTACTCTCTGATCGAGGTTCTTGGCTTTGAAAAATCTTTGTAAACTAAATCACACATGTATATGTTGACATTTAAGAGATATACAGTTTAGAAAATCAAGAGCAATGGTGATTGTTTTGGTCAAAAATCAGACGAGGATAATGCAACCAAACTCTTTGTTACGGGGAATGATGCTCAAAATGTGTAACAGCGATGAAGATCACTTCAATGTGAATGGCACAAACAACACAAGGATTTATACGGGGAAAAAGCCCTTGATCAAGAGTTGATCTCCGGCACAAAAAACCCCGGGTGATGGAAACTACCGATCACCAAGCTCAAATAAATGAATGAATGTTTACAACTTCGGATAGTAACGAGCTAGGTACAAGGATCACTACGGTGGAATGTGTAAAAAGTGTATGTAATTGCTTGGTATTTGAACGAGAGCTTGTATGAGTGTTTGTACGAGTGTGCGTAACTGCAAAAAATGACTAAGTGTTTTCTACTAGCTCGTTACTCCCTTTTAAAATAGAAATAACCACCTAAACTAACTATCCGACTTTCGTGCCAAGCATCCACGTTCTCCACAACGTCTATTTTTGGTCAAGCACGTGCAGAATAGTTTAGGAATATTCTCCAGGAATGTCGCCAAGACCTGGTCAAGCTCGTTATACCTGCGAGATAGTACAATACATAAGTAAACAATCGTTAGTACGAGGATCCTTAAAGTGATCCATGATCCTGATCCTGAAGCTCTTCTGAGGATCACCACCTGTCACAGAAGTAAGGATCACTAGTTAGGATAACGAATAAGGATCACTAATTGTTCAAAAATCCTCCCCTAACAATTGCCCCCAAAATATAAGGAGTGAAATTGTAAAATTAGCGAGTTATGTTTTCTTGATCTTATCCGTAACAAACTAACGGATATATAGCCGTTAAAATAGAACTAGCCGTTGCGATGATGATGTCACGGAAGTGACAATCCTGCAGAATCATAATTATAAATAGAGATATAGATAGGATCATTATGCATTCAAATTCGAAAGAAACTCCCTTTATAATCTCAGTTGAAGATCAATCAGGTATTTCTTTTTCCTCTTTCTTCCTCTCTTACTCTGTTTTTCATCTTTATCTCCGTCACTTCGAAAATGTTGCTCCGAAGTTCTCCGGCCAAGGATCACAAAAAGGATAGCCCTTTGAAGAGTCAAAAGATCATCAAAGACTCAGTGAACGAGAGGTGTTGCTTTAACGACGCACAGGTAGATAACATCCGTCACCGTTTTCCGGCGAATGTCTTTTTCAAACCCTTCAATCCAACTTTTCTGAGCGACTACGTTTCTGATACATGGGTTGCCTTTCCAGTTACTCCATTTGCTATAGGGTACACCTATCCTTTCCCGGAGTTCACACAATCCTTCTTTTCCCTTACCGGCATATCTTACATTCAAGCCATGCCGATGATTTGGAGGGTTTTATACACCCTAGAGAGGATCATTGAGCAGGAGGGTCTTGATTTAGGAATGTCAGAACTGGCGGAGTTGTATGATCTTACTACCTTCGGTTCCCACCGTTATTTGTTCAAACGAAAACCCAGTGCAGATCATCATCTTCTCAAAGTCACCAAAAACGACAAAGATTGGAAGCGTCGCTTCTTCTTTGTAAGAAGGGATACCATTTCAGATGGAGAGCACTTACCAAGAACATGGTCCACCCATGGTAGGCCGGAGGATCCTGGGAAGGATCACCAGATGGTCATGTTTTTGTAATAGGATCACTAACCCCTTCTTTGTCTTGTGTCATGCAGCCATCTCTGTTTCACATCTCATCACAACACCCGCAACCAGGGAAAGACTTGCTGCTTTCTGGGGACTCGACCCTGAAACTAGAACTTTTAAGACAATAACCCAAGACTCACAGGAGGTATCCTCAGGCTCTGTCACAATGTCAAGTAAGTATCCTTGTTTAAAATTTAAATAAATAGTTAAATGTATATTAAGAAAAGATACTTATCTTGTTTTGGTTGTGTAGGTGCTGGAAAATCTGCCAAAGCTGCTTCAAGGTTCAGTGTCACCGATCTCACCACTGTCAAATCCTCCAAAAGAAAGGTCCCTACTAGCCCGACAGCCTCAATCCCCAAGGCACCCCTCAAAGGGAAGGGAATCAAGAAGAGAAAGACTTCCGAGGCTGAGGATTTGCAGGGTCTGCCCTTAATTCGCCACCAGTTCCTCGAGTACTTCAATGATGTAAGGATCACTGTCTCTGCTTGTATATCCTGCTGATCTAAGGATCACTTGCTCTTGAACTGCTTTATCCTTTTCTTTTGCAGAAATTTGCTGAGATCGAGGATTACGTCGGCCATGTTGAGGATCAAGATAAGAAGATTGCCGACCTCCAGCAGGTTGCTGTGCTCAAGGATCTTGCACTTGCTGATCTTCAGAAGGAACTCCAGGATACCAAGCAAAAGATGGCTAAGGTGCTGGTTAACTTTGACTATGAAAGGCAGGAGATCACAGATGATGCTAAAGTTTCTGCCGCCATAGCAATGTACAAAACCAAGCTTCAAATGGCCTCGGAAGCTCAGGATCCTGCCTTTGACAAAAGTAGCTGGGAAATTGAAGAATGGAAGGCAAGGCTGGCTGAATTGGGTGATGAAGAGGAGGCTGAGGAGATTCTGGCAATTAAGGCTAGTGGCAGCGGGTTGAAGGATAAAGCTGAGGATGCAGCGGCTGGTGGTGATGATGATGCAGTGAAGGTGTGAGCTGCAAAAATGGGCGATGATGGAAATTTCTAGACGTGGCCGGAGCCCATTTTTTATGGTTTGGTAGTTTTTTGATTGTTGATGTTTTTGAACAATGGTGGGTCTGTAATAACTCTAAACAATATTTCTTAGGTTTAAGGATCATGTATGATCCTTTGGACAATAGGCAGGATTGCAATTGGTGGAGGGATCCTCTGTTTGGGGGATGAAGCCATTGTGATCCTGCCGCCTTTATATTCCTGCACTACCTTTGAACTCATTATCATGGACACCCTTTACCTACCCAGCGGACGGGCCACGTTTTGCTGGTAGATGCTCGGGTAGGTAATTTTGACAACCTTTAAAGGGTTAGCCTTATGTTAATAAATAAAAACTTAACCTTTTGTCGCTTATCATGTGTTGTTATCCTTTTTAATATGTTACTTTCCAACTGTTGTAATGTTCATTCTGTTTATACTTATCAAGCCTTGAAAAATTAGAAAAGATATCCAAAAAGTTTAGGATATGAACAAGGATCACATATCCCATAACCGATAGGTTTTAAAAAGTGATATGATTTAAGAAATACAAGTTCAGTTGTCAAGTATAAGGGTTATTTAAAAGAATAAATCAAAAGAGTTAAGGATCATACCTGAGGATTCAAGTTAGAATCCTAACCATAATAAGGATAACTATAAGATAAACCTTAGAGTGAAATAAGGATCAAGGATCCCTAGCTGCCTATCTTCAAGGACCTGAAATAGAGCATAACTTGGGACTAAGCCAATATAAGAAAAGAGTTAGCAACTGGGGACAAGCCCAAGGATAACTGGGGACAAGCCCAAGGATAACTGGGGACAAGCCCAAGGATAACTGGGGACAAGCCCAAGGATCGTGTGTAAACTGGAGTATGGCCCTAACTGGCGACTATCCAAACTTAGTGACATGAAGATGCCAAAACCTTAGCTAACGTGAAAACGTTAGAAACCTTATGAACGGATGTATGGTACGTCTACCATTATACGTAGGATCCTAAGCATAGCCAGAACAATGGAATTATCAGCCCCTAGAACGAGTACTGGTCCCAAAGCCTTGAACTATACCAGGATCATCGTGCGCTACAGGCGGAATCTGAGGACAAGCCCGAATAACTGGGGTTAAACCCAAAAGACGGATTGCTTCTGTGGATAACCAACGTTATGCTAAGGATACCTGAACTTTCAAAACTTAAACTCACGTGAGAGATGGATAAAGGATACATGATCCTTATCCTTATAAGAGAAAATAATGAAATGAAATAGCTTAAGTTTAGGATATTACCTAAGTAAGGATCACCGATACTTTGAGGATCCTTTAAGGATATCCCTTTTCGCTAGGATCACCTCTGCCATGAGGATCCTTGTCACATGAAATATTTCTTCAAGTGGACAGCATTCCAAGCTCTTGGTAGCAAATCACCTTCCATGGTTAGCAATCTATATGCCCCCTTTCCTGCTTCAGCTTCAATCAAATAAGGGCCTTCCCATTTTGGAGCCAACTTCCCATCAGCAGGATTGGTAGTATTTTGGAATGCTTTCCTTAATACCATATCTCCAACTTGAAACCTCCTGATCCTGACATTTTTGTTGTAAGCACCAGCCATTCTTTGCTGATAACTGGCCATCCTTATTCTAGCCATATCCCTAATTTCTTCGATAGTATCCAGGTCTTGAGCCAAGTTTTCATTATTTTCCTCAGGATCACGAGTACTTGTTCTAGCAGTTGGAACCACCATTTCTGTTGGGATCACCGATTCTGCCCCAAACACCAAAGAGAACGGTGTTTGACCAGTAGCATTCTTAGGGGTTGTCCTGTCAGCCCAGAGCACATAGGGTAGTTCTTCTGCCCATTTCCCTTTCTTGGATCCAAGCTTCTTCTTCAAATTGTTGATGATGATCTTGTTGGATGATTCTGCCTGACCATTAGCTTGTGGGTGGACTGGTGTTGATGTTATCATCTTAATCCCCCAGCTGTCACAAAAGTTAGTGGTTCTGCCCCCAATAAATTGGGAACCATTATCACATATAATCTCAGAAGGAATTCCAAATCTAGTTATAATATTTCTTTTAATGAAGGATATAACTTCCTTTTCTCTAACTTGGGCAAAAGCTTCAGCCTCTATCCACTTGGAGAAGTAATCAGTCATAGCTAGCATGAATACTTTTCCACCAGGTGCCTTAGGGAGCTTGCCAACTATATCCATACCCCATCTCATAAATGGCCAAGAGGAGGATATAGGATGCAATAATTCAGCTGGTTGATGAAGGATATTGCTGTGTCTCTGGCAAGGATCACATCTTCTGGCATACTCCACAACATCTTTCTTCATGGTTGGCCAGTAGTATCCTGTCCTCAGGATCCTTGAGAATAATGCACTGCCCCCAGTGTGGTTTCCACAATCTCCTTCATGGAAGTCTTTTAAAACTTCTTGAACTTCAGGATCCTCAATGCATCTCAAGTATGGTCCTGCAAGAGATCGTTTATACAACATATTATTCATAGTTGTGAATTGAGATACCTTAGATTTGAAAGCCCTAGGGTTTTCTCCTGTAGGAATCTCTCCATGTTGTAAGTATCTCATAATTGGTGAGATCCATGATTCTGATCCTGAATGGGATTGAGTACCCTCACAAGGGATAATTGCATAATCATTTCCTATCTCCATAACCTTGTGATCCTCGATAGCCGGGGTCAGGATATGGATAATAGGAATCTTGATATCCTCCGGGATCTTCAAGGATGATCCTAAGTTAGCCAATGCATCAGCTTCTGTATTTTCTTCCCTTGGTACCTGTGACAAACTAAAGGAAACAAAAGAGAGTGCCAAACTTTTGACTATCTCTAAATACTTGGTTAGCTTTTCACCTTTAACAGAATATGATCCATTAAAGTGGTTTGTAATCAACAAAGAATCTACGTGTACCTCAAGATACCTGATCCCCATGTGCTTTGCAATTTGTAAACCAGCAATTAGGGCTTCATATTCAGCCTCATTGTTAGTGGTTTGGAATTCACAAGCTATAGAATGGGGTATTATGTCCCCCTGTGGCGATTTTAGTAGTATTCCAAGCCCTGTGCCTTTGACATTTGAGGATCCATCAGTATAAAGTATCCAAGGATCCTTGGTCTCTTCTAGCTGCTGGACTTCTAGCTCAGCTTCTTCTTGTAAATCACTACTGAAATCAGCCACAAAGTCAGCTAATGCTTGGGATTTGATGGCTGTCCTAGGCTCATATCTTATATCATATGCACTCAATTTCACTGCCCACTTAGCCATCCTTCCTGACATCTCTGGTTTCCTGAGGACATTCTTAATTGGAAAATTAGTTTTAACAATGATAACATGAGTTTCAAAATAATGTCTTAACTTGGTAGATGCCATTATTAATGCAAGAATAAGTTTTTCAAGGTGTGAATACCTGGATTCGGCATCAAGTAAACTTTTACTTACATAATAGACAGGATGTTGTGTACCTTCATGATCCTTAACAAGGACCGCACTTACTGCTTTTGAGGATACTGCAAGATACAAGGATAACACATCGCCTTTTTCTGGTTTCATCAAGGATGGGGCTGAGGATAAGTAATCTTTGAGGGCTCTCAAAGCATTTTCATGCTTCTCGGTCCACTCAAATTTCTTGTTCTTCCTTAGGATATCATAGAATTCTTTGCACTTCTCCGAGGATTTGGATATAAATCTGTTCAAAGCTGCTATCCTGCCTGTTAGCCTTTGAACATCCTTAGCATTGGCCGGAGATTTGATGTTCATTATTGCTTTGATTTGTTCCGGGCTAGCTTCAATGCCTCTCTTAGTCACCATGTATCCTAAGAATTTACCTGCTTTAACACCAAAATGACATTTTGAAGGATTAAGCTTCATATTATATTTGTCAAGGATATCAAATGCTTCCTCCAAATCCTTTAGGTGATCCTCAGCTCTTATGGATTTTACCACCATATCATCTATGTAAACCTCCATAGTTTGTCCGATCTGATCCTTGAACATCATATTCACCAGCCTTTGGTACGTTGCACCTGCATTTCTCAATCCGAATAGCATAGCAATATAGCAATATATACCAGTTGGAGTCATGAAGGCTGTATCCTCTTGGTCGGATGGTTCCATTTGGATTTGTTGAAATCCAGATGAAGCATCCATAAAAGTTAACAGTTCATGACCCGCAGTTGCATCCACCATGGAGTCAATGTGGGGTAAAGGGAAAGGATCCTTGGGACATGCCTTATTTAAATCGGTAAAATTGACACATACCCTCCACTTTCCATTTTTCTTTTGGACAACAACCACATTGGCCAACCATCTTGGATACTTGACCTCTCTAATCATACCTGCCCGGAGCAATTTTTCTACCTCTTCCTGGATAATGGCATTCCTTTCCGGTGCAAACTTCCTTCTCCTTTGATGGATTGGTCTGAAGGATCTGTCGATGCTGAGTTTATGGGTGATAACATCTTTGGATATACCAGTCATGTCTTCGTGTTTCCATGCAAAGGTAGTCTTTCTCCTTTTGAGGAAGGATACGAGGTCTTCTTTCATTTCGCCAAGGATCCCTGATCCGATATAGATTTTGGATTCAGGATCATCGGGATCCATGAGGATTTCTACCACATCCTGCTCTCTGGCCTCCAAGACATTCCTTGGAGGATACCTTGATTGCTATTGCTCCCTTGACTTCGAGGCTGGTTTCATCGATGAAGTATAGCAATTCTTAGCCTCCTGCTGATCACTATCAATCTTTACTATTCCCCAAGGACTAGGGAGCTTCACAGATTGATGGTAAGTAGACGGGACTGCTTTCATATCGTGTATCCAGGGCCTGCCAAGGATAACATTACAACAAGATAAACAGTCAATAACACAAAATTGTTGATAAGAGTGTAAGCCTTCAATATATATTGGGAGTTTAATGTCCCCCAGGGTGTTCTTAGTTTCGCCACTAAATCCCACGAGCACGGAGGATCTTGGTATGATCTCTGATTCAGGGATACCCATCTTCTTTAGAACATCAAGCTGGATAATGTTCACTGAACTTCCTCCGTCTATAAGGATCCTGCGGACAAAATGGTTAGATATGAAAAGAGTAATAACTAAACCATCGTGATGAGGATCCTGGATATCAACACGATCCTCTTCGTCGAAGGTTATGACTTTTCCTTCGGAGACACTTGATGTTCGAACTGGTCTTTCTCCATTATCCATTTTAGTTTCCTTTGCATGCCTTTTAGCTGCTGAGAAGGATGTGCCACAAATGTCGGATCCTCCAGAAATAAAGTTTATCACTTGTGCATCTGCTGGAGGAGCTGGAGCCTTCTCAGGGATCCTTTCAGGATCCTGAGTCCTTGACTTTTTTCTTCCCAACAACTCTTTTAGATGCCCTTTGCTCAACAAATATCCAATTTCCTTTCTTAATGCAATGCATTCTTCTGTGAGGTGCCCAAAATCTTCATGATATGCACACCACTTTGATTTATCCTTAGTTGCAGCCGGCCTATCATTCTTTCTCGGCCATCTAGCTTTATCACCTAGGTTCTGCATAGCAAGGATTAGTTCATTGTTATCAACACTAAAGCAATATTCATAAATTGGAGGATAATCTTTGTCATCCTCTTCTTGATCAATAGAGTGCACGTTCTGGTTATCAGATCTGTTGTAGGATCTGAACTTGTTGTTCCTGAATGAGGATCCTTGCTTATCCTGCTTTGAGGATCCTGTTATCCTCTCCTGGATCCTCTTGTCATCCTCTAGCCGAATGTACCTAAGGGCCCGGGTTCTTACCTCATCTAGGTTCCTGCATGGTTTCATAACAAGATCATCATAAAATAACGAATCCCTAAGCAATCCCATTTTGAAGGCCTCAACAGCCGTGGCTATATCTAAGTTAGGAATGTCTAAGGATTCTTTACTGAATTTGGTAATGTAATCCCTTAATGATTCATTATGACCCTGGGTTATCCTATATAAACCACTAGTTAATCGTTCAAATTTTCTACTACAAGAAAACTGATTATTAAACAAGTTAACTAGGTTAGCAAATGAGGTAATAGAATAGGGGGGAAGACTTAGCAGCCATTTGAGAGCTGATCCAGTAAGAGTGGATCCGAATCCTTTGCACAGGCATGCTTCCTTTAACCTTTCTGGGATTGGATTGATCTCCATCCTCTCCCTGTATTGTGCTATGTGTTCTTCAGGATCTGTTGAGCCATCATACAGCTTCATTGTAGGCACATGGAACCTCTTGGGTATCTCAGCATCACAGATTGGTGGTGCAAAACGAGATATCTTATGACTCCCATCTGCAATCTCTGGGATAGGTTTGACTACTCCCGGGACACTTGATATCATATCCTTTAGCTTTTGCAATTCTCTGGCCATGGCATGATTGATACCTGGATCCTGCATAAGACCTTGGTTAGTAGTATAAGAATTGTTAAAAGTGTTACCTCCCATTGGATTCAAGTTAGGGAGAGTGGATGTTAATCCATATTGTTGGGGCTCTGGAATGATCGAGGGACCAGTAGAAGCGTTGGTCTGCATTGGAATAAAATCTCCCTGATGGACATCTGAACTTCCTGTTTACAAGCTCCTCAAGGATCCTGGCATCTGGAAGGATCCCTGAAACTGGGACGATCCTGGAACGAAGAAGGATCCTTGAACCTGGGATGATCCTGGAATGAAGGAGGATCCTTGAACCTGGGATGATCCTGGAACGAAGGAGGATCCTTGAACCTGGGATGATCCTGGAGCGAAGGAGGATCCTTGAACCTGGGATGATCCTGGAACGAAGGAGGATCCTTGAACCTGGGATGATCCTGGAACGAAGGAGGATCCTTGAAACTGGGATGATCCTGGAGCGAAGGAGGATCCTTGAACCTGGGATGATCCTGGAACGAAGGAGGATCCTTGAACCTGGGATGATCCTGGAACGAAGGAGGATCCTTGAACCTGGGATGATCCTGGAATGAAGGAGGATCCTTGAAACTGCTGCACTCCTGAACTTGTGAGGGATCCCATATGCTGAGGATAGGATCCCGCTGGCTGGAAAAGTGAACCTGATGCCTGGGTCATTGTTGTTGTTCTGTAGTGCACTCCTTTTGGTCCACCCACATATTGAATGTCTAGAGCCACTGATGGCTGAGAAGTAATCACCGGAGTGTCAAAATTCAAAGATCTGGGCATCAGCGGGGAGTGATCCTCTGCCGTTTTCTTCTGTTTCTTAATTTCGTCAATCTCCCGGAGGATCCTTTCGTTGGTTTTATCCTGCTCTTGTGCATGATTCCTCATCTGCAAAATCAAGGCATAGAGATCATTAGTAGTAGGATTAGTTGAAACAGAAGAAGTAGGTGGTTTTGAGAAAATGGGAGTCGGTTTCTTCGCAACATTCTCAGTATTCTTCTGGGATCCAGAAGGTGGTGGAGGCAAAGGAGGAACGCCTTGTGAAGAAGTGAATGAGGGCATCAAGTTTGAAGCATTCTTCGATGAGGAAGCCATCTGCTTGGTTGTAGTGAACCGAATTAAGCACAGAAATGCGTATTTTCTTAAGGACGAAGCACCAATTGCCCCACGGTGGGCGCCAAACTGTTTTGGTCAAAAATCAGACGAGGATAATGCAACCAAACTCTTTGTTACGGGGAATGATGCTCAAAATGTGTAACAGCGATGAAGATCACTTCAATGTGAATTGCACAAACAACACAAGGATTTATACGGGGAAAAAGCCCTTGATCAAGAGTTGATCTCCGGCACAAAAAACCCCGGGTGATGGAAACTACCGATCACCAAGCTCAAATAAATGAATGAATGTTTACAACTTCGGATAATAACGAGCTAGGTACAAGGATCACTACGGTGGAATGTGTAAAAAGTGTATGTAATTGCTTGGTATTTGAACGAGAGCTTGTATGAGTGTTTGTACGAGTGTGTGTAACTGCAAAAAATGACTAAGTGTTTTCTACTAGCTCGTTACTCCCTTTTAAAATAGAAATAACCACCTAAACTAACTATCCGACTTTCGTGCCAAGCCTCCACGTTCTCCACAACGTCTATTTTTGGTCAAGCACGTGCAGAATAGTTTAGGAATATTCTCCAGGAATGTCGCCAAGACCTGGTCAAGCTCGTTATACCTGCGAGATAGTACAATACATAAGTAAACAATCGTTAGTACGAGGATCCTTAAAGTGATCCATGATCCTGATCCTGAAGCTCTTCTGAGGATCACCACCTGTCACAGAAGTAAGGATCACTAGTTAGGATAACGAATAAGGATCACTAATTGTTCAAAAATCCTCCCCTAACAGTGATATATATGCGGATTAGACACCAAAATATAAACACTCAAAAAATAGCTACAATTTAAGGTATGTGTTTAGTGATGGCATCAGATTCCTAATTGATAGAGAAAGGTTTGGTGGCAAGAAAAGCTGCTTCCAGGAGGTTGTCAAGTGTTTTCGCTTGACGATTCCATTCTTGGGTGGTTGGTTTGGCCCTTTTTCCTGTAACTCGAATCCTAGCCCGGTATATCCCATTTTAGTTTACACCATTGTGAACCTTACGCCTTTTTTATTCTCTGATCGAGGTTCTCGGCATCGAAAAATCTTCGTAAACTAAATCACACATGTATATGTTGACATTTAAGAGATATACAGTCAAGAAAATCAAGAGCAATGGTGATATATATGCGGATCAGACACCAAAAAATAAACACTTAAAAAATTACTACAATTTAAGGAATGTGTTTAGCGATGGCATCAGATTCCTAATTGATGGAGAATGGTCTGGTGGCAAGAAAAGCTGCTTCCAGGAGGTTGTCAAGTGTTTTCGCTTGACGATTCCATTCTTGGGTGGTTGGTTTGGCCCTTTTTCCTGTAACTCGAATCCTAGCCTGGTATATCCCATTTTAGTTTTACACCATTATGAACCTTACGCCATTTTTACTCTCTGATCGAGGTTCTCGGCATTGAAAAATCTTGGTAAACTAAATCACACGTGTATATGTTGACATTTAAGAGGTATACAGTCAAGAAAATCAAGAGCAATGGTGATATATATCCAGATTAGACACCAAAAAATAAACACTCAAACAATGGCTACAATTTAAGGAATGTGTTTAGTGACGCCATCAGATTCCTAATTGATAGAGAAAGGTCTGGTGGCAAGAAAAACTGCTTCCAGGAGGTTGTCAAGTGTTTTCGCTTGACGATTCCATTCTTGGGTGGTTGGTTTGGCCCTTTTTCCTGTAACTCGAATCCTAGCCCGGTATATCCCATTTTAGTTTTACACCATTGTGAACCTTACGCCTTTTTTACTCTCTGATCGAGGTTCTCGGCATTGAAAAATCTTCGTAAACTAAATCACACGTGTATATGTTGACATTTAAGAGATATAAAGTCAAGAAAATCAAGAGCAATGGTGATATATATGCAGATTAGACACCAAAAAATAAACACTCAAAAAATAGCTACAATTTAAGGTATGTGTTTAGTGACGGCATCAGATTCCTAATTGATAGCGAAAGGTCTGGTGGCAAGAAAAGCTGCTTCCAGGAGGTTGTCAAGTGTTTTCGCTTGACGATTCCATTCTTGGGTGGTTGGTTTGGCCGTTGTTCTTGTAACTCGAATCCTAGCCTGGTATATTCCATTTTAGTTTTACACCATTGTGATCCTTACGCCTTTTTTACTCTCTGATCGAGGTTCTTGGCTTTGAAAAATCTTTGTAAACTAAATCACACATGTATATGTTGACATTTAAGAGATATACAGTTAAGAAAATCAAGAGCAATGGTGATATATATGCGGATTAGACACCAAAATATAAACACTCAAAAAATAGCTACAATTTAAGGTATGTGTTTAGTGATGGCATCAGATTCCTAATTGATAGAGAAAGGTTTGGTGGCAAGAAAAGCTGCTTCCAGGAGGTTGTCAAGTGTTTTCGCTTGACGATTCCATTCTTGGGTGGTTGGTTTGGCCCTTGTTCCTGTAACTCGAATCCTAGCCCGGTATATCCCATTTTAGTTTACACCATTGTGAACCTTACGCCTTTTTTACTCTCTGATCGAGGTTCTCGGCAATGAAAAATCTTCGTAAACTAAATCTCACGTGTATAGGTTGACATTTAAGAGATATACAGTCAAGAAAATCAAGAGCAATGGTGATATATATGCGGATTAAACACCAAAAAATAAACACTTAAAAAATGACTACAATTTAAGGAATGTGTTTAGTGATGGCATCAGATTCCTAATTGATGGAGAACGGTCTGGTGGCAAGAAAAGCTGCTACCAGGAGGTTGTCAAATGTTTTCGCTCGACGATTCCATTCTTGGGTGGTTGGTTTAGCCCTTTTTCCTATAACTCGAATCCTAGCCTGGTATATCCCATTTTAGTTTTACACCATTGTGAACTTACGCCTTTTTTACTCTCTGATTGAGGTTCTCGGCATTGAAAAATCTTCGTAAACTAAATCACACGTGTATATGTTGACATTTAAGAGATATACAGTCAAGAAAATCAAGAGCAATGGTGATATATACCCAGATTAGACACCAAAAAATAAACACTCAAAAAATGGCTACAATTTAAGGAATGTGTTTAGTGACGGCATCATATTCCTAATAGATGGAGAAAGGTCTCCTGGCAAGAAAAGTTGCTTCCAGGAGGTTGTCAAGCATTTTTGTTCGACGATTCCATTCTTGGGTTGTTGGTTTGGCCCTTGTTCCTGTAACTCGAATCAAAGGCCGGTATATCCCATTTTGGTTTTACACCATTGTGATCCTTACGCCTTTTTTACTCTCTGATCAAGGTTCTCGGCTTTGAAAAATCTTCGTAAACTAAATCACACGTGTATATGTTCACATTTAAGAGATATACAGTCAAGAAAATCAAGAGCAATGGTGATATATATGTTGATTAGACACCAAAAAATAAACACTCAAAAAATAGCTGCAATTTAAGGAATGTGTTTAGTGACGGCATCAGATTCCTAATTGATGGAGAAAGGTCTGGTGGCAAGAAAAGCTGCTTCCAGGAGGTTGTCTTGTGTTTTAGCTCGACGATTCCATTCTTGGGTGGTTGGTTTGGCCCTTGTTCGTGTAACTCGAATCCTAGCCTGGTATATCCCATTTTAGTTTTACACCATTGTTAAACTTACGCCTTTTTTACTCTCTGATCGAGGTTCTCGCCATTGAAAAATATTCGTAAACTAAATCACACGTGTATGTGTTGATATTTAAGAGATATACAGTCAAGAAAATCAAGAGCAATGGTGATATATATGCGGATTAGACACCAAAAAATAAACACTCAAAAAATAGCTACAATTTAAGGTATGTGTTTAGTGACAGCATCAGATTCTTAATTTATGGAGAAAGGTTTGGTGGCAAGAGAAGCTGCTTCCAGGAGGTTGTCAAGTGTTTTCGCTCGACGATTCCCTTCTTGGGTGGTTGGTTTGGCCCTTGTTCCTGTAACTCGAATCCTAGCCCAGTATATCCCATTTTAGTTTTACACCATTGTGAACCTTACGCCGTTTTTACTCTCTGATCGAGGTTCTCGGCATTGAAAAATCTTCGTAAACTTAATCACACGTGTATATGTTGACATTTAAGAGATATACAGTCAAGAAAATCAAGAGCAATGGTGATATATATGCGTATTAGACACCAAAAAATAAACACTCAAAAAATAGCTACAATTTAAGGTATGTGTTTAGTGACGGCATCAGACTCCTAATTGATGGAGAAAGGTCTGGTGGCAAGAAAAGCTGCTTCCAGGAGGTTGTCAAGTGTTTTTGCTCGACAATTCCATTCTTGGGTGGTTAGCGTTTTCATTTATTTATTTTAAATTAATGAATAAATGATTATGATCCTCTCTATTGCTTGATTTATATTTCATTTTTTGAATACTATCAAACATATATATCATAATCTCTTGACTTTGCTTTTCTTGTGATCTTATTCTTAAATAATGCCTCCTCATCGTGAAGCCCCTGAAAACCAAAACAACAAGATTGTAGCCCTCATTGCTCAACAAATGGTTGAAATCCTTCCCAATTTGGCGAACCAACTCAACCAAGCTGCTGGAAATGAAAACATTCCCGTCACCTTTAAGCACTTCAACTCTGCATCCCGGTTAAGTTCTATGGAAACAAGGGAGCCACTAGAATCTTACAGTGGTTTGAGAGTATGGAAAGTACCTTCGTTAACGATAACTGTCCCGACAACCTTAAGGTACATTAAGCCACGAGTGTCCACCAAAAAAATGGGCACTTATGTGCTCTAACTTTGCCCTAGAATGATGTCAAGAATCTGATGATTGAATTCTGTCCTAGAAATTAAATGAAGAAGCTAGAAGTTGAGTTCTGGGATCTTGTTCTGGATAGTGAAGAAAACCTCGCCTAAACAACCGATTTCAGGAATTGATTCTGCTTGTACCCCAAATGGCCATCCCGTTATCTAGGGTCATTGAGAGGTACATTGGTGTGTTGCCAATACAAATCCAAAGCACTGTGTTAGGAAGTAATCCTGTCACTCTAGAGGAAGCCATTTGTCTAGTAGCCACCTTAACAGATAAACACGTGAAAGCAGGCACCCTATTTAGGAAGGGAAGAAAAGAAGGGAAGTTGTGACACTTCGGGTTTTCCCGAACCAACTGTCGTCTTTAAATAAATGTATGTGCATATATATATATAATATTAAACGAAAGTTTATGAATTATTTTGGCGTGCTATGTGATCCTTGTAGTAAATTATGTGTATGTATTATATATATGAGTATATGTGTGAACCGAACCCGACTCGAGACCACTCGGTCTCGAGTAAACAAGAAACGACTTGGGCCGGTTGGGCCGTAACCTTAGCCCACCCGGAAATCCCTAACCCGCTCGATATATATATAGCCAACTCTCACAACTTTCACCATTTTTGCAACATCACTCTCTTGCATCCTCTCACTCACACTCTCCCTCTCTCTCTCCCTCTAAAAACCACTAAAAACCCTAAGGTTCTAACATCAAACTCACCTCCTCTCCTTTCCCCCTCTCGGATCAAACCGGCGTTAACCAAGGGAGCTCTCGGATCATCTCGGATCATCACTCGGAACTTGGTTCATCAATCTCTTGTACTCCTCCATCTAACCGGTTAGTGTATTGTAGTTGTTTGACTCAAAATGATGGTTCATGATGCACAAACTATTTGATTAGTTGGATATTTGATTGAGCATATTGCTTATTGATAATAGATTGTTGTCAATGTTTGAATGATAAATGATGGTTAGTATAGAGTGTTCGGAGTTTAGAATGAATGTTAGTATAGCATGATATGCATTACCATTAAACCGATGATTTTATGTTATGTTGTACGTTTGTTCAAGGGAATGATAAAGAATGAATATTAGTTATGTTGATGATGATTATGTGCTAGAACTAGGGCCGAAGATGATGTCTAAAATGTGTGTAGACTTAGGATTATGAATATGCAAACAAAGGATGAACTACTTGAATATATGAAGAACAATTTGAATGTCATGAAAATATTTGAAATATGCCTTGTTTGATCTGATTTAGTGGGATATTAGACAATAAAATATGTTAGTGGAGATAGTACACAATTTACATGAAATTGCAATCTCATTGGCTAGTACATCAGAGGTTCTAGAAGGATTCTTGTGCACGTATCCGAGGTTGCGACTCGCAACCACCGGTTGCGACTCGCAACCAAAACATGACAACTCGAAACCTCCGGTTGCGACTCGTAATCAGATCATGACAACTCGAGACCTCCGGTTGCGACTCGTAACCAAAACGTGACAAGTCGAAACAGCGGTTGCGACTCGCAACCAAGACATGCCAAGCCGCAACCTCCGGTTGCGACTCGCAACTGTGTGTTCTCGACTGGGCTGTTACTTATTGGGCCCAAGTGTATTAACTGTGCATGCTTGTTACTGTTTAAGTGGGCTACGTGTTAACTGTTAACTGTTGCTGTAAAGAACTTAGACGGGCCCAATGACTTATTGGGTAATTATATGCTGTGCATGCTATGTGTTAGTTATGTGTAGATTATACGTGTTTACTTGTACCCCAACTTGACCCATATTCGGTAACCATGCTAGGACGTGGTGACCAACGTGATCAACCGGGTAATTAATCTACCGAGCAACCCAAGGTGAGTTCACAACCTAAAGCATGTATTCCCGGTGGTTTGGGAAACGGAACTAAAAACATCAATATCCCCTTATGAGGGATACAACTTACTTTTCTTCCCTTGTTATTGGGAACCTTTTAGTTAATTACTGTTTATACGGATTGCAACAAACGGCACTAAACGAAACTCTATCACTTAAAGTCCCTACTACATAATACCGATTAGTCGCCAGGGCCAGGCGAACGGGTTATTAGTTGATAGCGCTATTTAGGTTTTACCAACCTCACACCGTGCCAAGGTATGGGATCGGTCGTGAACTAATGTACTCAGGCATCCGTCAATGATGATAGAACATTGACATCGGGGCACTCTCTTGCGGATACGCAACGGTCACCTAGTGTTCGGTATTGGAAAAACAGTTTAGTTGCTAACTTTTGGGGTAGCTCCCCATGGCATGTATAAACGGATAAATTAACTGGTGAAACAAGTTTTTGGTAATTAAAACTGGACAACTAGTGAACTCACTCAGCATTATTGTTGACCCCTTACTGCATGCTTTGCAGGTAACCAGTGACTGAGGAGCTGCTGCTTGGGAAGTGTAGTGGTCGTCTAAACCCGCGTGTTGGGTTCTAATTAATTTGAACTTTGAACTTTGTTTAAACTATTTTACCTATGCTTCCGCTACTCACTTAACTGTTATTTGAACCTAAACATTTGAACTTTAAACTATGGTGCTTACTAACCATTATGGTTGGTGATCATCCTTGCTATTATCCAATGCTCAGTATAATTGGTGGCTGGATCCTGGTCGGTCACGCCCTCAAGCGGACGGTACTCCGCAGGTGGAATTTGGGGGTGTGACAGATTGGTATCAGAGCCATTGGTTATAGTGAACTTGGTTTTAAAAAGAAGAGTCTTTTTGAGAAAAACCAGACTATAACCCGTGACTCGTGACGACACTACACTCCAAGGGCAGGACTCGACATACTAGACCTTATAGCTCGGACTTGTGCTTACATGCTTATTTATCCTATGTTGACTGCTCTACTATACATACTAGTGTGCCTGATTAGATAGATACACATCTCTCTTCTATCTTATTCTCGCTACGTTACGACATCACACTCATACTGTGTTTTCTGGTTACGAAGACAATGAGTGGACGCGGAAGAGGAAGCGTTAACATGACTCAGGCCCAATTCGCCAACTTGCTCAACACGGTGGCTGCAGCTTTCGCAGCTCACCCTGGAGGTAAACCCGTTGCTATAGGATGTTTAGATCCTACCCCCACATCGTCTTTTCGCCTCTAAACCTATTCGCTCCATTTCTCACGACAGGTCAGCCTGCGCCTGCGCAACCACGTGTTTGTACTTTCAAAATCTTCATGGATGGCAAGCCTCTCCCTTTCAACGGCACTGAGGGTGCCATAGGCCTTCTGCATTGGATTGAAAAGGCCGAAGCTGTCTTTGCTGTCTGCGAGTGTCCCCCTGCTAACTGGGTTAAGTACGCAACTGGTACGCTAGAAGGAAACGCGCTCTCATGGTGGAAAGCACAGATTCAGATGCTTGGTCTGGAAACTGCTAATGCTACGGCATGGGAAGATTTCAAGGACATGATCAAAGAGGAGTACTGTCACAGGGATGACATCCACAAGCTCGAGAACGAGTACTTTGCGCTCAAGATGGTTGGATCAGAGATTGAGACCTACACCAAGCAGTCCAACGACTATGCTGCACTTTGCCCAAACATGTCCCAACCTATGTATCGAAGGATCGAATTGTACATCAAAGGCTTGGTCCCAGAAATCAGAAGTCATGTGACCTCAGCCAACCTCAATACCATACAGCCGGTGGTTCGTCTTGCTCATAAACTCACCAATCAGGCTGTGGAAGAGGGCAAGCTGCCCAAGAGGATCGGTGCTACTGCTGGAACTTCTGGCGATAACAAGCGAAAGTGGGATGGAAGTCAGGGAAAGGATGCCAACCCCACTCAGGCCCCAGTTCAACAAAGGAAGACTGAAGGCAACAAGGGCCCTCAGCAACAGGGTGGCTATCGAGGAAACCACCCTAAGTGTAACAAATGTAACCGACATCACAGTGGGCCATGTGGAAAAGGTCAGTGTCAGCGATGCAACAAGATGGGGCATGAAGCCAAAGACTGCCGAAGCCAGTTCCCCGCTAGGCAGAATCAGCAACAACCACAGCAACAGCAGCAACAAGGAAACAACCGTGGGTGCTTCAAGTGTGGAGCAATGGGGCACATGCGAAAGGATTGCCCTGAACTGAATCAAAACAACAACAATCAGGGTGCTGTGAACAATAACAACAATGCTGGAAATGGTGCTAGAGGAAAAGCTTTTGTGATTGGAGCTGGGGAAGCAAGGAATGACCCCAACGTTGTAGCGGGTAAGTTCCTACTTAATGATCGTTATGTTTCCATGCTATTTGATTCCGGAGCAGATGCTAGTTATGTATCCCTACGTATTAGTAAGAAACTTAAGCTCACTCTTACGCCGCTGAGCTCTAGGCACACCGTTGAAATAGCTAATGGTAGAAACCTCGAGGCCTCACACATAATTCGTAACTGCAAATTAGGATTGTCTGGTCAGACCTTCCGTATCGATCTTTTCCCCATCGTTCTTGGAAGCTTCGACGTCATCATTGGTATGGATTGGTTATCCAAACATCGAGCTGAGATCCTCTGCCAAGAGAAAGCTATTCGTATTCCCCGTCCCCCTGGCAAACCCCTTATAGTTCAAGGCGACAAGAGCGGAGAAGTCACGGGCATCATTTCATTCTTAAAGGCCCAGAAGTGTCTACGGAAAGGGCACACTGCTATCTTAGCACTCATTACCGACACACAGAAAAGGGAAAACAGGATTGAAGATTTTCCAGTTGTACGCGACTATCCTGAGGTATTCCCGGAGGAACTACCTGGACTCCCTCCTCACCGTCAGGTCGAATTTCAAATCGAACTAGCTCCCGGAGCAGCGCCTATAGCTCGTGCACCTTATCGTCTAGCCCCTGCAGAACTCAAGGAGCTTTCTACTCAACTACAAGAACTTTTGGACAAAGGTTTTATCCGTCCTAGTTCATCACCCTGGGGAGCCCCAGTGCTCTTCGTCAAAAAGAAAGATGGCTCGTTCCGAATGTGCATTGACTACCGCGAACTTAACAAGGTCACCATCAAGAATCGTTATCCACTTCCCTGAATTGACGACCTGTTCGACCAGCTGCAAGGGTCGAGCTATTATTCCAAGATTGATCTGCGATCGGGTTATCACCAGCTGAGAGTCCGCGATGAGGACATCTCTAAGACTGCTTTCAGAACCCGCTATGGTCACTACGAATTCCTTGTTATGCCTTTCGGAATGACCAACGCCCCTGCGATCTTTATGGATCTCATGAACCGAGTATGCAAACCCTACCTCGACAAGTTCGTGATCGTATTCATTGACGACATCCTAATCTACTCGAAGAGCCAAGAGGAGCATGAACAACACCTACGTCTTATTCTCGAACTCCTTCGCAATGAGCAACTGTACGCCAAATTCTCGAAATGTGATTTCTGGCTTAGAGAAGTCCATTTCCTTGGACACATCGTCAATCAGGAAGGGATTCATGTTGACCCCGCTAAGATTGAGTCCATTAAGAATTGGCCGGTGCCTAAGACTCCGACCGAAGTTCGCCAATTCTTGGGATTGGTGGGATACTATCGAAGATTTATCAAGGGATTCTCTAAGATCGCTCAACCACTGACGACACTCACTCAGAAGGGTGTTGCTTACAAATGGAGTAATGCTCAGGAATCTGCCTTCCAGGAACTAAAGAAGAACCTTTGTAGTGCTCCTATCCTCTCCTTACCCGAAGGTACTGACGACTTCGTCGTCTACTGCGACGCTTCTATTCAAGGACTTGGCTGCGTATTGATGCAGCGCGAGAAGGTTATTGCTTACGCCTCGCGACAACTCAAGGTCCACGAACGGAACTATACGACGCATGACTTAGAATTTGGAGCTGTGGTCTTCGCGCTCAAGCTTTGGAGACACTACTTGTACGGCACCAAGTGCACGATTTACACTGATCACAAGAGTCTCCAGCACATAATGGGACAAAAGGAGTTGAATATGCGGCAACGCCGATGGGTCGAACTCCTAAATGACTACGAGTGTGCAATTAAATATCACCCAGGCAAGGCTAATGTGGTAGCCGATGCTCTCAGCAGAAAGGAGACCAAACCCAAGCGTGTTCGTGCCTTACAGCTCACTATCCACTCGAACCTCCCTAATCAGATTCGGAATGCTCAGGTGGAAGCATTGAAAGCTGAGAACATCAGGGCTGAGTCCCTGCGAGGATCGAGACAACGATTGGAACAAAAAGAAGACGGTGCTTACTACGTGGCCGGGCGCATATGGGTTCCGCTTTATGGAAATTTACGTGACCTTGTGATGGATGAAGCCCACAAGTCCCGTTACTCAGTACATCCGGGTTCAGATAAGATGTACCACGACTTGAGGGCTACCTATTGGTGGCCTGGCATGAAAGCCCACATAGCAACCTATGTCAGAAAATGTTTAACTTGTGCAAGAGTCAAGGCTGAGTATCAGAAACCATCAGGCCTACTCCAACAGCCAGAGATCCCGCAATGGAAATGGGAGCAGATTTCCATGGATTTTGTTACTGGCCTGCCTAGGTCTCAGCGCGGAAATGACACCATTTGGGTGATAGTGGATCGCTTAACTAAGTCTGCACACTTCTTGGCTATCAAAGAAACAGACAAGTTCTCTACCCTAGCAGAGGTGTACTTAAAAGAAGTGGTTTCGAAGCACGGAGTGCCTACCTCTATTATTTCTGATCGAGACGCGCGTTTTACTTCTGAGTTGTGGCAAGCCATGCACAAATCTTTTGGCTCACGTCTAGACATGAGCACCGCTTATCACCCGCAAACGGATGGGCAGTCTGAACGCACCATCCAAACCCTCGAAGACATGCTTAGGGCATGTGTGATCGATTTTGGCAAGAATTGGGAGAAGCACCTACCGTTAGTAGAATTCTCCTACAACAACAGCTATCACACCAGCATTCAGGCAGCACCCTTTGAGGCATTGTACGGCCGTAAATGTCGATCGCCTCTCTGCTGGGCTGAGGTTGGTGACAGCCAAATCACAGGCCCGGAGCATGTAGTCGACACCACAGAAAAGATTGCCCAGATTAGGCAACGCATGGCGGCAGCTCGTGACCGTCAGAAGTACTACGCTGACAAAGATAGGAAGCCGCAAGAGTTCCAGGTTGGTGAACGGGCTCTTCTTAAGGTCTCACCCTGGAAGGGTGTGGTTCGTTTTGGAAAACGGGGCAAGCTTAATCCAAGATATGTCGGACCCTTTGAAGTTATCGAGAAGATCGGCACGGCCGCTTACAGATTGAATCTGCCTGAAGAACTGAGTGCTGTGCACAACGTCTTCCACGTGTCTAATCTGAAGAAGTGTCTATCAGACGAAACACTCGTCATTCCTTACAAGGAACTTACTATTGACGAACAGCTACACTTTACTGAGGAACCGGTTGAGATCACGGATCGTGAGATCAAAACCCTCAAACGTAGCCAGATACCTCTCGTGCGAGTTCGTTGGAACTCACGCCGTGGCCCAGAGTTTACCTGGGAGCGGGAAGACCAGATGAAGCGCAAGTATCCCCAACTGTTCCCAAATGAAACCCCCAGCACTGAAGCTACAACTGAATTTCGGGACGAAATTCCAAACTAACGGGGGGATGATGTGACACCCTGTTAAAACGCTCTCACTTTTACTAGCTTGTCAGCGGCTGCTTTAACTTTCGGGACGAAAGTTCTTAAAACTTGGGGATAATGTGACACTTCGGGTTTTCCCGAACCAACTGTCGTCTTTAAATAAATGTATGTGCATATATATATATATAATATTAAACGAAAGTTTATGAATTATTTTGGCGTGCTATGTGATCCTTGTAGTAAATTATGTGTATGTATTATATATATGAGTATATGTGTGAACCGAACCCGACTCGAGACCACTCGGTCTCGAGTAAACAAGAAACGACTTGGGCCGGTTGGGCCGTAACCTTAGCCCACCCGGAAATCCCTAACCCGCTCGATATATATATAGCCAACTCTCACAACTTTCACCATTTTTGCAACATCACTCTCTTGCATCCTCTCACTCACACTCTCCCTCTCTCTAAAAACCACTAAAAACCCTAAGGTTCTAACATCAAACTCACCTCCTCTCCTCTCCCCCTCTCGGATCAAACCGGCGTTAACCAAGGGAGCTCTCGGATCATCTCGGATCATCACTCGGAACTTGGTTCATCAATCTCTTGTACTCCTCCATCTAACCGGTTAGTGTATTGTAGTTGTTTGACTCAAAATGATGGTTCATGATGCACAAACTATTTGATTAGTTGGATATTTGATTGAGCATATTGCTTATTGATAATAGATTGTTGTCAATGTTTGAATGATAAATGATGGTTAGTATAGAGTGTTCGGAGTTTAGAATGAATGTTAGTATAGCATGATATGCATTACCATTAAACCGATGATTTTATGTTATGTTGTACGTTTGTTCAAGGGAATGATAAAGAATGAATATTAGTTATGTTGATGATGATTATGTGCTAGAACTAGGGCCGAAGATGATGTCTAAAATGTGTGTAGACTTAGGATTATGAATATGCAAACAAAGGATGAACTACTTGAATATATGAAGAACAATTTGAATGTCATGAAAATATTTGAAATATGCCTTGTTTGATCTGATTTAGTGGGATATTAGACAATAAAACATGTTAGTGGAGATAGTACACAATTTACATGAAATTGCAATCTCATTGGCTAGTACATCAGAGGTTCTAGAAGGATTCTTGTGCACGTATCCGAGGTTGCGACTCGCAACCAAAACATGACAACTCGAAACCTCCGGTTGCGACTCGTAATCAGATCATGACAACTCGAGACCTCCGGTTGCGACTCGTAACCAAAACGTGACAAGTCGAAACAGCGGTTGCGACTCGCAACCAAGACATGCCAAGCCGCAACCTCCGGTTGCGACTCGCAACTGTGTGTTCTCGACTGGGCTGTTACTTATTGGGCCCAAGTGTATTAACTGTGCATGCTTGTTACTGTTTAAGTGGGCTACGTGTTAACTGTTAACTGTTGCTGTAAAGAACTTAGACGGGCCCAATGACTTATTGGGTAATTATATGCTGTGCATGCTATGTGTTAGTTATGTGTAGATTATACGTGTTTACTTGTACCCCAACTTGACCCATATTCGGTAACCATGCTAGGACGTGGTGACCAACGTGATCAACCGGGTAATTAATCTACCGAGCAACCCAAGGTGAGTTCACAACCTAAAGCATGTATTCCCGGTGGTTTGGGAAACGGAACTAAAAACATCAATATCCCCTTATGAGGGATACAACTTACTTTTCTTCCCTTGTTATTGGGAACCTTTTAGTTAATTACTGTTTATACGGATTGCAACAAACGGCACTAAACGAAACTCTATCACTTAAAGTCCCTACTACATAATACCGATTAGTCGCCGGGGCCAGGCGAACGGGTTATTAGTTGATAGCGCTATTTAGGTCTTACCAACCTCACACCGTGCCAAGGTATGGGATCGGTCGTGAACTAATGTACTCAGGCATCCGTCAATGATGATAGAACATTGACATCGGGGCACTCTCTTGCGGATACGCAACGGTCACCTAGTGTTCGGTATTGGAAAAACAGTTTAGTTGCTAACTTTTGGGGTAGCTCCCCATGGCATGTATAAACGGATAAATTAACTGGTGAAACAAGTTTTTGGTAATTAAAACTGGACAACTAGTGAACTCACTCAGCATTATTGTTGACCCCTTACTGCATGCTTTGCAGGTAACCAGTGACTGAGGAGCTGCTGCTTGGGAAGTGTAGTGGTCGTCTAAACCCGCGTGTTGGGTTCTAATTAATTTGAACTTTGAACTTTGTTTAAACTATTTTACCTATGCTTCCGCTACTCACTTAACTGTTATTTGAACCTAAACATTTGAACTTTAAACTATGGTGCTTACTAACCATTATGGTTGGTGATCATCCTTGCATTTATCCAATGCTCAGTATAATTGGTGGCTGGATCCTGGTCGGTCACGCCCTCAAGCGGACGGTACTCCGCAGGTGGAATTTGGGGGTGTGACAGAAGTGATAAGGCTACTACTGAAACAACCAAGGATGCTAAGGCTAAAACCTCTCGTACCAGCAAAAAGCGTAAGGCCACTAAGAACTATGTTGTCGTCACCCCAGCTACTCCTATAAGCCAAGCTGCCCTCGTAGCCCAAACACCCCTTGCGGCCCATGCTCCTATAAAAGCTCGTATGGGAAAACCACCATATGTGCAACACCCGTAGGTATCACCATCCTCCCAGTATTCCCCGCCGCCTATGCACTAGATGTGGTAGTTATTGGCACTTGGTTAATACTTGTAGTTTAAATCTTCGATCTAATCCTAACCCTGCTCTTGTTGCTTCGGTAGCTAGACCTAATGTCGGACAATGATTCGAGTGTGGTGACTCAAACCACTATCAGAACCAATGCCCAAGACATGCATTTGGAAACCAAGGTACTCTTAGACGTGCTTTCAACATCAACACAAATGAAGCCTAATCAAACAACAATGTGGTTAATGGTACGTTCCTTGTAAATAAACATTATGCTTCTATACTATCTAATACTTGTGCCGATAAGAGTTTTGCTTCCCTCAACTTTGAAGTATTACTTGACATGCCACGTTCTATGTTAGAGAAAACCTTTACAATAGAAATAGTTGATGGAAACCCCATTATTGTTGACTCTATTAATATTCATGATCGCACACTCAATCTCAAGACCACATCTTCTCTATCGATCTTGCACCTATGAAACTTGGAAGCTTCGACATCAGAGTAGGCATGGATTTGTTATCCAAACATCGTGTTGAATTTGTCTGTTTTGAGAAGTGCATTCGAATTCCCCATCCATCTGGCGACGTTTGAAAAATCTATGGGGAAAAGCCTTGTAGTGGGCTTAAACTCGTGTCTTGCTCTACAGCCCAAAGGTACTTATGCAAAAAAGTACATAGCCTTCTTAGCTCATGGCGTGGAAAAGAAGGATAAGGGAAAGAACCTACAAGATATTCCAGTCATACGAGATTTTCTAGAAGTTTTTCCTGGATATTTATATGGTATTCCTCTCGTTTGTCAAGTTGAATTTCGTATCGACCTTGTCCCTAGAGCCACTCCCGTAGCCAAATCTCCTTATCGTCTCGCACCTTTAGAAATGAAAGAGCTTGCCAGCCAACTCCAAGAACTTCATTCGACCGAGTTTCGCAAAGGGGAGCTCCGTTTTATTTATGAAGAACAACGACGAATCCTTTCGTATGTGTATCGACTACCGCAAGCTTAACAAACTCACCATAAAAAATCGTTACCCTTTGCCTAGAATTGACGACCTTTTCTACCAACTTCAAGAAGTAACTTCTTTCTCAAAAATCTAACTTCATTCGGGTTATCATCAACTTCAAATTCTTGAGGAAGACATCCCAAAGACAGCCAAGATATGGTTACTATGAATTCATGGTCATGCCCTTTGGTTGAAACGCCCATTCTTTAACACAGTCAAAACCAAATATTAAACAACGAAATTTTAAGACCAAATTTAAACTTTTATACATTACTTGAAATTTTGCCAAATTATACAAGGTTCACCTTTTAAAAACTAGATACAACCAACTATCATTTAAAAAAGGTTATATTCACATGTTTTTTTGTAGCATGTCTAACAACCAGACTTAAACTACATAAACAACCAAAAGTTCTCACTCATTTCATAAACTAGTTCGAAAGCACGTTAAGGGCGAAAAAAAAGTTGTGCGCGTGTTCGTTCCAAGCTTGCAAGTCCACTTATAGTGCGACTTTACCTACAACATAAACAAAGATTTAGTTAAGTAAAAGAAGGGTAAAGACCTAACATCCATTGAACAAGACATTCCACCATTTTCATTATTCCCATAAACTTCATGTTTATATTCCTTCCATTACATTAGATTTGCCTTACTCATCTACTCGATTCCATCACTTTAATCATGTTCGAATAATAGTCAATTTATAAACATTTGACCTGCTCACAGCGGAATAAATACATGACTATTTCAAACGTTATAATCTAGCTCGTTGACCCGCTTGTACCGGATTCGTCTACATGATCATTCCAAACATAACATTCTTATTCTTTAACCCGTTCATACCGGATCTTCTACATATTCATTCTAAACATAACATTCTTATTCTTTGACCCCTTCGTACCGGATCGTCTACATATTCATTCTAAACATAACATTCTTGTTCTCTGACCCATTCATACCGGATCGTCTACATATTCATTCTAAACATAACATTCTTGTTCGTTGACTCGTTCGTATCGGATTAACTATATATTCATTCTAAACATAACATTCTTGTTCGTTGACCCTTTCGTACCAGATCAACTGTGTGACCGTATTAAATTTCATTCTAGTTCGTTGACCCATTCGTACCGGATCAACTGTATGACCATATTAAACATCTGATTCTAGTTCGTTGACTCGTTCATACCGGATCAACTGTATGACCATATTAAACATTTCACTCTAGTCTGTTGACCCGTTCGTACTAGATCAACTGTATGACCATATTAAGCTTTTCATTCTAGTTCGTTGACCCGTTCGTACCGGATCAACTGTATGACCATATTAAACATTTCATTCTATTTTGTTGACCCGTTCGTACAGGATCAACTACTTGACCATATTAAATATTTCGTTCTAGTTCATTGGCCCATTCATAGTGGGTCTATTACATGATCATTCTTTAATATAACATTCTAGTTTGTTTGACCCGTTCGTAATGGGTCCATTACATGACCATTCTTTAACGCATTACAAATACCACAATATATATCAATAAACATTATTACAAGTAAGCTTTAATCGTACAAGTAACATACCTCGATCTTGCAAGCCTTGAGGTTTCTTGTTGCTTGAACCGTCTTCCTTCACACTCACATTTAACGCATTCATTTTCTCTTTAGTTCTCATGAATCCGTTTCAACATATACAACACATACTCACTTTCTAAACATGAATTGTACTAATAATTGTCACTTATTCACATAATTATCATCTATGCATTTCATCGAGCACTTGGTGTGCATCAATCATTGTTGTTTAGAAATTGTTATTTTTCATGTTCTTACACACCATATTTTTATACATACATAAATCCCCAATCACTCAAATCATCATAACAAATGAACATTAACACAAATATTCATCCTACATTCTAGTTGATAAGCTAACATCATAATTTTGACTAAAAACTTCTATTCATGATCAATTCTCAAAAACCCACTTCATGATTTATGAGAGCTATCTATCAAAATATATGAACATATCAATTTCATTCAAATTAGCATTCAAAAATGTTTCTAATCATGGTTTCTTCATCAATCACCACTATTCCACTAACATACTTAAGCAATTTGTCAATTTCTTCCATACTCTTCGTATCAAAACCATCCGAATCGAAAATTACAACTTACCACTTGTTAAACGAGCTTAGATGATCATGTATTAGGGCTCATGCAAGAGATTAACCATCAATTTCCTGTCTAATTTGCTGAATTTTGAGTTTTTGTTCTTGATGGTATTCTTCCCTTTTTCTCTCTCTCTAGAACACGTACAGAACACACAGACACACTAAAATTCTACACTTTATTCGTCTATAAACCTCAATTTTCCACTTTGCCACACTTGGCCCTTCATGTTTGACCCATACTTAAATTTCATTAAACATTTTCATCTTTTATAAAAACTACATGTAATAATTTAGTTATGTTATTTTCTTTCCAAAAACCTATTAGTTTTTTGTTATGTTTTATAATTTCTTACTATGATGTACTATTAAAATTATAATAATCAGGTATGCGCATTTTGGGGTGTTAAATCGGTTTGACCAATGCCCTGCAGTATTCATGGACCTAATGAATCGCGTCTACAAACCGTACCTGGATAAGTTCGTTATCGTTTTCATTGATGACTGTTGACCTATTCTAAATCTAAGGTGGACCACGAACAATATCAATGTTTGATCTTGTAGCTCTTAGAAAAGAACAACTATATGCCAAATTTTCAAAATGTGAATTTTGGCTTAAGGAAGTTCAATTTTTAGGACACATAATCAACGAGATGGGAATTCATATAGATCATGCCAAAATCAAAGTTATGGAGAATTGGAGTACACCTAAAACCGCTCCAAATTCCAATCATTCATTGGCTTAGCGAGCAACTATCGTCATTTCATTTCCAACTTCTCAAAGATTGTTGTACCCCTCACTACCTTAACTCGTAAAGGTAAACCTTATGAGTGGGGACCTAAGCAAGAAGAAGCATTCCAAACCCTCAATCAAAAGCTTTGTGATGCTTATCCTAACTCTCATTGATAGCAATAACGATTTCGTGGTCTATAACGACGCTAAAAACTTGATATACCAAATAAGGTCTAAAAAAACTAACCTAATCTAGATACCCTAGTTTTAAATTTATAAACTAGGACTCTCTAAATGCTAGACCACTAATAGGAAAGTGTACCTGTCGTACGTAGTAAAGCCTAATGAAGTCCGAGTATCGAACCCACGAGACACTAAAGACGCTAACTAGAGTCTGACTCAATTAATCACGTAATTGGTTTAATATGTGTTTTTGGGATTTTTCTAATTCTACTAAAGCGAGTAAACAAGAGAACAGAGCAAGGAAGATGGTGAAGTGACTGGAAGCAGACAATGATGAGAAAGAACTACCCAGGCTTCGAATCCCTATGACCAACATACGACCTCTAGTCCTGGCCAATGGCTAAAGCTCCAAATCTACCCAGAAAATCACCCGCTAAGGATGATCAACAAAAATAGAAGATGGAACATAGTGGTGAAGTGCTAAATTAGAAACGACTCGACCTATCGACACCGAATCCCACGACTGTTAGATTAATAGCAACCACAGTGCTAAAATCCTCCGGTTATGAAGCTAAACCTACTAAATAACTGAAAACCTAGGAAACCCTAATTGCGAATAAGTAGATGGGTCCGAGCTATCAGCCACCCAAACTACCAAACAACGCCTAGCTAATAACCTAGCAATCCTGACTCATCCATAGAGTTGCTAGAAAAGGATGCACACTATACTCAGTTGATTTTAATTAATTTAGTTAAACTTGAATTATTTCTAATCTCAAGCTCTAGACTGAAAACCTAATAGATTAACGAACCTAGAATGATCTAAGTAGTTCTACACCAGACTAATAAGATCAACTAACCAAACAACCAATCACAACCAAGACAAACATACAAATTCATAAACAATCACAAAGAAAGAATATGTAAATCGTCAAATCATTAGTCAAAACATTAAATCATAGTTCATCTAGACCTAGGTAGCATGAAAAGTTTAGCTTCTCATAGCAAAGAAAGAAACAAAAAAAGCTAATAGCTTCAGAAATTGAATTCATGATGAAAACAAGAAAATCAAATCAACAAACATTGTCTAGATGTGTATTCCTTAATTGTTGGCTTCATCTTTTCTATGCATTTAATTGTCAGTTGTTGTCCATGTTTTTCTTTGTCTCCCGTCCACATCGCATTCCCTAAATATTTAATTAATCAACTTCTCCTTTGAAGTCCATCTCAAGGCCCTTTTAAATTATATATTCTTATGTTACCCTTAAAAAACTGAAATTTGTCCAAATCTTGACCGTCTGATCAAGCTGGGATGAGATCTCAGCCGTTTAAAATACCATGAAGCTTCTAGAAGCAGCAGTTGGCAGCGGTTTTAGTTCTTGATTTTGCTCCAATGGTTTTCGCTAGATTTTCTCTTCAAAAACTACCCATTATCCCTAAGGCTATGGGGTATGGGGGTCATGGATTGGAACATTATTTTCACATAGGACCATTAATTAAATGGTACACCACCCCCCTCCTTGATCGATTGTGGTTCCCATGGATTAAACCACGAATACCACGACCCTCCCATTTTATGATTTTAAGACAAAAATAAATTAAAAAAATAAAAGGGATAGTGGTTTGGGTCATGACAAAGATGAATGACATGACACCTATGTGGAGGGTCATGATGGTCATGAGGGTCATGACCACACCCTATAGCCTAACTTGATGAAGTCCCTTTCTCCTCTTTGAATGAAATCGAAGCACTCTCAACGCATTTGATTTTATATCTTCTTCGCATTCATTTTAATTCTTAGTGTTTTTTTATTTTGATTATAGAATTCGCTGATATATATTTGTCAATGGTCCAGTTCATGTCATTTGAGAACACCAATGGGAAATTATCGAACCAGAGGTGAAATCATCGATCGTAAAAGAGATACTGGTGTACCCAATGAGACTGGCGAGTAAGAATCAGAAGTCATTTTCTTCACCAGACACCAATGACTATCTAGGTTGATCATTTTACTATTCTAGATTGGGGTTTTAGGGTGTTATTGATAGGTGATCATTTATTGCGAATTTCTCATTGATGGGTTGTTGCTTCCTCATATTTTCGATATCGTACACTTTGCACATGTACCTTTTCCTTTTTATCTTTTGTTGCTTAACGCTTCATCACAAACCTTGATGTGTTTTTCGTGATGAAGATGATGAGGCATTAATGGATTATGAAGAGTTGTAGCACTAGGATCTTCTTGGGTTGCTGTTGTTACAAGTTTAAATTTTCTTCGCATCTTCACAGGGTGTGGTTCGCAGGTTTTGTTTTTGAATCCTAAAGATTACATGGTCAGTTTGTTTTAGCTGTGATAATGTCATGGTGAAACATAATTTCTTTTAGCAGGGGCATGTTGTTTCTCTTGATGGACCAAGGCTGACTACATCAAGCTTTGGGAATGAACTTGTTGTTGTCACACATTCTTCTCTAAATGAGCAAATGCTAACCTTTGTTGCTTAACATCCTTCTATGTCTACTTACAAGAAAAAAAACTAACTTGATGTCATGAAGCAAACAAGCAACAAACTAAAGAAGCAAAATAAAACCAATAATTATCAAGAGGAAAACAAAGGAATTCAAAGAAAGACTCTTCTTCTTCTGAAGGTGTAGTTGGGTCCATTCATTTTGGGCCTTTTAAAAAGGAAAAAAATCATTCCAATAGTATGTTTCCTATTTTTTGTCGTGATTGCCATATTCCCATTATTTACCATGATTAGAATTATTATGTTTCCTTTTTATTCTTTCTTGTAAAGCCTATAAATAAAGGCTTGTTTTTCCTGTTTGAATACAAGAAATGAATCAATAAAATTCAGTTCCCTTTAATTATCTTTTTCATCTCTGATTATCATTTACAACATGCTATCAGAGCAGAGTTTCTGATCCGTGAAACATCTTGTTTATCTTCTACAATCAATCACAACAAAATTAAAATCAAACCAGAAAAAATACCAAAACCAAAATCAAACATCAAACATGCCGTTTCCTTTATCTCCAATCCGTATCAAAAACAACATCAGCAGTTTCCATCACCATCACCGGAAACTCCATCTCCGGCCAGTCACACCAGTAGTTGCCATCACATCCATTGCCGCTGCCACCACATCCATCCTTGTCCGCAAAATCCTAAAACCAACCGCATACCAGAAACACGGCTCATCATCTACAGTTATTCTAAATCAATCCAAGCCAATCCAACTCCAAACCAGGAAAAAACCAAAATCAAATCAAAACTTAAACCCCGAAATCGAACCTGAAACCCCGCTGAACTTCGCCGCCGCCGCATCCACTGTTGTACACAAAACATCATCATCATCAAACTCAGTCTTCTTCTTGAAGGCAGTCTCAAGAAGAAGGTTCCAGACTCGATTTGAAGAAGACCGGTAATTCGTAGAAGGTTGTGACGGAAGCGAGGGTTTGTAAAGGATATCTGCTCAGCCGCACATCAACAAGACAAAACCCTATTTTTTCTCAACAATTCCGATGCTAGCAAAATCCTCATCATTTTTTCCGCTGCACAATTCCGCTATTTCGGAGATTCATTGTGATCTCCGATCGTCTTGAGCCTACTTTCAATCTCGTCAATTTCGCTGTTGTTTGTCTTCCGATCTTGTAAAATGACGAAGAAGACAAAGAAAGCTGGCATCGTTGGAAAGTACGGTACCCGTTATGGTGCTAGTTTGAAAAAGCAGATCAAGAAAATGGAAGTTAGCCAACACAACAAATTCTTTTGTGAGTTCTGTGGCAAGTATGCAGTCAAGAGAAAGGATGTTGGAATTTGGGGCTGCAAGGATTGCGGCAAAGTCAAAGTAAGCGAAGGGCTCCCTTTTTAAATAAAAGAAAATATTAAAATAACCAAGCATCAACGTTTCCGCTCAAAAAAAATCAAAAACCAAAAATAATCAAAACCTAAAAAAATATAAAAAATAAATAAATAAAGAAAAAATTCAAAGCTCAAAAATCAAAACGAATGCCAAAACCCAAATGGCCAAGTTGAATTTTGGAAATCCTACAATTCAATTCAACTTGAGGGGAGTGTTAAAAAGGGAAAAAAAAATATTTCAGTAGTTTGTTTCCTATTTTTTGTCATGATTGTCATATTCCTATCATTTACCATGATTTGAATTATTATGTTTCCTTTTTATTCTTTCTTGTAAAGCCTATAAATAAAGGCTTGTTTTTCCTGTTTGAATACAAGAAATAAATCAATAAAATTCAGTTCCCATTGATTATCTTTTTCATCTCTGATTATCATTTACAACAAGATTAGGGATGAGCAAATGGTTCTGGGTACTGGTATCGAACCCGTACCGGCACCGAATTTACCGAACCGAGTACATTTTCGGTACCGATTCGGTACTGACTTTTGACATTTTCGATACCGGTTCGGTACCGGTTTTTACACTAAAATACTGGTACCGTACCGGTACCGAACCGTACCGTACCGGGTATATTCGGTACCGGTACCCAGTTTTGGGGATTTGCGGTACCGGTACTTTCGGTACTACCGGTTCGGTACCGAACGGGTACCATGCTCATCCCTAGCCAAGATACTGATAGCCATAGCCTTGATGAAAGGGTACCCTTTAATATCTTATACATTTTCACACTTTAATTTCCAGTTAGTCCTACCTTCTCTTTTTTGTTTGAATAATTACATAAAAGATTATCAGTCAACTAAAAACTTTTCTTTTTTTCTTCTTCAGGCATGGAGAGAGAAAATAAGTGAAAAAAATGAAGCTGTTACAAGCCATTGTTCCAGGTTGTGATAAGGTGAGCTGACTTGCTTATGTCTTTGTTATCTGTATGTTTTTTAAAGTAGACAAATTAATAAATTTAATAAATTCGAGTGATAATACTTGAGCTAATGACATACCAGTGTTAGATTCTAATTTGTTCCGATTAACTATTCTTTATATAGAAGAAAAGATTTCTAAACATGAAAGATGGTGAATGATAGGCGTACAAAGGAACTCTTGACAATGGTCATGCACCTGCAATCAAAAGAGCTCAACGATCATTACAGGGTGCATAAGAATTTAAAACCGACATAATAGTTAATGTCGAGAATTCCTTCAATTCACATCCTGACAACATGAAAAACTAGAAGAAAACAAGTGAAAATCGTCCACAAGAAGACCAATAGTTTTGTCTAGATCGTCCACAAGAAGACCAACAGTTTTGTCAAGGGTGAAGGTGACATGAAGGTCCTTGTACCATTTGTTACACAAAAAGGTGACATGAAGGTCCTTCGATTCACAACAGTTTTGTATAAGTTTTTAAACATGATACTATACCTACAAATATCAACCATTTTGATGCAACATTTTTTTTATATATATATATTTTTTTGCTCAACTTATTTGGATCCGTTTGAGTTACTCGCAATTGTGTGTTCTAATACAGCTATGGAAGCCACTCGATTTGGGTATACAGTTGTGGTATGGTGATTGGGTCTTGGATATAAAACAGAATTGAGTTCACATAAACTTTTGTGTTGATTTGTATCTTAATTGCAGGTCCAAGGAATATCATGGGTGGGTGGGTGGATGTATAAATCAATTTAGAAGCATGTATGTACACACGAGTTTTGTTCTGGTGTGTATTATCATCTAAAATGAATGATTTCATTTGCTTATTACATATATTTGTTTATCTTTTTTTTATTGAACGAAAAATGTTATTTTGTTTATTTTTATCTGCTTTATAGTTTCTTCTTTCCACAACTTTTTAATTAATTATCTATAACATTTGATATTTCTTCTCTGAAATATTTATAATTATTCTCAGAGATGCATCATTGCTTTAATGCCTACTGGTTGGGGAATGCTTCTGGTGAGCAAGCCTTTTTACCACTCAATACTTTATATCATAGTTTTTCTATGGAGGTGGTAACATGGGCGGATTGTGTAACGGGTTAAAATAGTTATTCTTTTACTACACATCAAAATAGGCATGGTGTCCACTTTAAAAATAATCGTATATAATTAATGCACCAAAAAGTAGACTTCCATCACACTTTATGGGCATTGACCCATTTCCATTACTCACATTGGCTCACTAATAAGTAAATGGGGGCTAAAAGCACCGCTCTTTCTTTCTTTCTCTTTTTGCAAAAAATTGTTTCTAGAGTGTATTTAAGAATTTCTTTTTTTTTTTTATTCACGCATCTTAGTTGGTTTTAAACAAATAATGTTTTTTGTTTAGAAAACAAAGAAAAAAATCATTACATCATTATACCATGAATATACCTATTCACCGGACAGATATAGAACTAGTTTTCTTTTGATCCGCTTCATTGTTTTCTAGGCCCTACCCATTTAATACTTTTATATGAAGCCCAATTACAATGATTTTAAAGCCCAGTATCTACATCAACATCAATTTTTGTTTAACTAGGAATAAGACCCGCGCGCGTTGCCGCGCGGGTACGTCGTAAACATCGAATGGATTAGTCCAAACGTTATGTGATGCGTTAATCATATGAAAACGCGTGTTTCGACATTTCCGATTGAACTCAATGTAACCTATATAAGCATTGTGATTGGATCAAAACATAAAGTAAATCAAATTTATACCGTACAATCATAACGTATTATATGTGACCCGACTCATACATAGAAAACTTAACACATGTAACGGAAAAGTGGACACGTATAATTAAAAGAGATTAATTAGAGCTATTGAAGAAACGGAAAAAAAAAAAGAAACTCTGATTTGACTCCACTCGATTCGAAACAAATTTTACAAAACATTCATAAAATAAGCACGAAAACATATTATATTTGACCTGACTCGCACCTCCATTATGAACAAAGCTCACAAGTCACGTTATTCCAATTATCTAGAGCAGACAAAACGAACAAGGATCTTCGTTATCATTGTTGGTGGCCTGACATGAAAGAGGACATTGCCCTCTACGTGGCCAAATGCCTTACTTGCCTGAAAGTCAAAGCCGAACACCAACGTCCCTCTCGTATGCTTGAATAACCAGAAAATCTTATGTGGAAGTAGGAAATATATAGCTATAGATCTCATTACCAAGCTCACACACACATCTTGAGGTCATGATAGCATTTGGGTGACCAGTGATTGCTTAACTAAATAAGCTCATTGCCTACCTATTCGTGAAGCCTATTAAGTTGAGAAATTATCCAAAATCTACATCGACGAAGTTGTAAGTCGGCATGGTGTGCCTTTGCACATAATCTCTTAGGTTGTACACCATCATTAGTTCTAAGGTGTTTGTTTTCACAAGGTTGTTTAAGATAAACCTTTGATATGCTAATTGCTTAACGTGTCTTTCACATGCAAAACATATATATGCTCACCAGCTATTTATAGTTGACCATTTTTATCTTAACATGTTTCAAGGAATAAAGGATGAAGTTTTTGAACGTTGAATTAACTAGGAGCTAGGACTTAGTTTAAATTTTAATTTGGAACACTTGTCTTGTTTAAATTGTTTGTTTTCTATTTGCATCGGTTTTTAATAAAATATTCAAACTGTAGTTGATTATGAACAATTTCGTATCGCCCCCGATATTTCCATCATCGGTCGAGGTGTTACAAATATCCAAATATCTTTCATAAATATCTAGACACCTTTATTACATTAAAATGCTTCAAATTCTCATATATACTTATGCCACTCTATCAATAATCAAACGCAACTAATTTAGGTCCAAATCTAGGTTTTATAAAACATCTTTATATCCAACATTTTTATCAGTGTTGGAAAAATCAGGATGAATCGCGGACTAGTCGGCAATTAATCGCTAATTGACCGACAACTGATTAGTTTTTAGGTAATCGGTGAATTAATTGCTAGTCAGCCCTGATCGGCTCTAGTGGGCTGGAAATCGCCCCTTGTCGGCCGAAAATAGGCGATTATGGTGAGATTTCGGTCAGCTTCTGACCAAAAACCTGTAAATTATGGCGATTAATGTAGTATACTTAAAAAATGAGCAGAGGAGTGGTTAAAACAAGTCACTTTAAAAAATACATATATATATATATATATATATATATATAGGGAGAAGATCATGCGAGAACCACCTCTTATTGTGAGAACCGCGAGAACCAATGTGAACACAACCAAAAATGCCTAAAAATAGCTAAAAATCACACAATTTTTTTTTTATATATTTTTTATAAAAAAAATCGCTACTTTTCGAAGCAAAAAAAAAGTTTTTAATTTAAAAAAAAAAAAAAAATTTGGCTTCTAAAAGTAGCGATTTTAACATAAAAAATATTAAAAAAAATTAGATTTTTTTAGGTTTTTTGGGGGTTTAGTTTTTAGTATTTTAGCTTGGGGGGTGGGGGGTTTAGGTTTTTGGGGGGGTGGGGGAGGGGGGGTTTAGGTTTTGGGGGGGGGGGGGGGGGGGGTTAGGTTTTGGTTAGGTTTTTTTGGGTTTTAGTTTTTAGCATTTAGCTTGGGGGGGGGTTAGGTTTTTTTTTTGGGGGTGGGGGGGTTTAGGTTTTTTTTTTTTTTTTGGGGGGGGGGGGGGGGTGGGGGTTAGGTTTTTTTAGCTATTTTAGGTTGTGTTCACATTGGTTCTCGCGGTTCTCACAATAATGGTGGTTCTCGCATGAGCTCCTCCCTATATATATATATATATATATATATATATATACTACTTTAATAAGCATATAGGAAGGGCAAGGAAGCAAATGTGTTGAAAACACCTTTCAAGCATGAAGTACAACTCTCTAAAGCACAATACATTTATACATTTCCAACAATACCCTTTCTACCCTAACCTGCCTCATCCAATCTTTGGGCGGCCAACAAAACCCCAAAATTTCATTTCAAATCCAGAGCCCTTTTTCAATTTCGTTTTCTCTCTCCCTCAAAGATCTGGATCTGGATTGGATGTGCTCTCTCTTCACAATTCACCACAAGTTATGTCGGAGGTCAAATCTATAATCTGAAATCTTTCCCTCTCATTTACAATCTAGGTTTTCATTTTCAAATTCTCTACCTAGGTCAAATCTCAGATTCTTAGTTTTTGAGTTTCTTGAAGAACCCTAATTGATTTGGTTTTGTTTTCATGGAAATTTGATTTGCTGAAAGATCAAGACCACGAACAGTTACGCCCCTGGTATAGTTTTTTATTTATTTTCAAGTTCATGTATGATGCTTTCGAGTTCATGTTGTTGTCGTTGTTTCTTCCAAGGTTTTAATCTTACTATCCAGTTTCGTTTTTTGGTATTTTAGATGATGAAGAAGACGAAGATGACGTTGATGGTAAGTTATGTATCAAGAGATTCAGAGCAAGCCCTAACCCTAGATTTCAATAATGCCATCCAAGCAAGGTTCTGCATAATTGTTCTTCTCCATGGTTTTTGTTTACATGAATTTTGAAATTTTACTAAAGTTAGTATGTTATGTCTCTGTTATAATTTGATTTATCAAAAAAAAAAAAAAAATCTTGCTGCAAAGGTGGAAAAGTGAAGCCACTAAAGCAACCAAAGGCTGAAAAGAAAGAATACAATGAGGTATTGTTCATAACCCTGATGGGTTACTTCTAATGTATTTTTTTTATTTGTATTTATGTGATGCTCAATTAAACTTACAGCCAACTAGATGTAAGTTTCAACGGTTTCAAGAAGCTTATTCAGGTAATTATGGTTTTTGTTAAGCATTATGTTATGCCTACCAAGTGTTTGATAAAATGTGCATGATCGTTTTATATCTTTTTGAGATGGAATGGTGTCATCGGATTATAAAAATATATCAACTTTTGACCATGAGTTGTATAATCCTCTGGATGAAGAAGAAAATGAAGTAATTTGCTCTGTTCATGATCCTCTCGTGAATGTACTCTATTCATGTGTTCATAGCTTTCATGTACTCTATTCATGTGTTCATAGCTTTCATATTCTGATTTCTTATATTGAATCTATTTTCATAGCTTTCATATGATGATTTCTTATGCTGCATGAATATACATTTGGTATGGATATGCTTTGTTGTTTTCAGGTTGAGATGACCCAAGATGGTAGTTTGTGGAAATACAGGTCTCAAGTGTAGAGCTCCCAGGTGATTAATTATTTGTTCTTTATTTGTTAAATGCATTTGGTGATTTTGATTATTACCATATGGGGAAATACAGGTCTCTATGTATATTGGAACATCACTCACACAATCGATACACTATCGACGTGTCAGATGGGTCATACGAGGGCAGGGCCTCTATGATATACACGAGTTCCATGGTCACACCGGCGAAATCTTGGCCCTCTTGTAGTCGAAAAATGGGGTTAGTATTTGGTAACTTTGTATTTATAAATCTTGTATTGCATTGCAAAATCTCGAATATATTTTATTAACTTTACATTGCGGTATCTTCTGTCATCATCGGTTGATAAAACGGTCCCATGGTGCGGTATCAAAAGCATAACCGCGGCTTTTCCATCACCGAGACCGACCACTGCCACGACAACGTTCCAAGAAGCACAATAAACCCGCCTCGAAAACCGTCATTGTCCCCGAGTCGCAGCTTTTTCTTAGAGTCCATGCTAAAGAGTCCAACATTTCCCGCGTAGCGGCTTCTGGATCCGACTCAAGTTAGCGTTTCGCCTTCGATGCGCAAGTCAGAGTAATTTTTGGAAATGCCATTTGTAAAGCTTATAAATTTTCGGCATCTTGATACATCTGAAAAGAGTTAGCCGGCTTGGTTGAAAATGTGCCAAGCCGACTCAGCTCGGTTTATGGATGAGCCGAGCCTGAGTGTGGCCTTTTAACTGTGTTTGATGAAGCTGCCTTTTGGTGTGGAGAAACTAATTGATAGTAGGTGCAAGGCAACAATTAGGGTGGTGTCAAACTTAGGTCACATAGACAAGAAGCCTAGGATGGCTTGTCAAAGCCAGTGGCTCGAGTAGTTCTGTGGTAAGCTTTCATTATGCTATTTGTTTTGATGTAGCTGCTAGATCTTGATCTTCTACACACGTATGTCTGTGATTTCTGTTAAACATTTAAACCATTGCAGCTCAAATTGTTGGACATAACTGCTAATGTAAAAAAGTGATTGAATAGTAGAATTGGAGATGCATGCAGAAGCTGAAATTAATGCTTATTTGGCGTTTTGGAGAATATGTGGCGTTTTAGTTTTTTTGGCGTATTTGAACTTGGGTTCTGATGGTCTTCTTTTATATTGACTTTTTTTCCCGCGTATGTCAGGTAATTATGGCGTTTTGAGAAAGATAAATAAATTTAATATAATAAATGTTAGTAATTATGTTTTCCGTCGTTTCATTTTACTGTTTTTTTGCAGTTTACCGTATTTTGTTTTCAGACTCAATTGTTTTAATGGTGTAACAAGTCAAATCTTTTGACGGCTGTAATTATAGCGTTTTGTTTTCCAATGACGGTTAGATAACTATTGGACTTCTTTTGTTTTATATTCTTTTTCACATTTTTTCACTCCTTTTTTTTATAATATTAGTTGTTCAAATTAATTTTATTATAGTTTGGTAGTTTATTGGGGGGCTTTTGTATGGCATTATGGTGTTTTACACGTATTTGCTAATTTTGGCGTTTTATTATATTTTTCGTTATAGCATTAATATTATTTTGTTGTTTATTAACTGACATTACAAAACAAACAATAGACAAAGAAAATTAAAAAAAGTAAAAAAAAAACAAAGTAGAAGCAATTTATTATTTTAAATCTTTAGTGTCATCAGTCTCTTTTTTCTTTTGAAACTACAAGAAATGTGACAAATAAATGACGTTTTGGGTTTGGCGTTGTTTATTTTCTTTGTTCATGTGTTGAATTGTCTTTGTTGATGTTTGAGTCATAGAGCGACCCCCCGTGGGTGGATGCTATCTGCCACTGGTATAAGTCTCTTCTTATCATCCAAACCTTCTTCAGGAACAAAGATGACAGTATGATATATGGGTGTCATCAGTCCCTCTTTTCTCAATTTGTCCATCTCATGCAGCAAAATCTTTTCTTCACTCGCGTAAAAAATCATTAAATGAAGCTTCATGCAGAACTTTACAGAGGATCAAAGAAAAGATGTTTGCTGTCGTTGTATTTTTTGGCGTTTTACATTGAGTTGTAAATTTTTTTAGCAACCACTGTGTGTTTTTTTTGTATTTTTTTGGTGTGATAAACGGAAGGTGGTGAGGCGTTTCTATTTATAGATTTTTTTTGGCGCGTAGGTTAGGCGGGATGTTATTTTTATAACACAAAATTTAAATAACATTTACTCGGATGTAAAGTTGGCGTTATATATATTGGCGTTTCATATTTTATGGCGTTTTTGTAGCCAGGGAGCTTAAATAAAAACACAGAAAAAAGTACGCAGGAAAAAAAGTACCCAGTGATAAAATTGGCGTTTTATTTTCAATGGCGTTTTATGTGAGTAATAGTTTTTTTTACTTTTTTACCCTTAATGACGCACGTCCACGTAATAAAATTGGTGTTATTTACTAAAATGCCACCGCGCCAATCTAGTCTATAGATTGTTTTGATCGGACGATCCATAAGCGTTCTCTCCGTTCTCACACTTTTGAGCATTTTCTCTAAATCCTGACCCTATATATATATATATATATATAGGGTGATGTTCTAGAGTGAACACTAGTGTATTTGCGAACTGAGTGAACAAATCCTGGCCATTGATCTACACACGTGTATGGCCAGGATCTCATCATCAAATCATAAAATACACTAGTGTATTTGAACATCAAATCCTTGCCATTGATCTACACACATGTATAGCCAGGATTAGTTCACTCAGTTTGCAAGCTACACTAGTATTCACTCTTGAACCTAATCTGGAAAAGTGTAAAATACTTTACGGCTTATCGTACGATACGTACGCGATCATCCCAACCGTTCGATCTGGTGCGGATATGGTGCGAATTCAATCTTCGCATGTTATGAAAAGGCAAATGAAATCGCTTGGCTTGAAAATGCAATGAAATCGCATGTGAAAAAAATGGTAGCATGGAGTAATGTGAAAAATGGCATGGGGTGTGTAGATGGACAAAATCGCATGTGGAAGATTGAATATCGCATGTGAAAAAATGGCTAGCATGGGGTAATGTGAAAAATGGCATGGGGTGTGTAGAATCGCATGTGGAAGATTGAATATCGCATGTGAAAAAATGGCTAGTATGGGGTATTGTGAAAAATGGCATGGGGTGTGTAGAATCGCATGTGGAAGATTGAATATCGCATGTGAAAAAATGGTTAGCATGGGGTAATGTGAAAAATGGCATGGGGTGTGTAGATGGACAAAATCGCATGTGGAAGATTGAATTCGCATGGTTCGTACAGTTCGCATGGAGGTATGAAATCGCATGGGGTGTCCTTTCTTCTTTTTATTCTCATATTAAATTTTCTTCTCAAATGAACATTCCCCTATATATGTATATGTATGTATAAAACTAAAAAGAACACATAAAAATCTCAATCTGATTAATCATAACTAATCCTGATTAATCGCTAGTAAGTACCTCAACGGCTGACTAGCACCTAGCGATTCTTCAAACCATGATTTTTATGTAATTTTCTGAACAAATTTAATTAATTAACTCAACGACATGTTAACTAAAAGGGGATCGCCAATGTAGGGCTAGCCCACTTGGTAGATGCATTGTCTCTTAGGTCATTCGTAATGGTTAATGCCCCCTAATAGGCATCTTCCGACACATCAACATCACTATACCTCTTAAAATATTGTGTAATGGTTAACGCCTCTTAATGTCCTCATTCCATCATTACTTTCCAATTATGTTTTCCTCGTTGGACGTTATACTATAAACATCCCTCTATCTTCATGCCCCTATAAAGCCCACGGGGGTGGTGTTGAGGGCATTATCAAGCCACTTCACGTCCCTATAATATCTATACTCATGGGTCTAAGAGAAGAGGTCTCAGGTTTCAACCTGGACATAAGTGATTAATTTATGATTATTGATTTAATAGAGTAAAAGTAAGTGTTACCATTAAAAAAACTAAAAGATATCACATACAAGAAATACGATACATTATTTATTATTGTATTAAATATGCAATTAGTTTAACACTTGTTGTAGCACATACAAGTAGTTCCTTCTTCACACTGTCCAGAAATAAATTTTTCAATTGACAAATTTTGTTACACGCGTTATCATCGGAACATAAGAACGGGTCAGTCCCAGGAGTTCCACACATCTTTGCTTTTGTAACCTTCGCCATTCTCTTTTCTGCAAGTATTTTCTATCTTTATTATAATCATAATCATTATAACAAATAATTAGTTTTAAAATATATATGATATTTTCATCTCACACAAAATTCGTACTTTATAGCAATAGGAAAATAGTAAATTTTATGGATTCACAATATGTTTATGCATTACAGGTTGTAAAATGTAAAAGTCAAACTAAATTTATTAGGAAACTAAAGCATATATATGTAAAAATATGAATAATAATACACTAGCTAGGATGAAAACAGTCAAACGTAAATAAAAAAAAAGATAAAATTAAGGAGGATAACTCTTATATTATAACGTGAGGGTCGTGTTCGTGTTTCACTGTTAAGTTTTATATAAAATATATATTGAAATATAGACAAAAATAAACATGTCCTAACAGATAAATTCATAGTTTTACAAAATATTATATTAGCAAGAACCAAAAAAATGTATATCAACACAAGTCCAATAATACCGATGTTGGTACTAACGTTGTTAGGTTGGTATATGTTTGGTTAGTTCCGTTACCGATATGATACGAGAAATCGGTTTAGTTTATGACGAAAAAAATACATTCTTCTGAAGACAACTTGATTCGTTACGTTACCGGTACTTAGTTACAATGGTTTTGTTACACAAAAACTTGTCTCATATGTAAATCAAAAAATAAAGTCTTGTAACCTAAAAATAAATTTGTGGTTTTCATGTATCAAACAACATAACAACGAATCCGGATACCGATCCGATAATATTGTATCGATGTTGTTCACTTGATATTGGTTTGTTTGTCACGATAGCGATTTAGTATTAACACTCAATATAGTATACGATAAAAAAACTATATTTCGAACAAAACTTTATTTTCAACAAAAATATATAACAAATTGTCAAGAAAAAGAAATTCCACTGTGTATTTAGTTTTATGAAAAAGATATCAAACACAGGTTATCTACACACAAGGTTAAAGTTTTAACTATATAATAATCGATATCACCATACCTTAAGGGAGGTTCATTTGAGACGAAAATAAAATTGATAAGAAAAAAACAAAGGGTACAATTGTAAACATTAAATAGTTTTTCTCTCGTCTCATTTGTTTATTATTTTTGACTAATTAATTAGTCATAAAGACTATCATTCTCCATACTAAAATTTTTGCCTAGACACATCAAAATTTATCCTACACGTTTTTTAAATTTATTCTACACATTGAAATTTATACTACACAACTGGTAATTCATCCTACACATCTCATAATTTATCCTACACTTTAAATTAATTGTTTTCTTCTTTGAAAAGATATATTTTTTTTTGAAAATAAGTTACAAATTTAATTTAGTTAGTTATTAAAAAGGAAGACTAACAATTAATAATCTATCTAAGTTTACCAATATACCCTTACAGTCATATTAAATACAAAAATTAAATGAAGTAAATGAATCATTCTTATTGGTTGTAGTTTGTTCTTTTTTAATTCTTACAAATTTTTTTTTTTCTCATTTAAACCCTCCACTGCCTGTTTTGATTCCAACAGAAAAAATAAATATACATTAAATATATTATTTTTTAGTTTAGAATACCATACCGGAACAAAAAAGAACGAGCACGAAAATGAAGAAGAACAATCTTTTTCCCATCTTGAAATTACTTTACTCTATATAACAAATTAAGTAGTTTCTTAAGAACAGTGAGGGTATACTAACATGAGCTGATCCACATGTTCTATATTGGATTGGCATTTTTAGTTTTTTTTTTCTTTTTTCTTTTTAATTTACCTACCATTGCATATGATTGTGTCAATTCAATTGGATAATCAGCCTACTCTTTGCAAATTAAGTCTTAAGTGGTAAAAACCAAATGATAGATTTATTAATTTTAAACTTATTTTATTGTTATTTTAGCGTAAATATTAATTTTGATCATATTTTGTTTTTCTTTTAACCACTCGACTCTGAGTCATTTGGTCTTATACATTCGTATTTTTTTTACGCTTTTTCCCCTTTTTTGTCGTTGGCTTGGTGTGCCCCACGCCCGGGCGGTATGAGTTCGTCTACGTTTTATGTCACTTGGTGTTATAAGTTTATGTTTTTTTACGGTTTTTTTCTTGGTTTTAGTTGTCGTTGGGTTGTTACTTAGCATGTTTTTACGCCCCCATCTCTAGTAGCATCGTTTTACGTCCTCGCCCCGCAACGCGGGGGCCTCAATTCTAGTTTGATTACAACTTCACAAATAATCAATACAAGTGAAAATAGACGGTTTATATACACAGATATCGGCAGTAGTTGATGGATTCTTTACGTTTTCTATATCATGTATTAATAGGAGTTTTAACAATAATTGTTACAACTAGTTACAATGTTTTTATATGTAATCTCTCTTTTGAGTTCATTACGTGAATGACTTGTGTGCTATGCAATAATTACAAAAATTATAAATTTGGTGCTCATTTATATATCATATATAACTAATTAACAACATTTTTGTGCATTGGGTTACATACTTTATGCTTTGGGGGGTTTATTAAACAATATATATATATATATAGGAAGGTTCATTTGAGAAGAAAGTTAATGTGAGAAGAAAAAGAAAAAGGTATAATGGTAAAACATTAAATAGTTTATAACTCCTTTTATTAATTATGTTATCTCTCATTAATAAAGCCAAAACATTTTATCCTACACATTTCAAAATTTATCCTACATATATCTTACACTTAGCGAAAATTTACCCTACACATATCTAAATTTATCATACACGTTTAAGAATTTATCCTACACATACTAAAATTTATCCTACACATGTCGAAAATTGTCCTTCATCCTAAATTATTTTATCTTGAAAAAGTATATTTAAAAGGGAGTTACAATTTTAATTAGTTAGCTAATTAATTACAATTATAAATTTACTTATATGCCCTTATTAATAACATTAAATACACATATTAAATGAAGTAAAATGGAGCATTTCTATTGGTTTAAAACTTATTCTTTTTATTCTTACAAAATTTTTCTTCTCATTTGAACCTCCACTATATATATAGTGTGAGGTTCATTGGGGAACACTAAAAAGTTGGGGAACCAGGGAACAATCTTAAAAATTTAACTTAACATGTTAAAATT